>CM056052.1:55387266-55962266 GCA_029574335.1 Rana kukunoris
AACTAGACACACAGTAATCACACCTCCTTGATTAGCGACCACAGAGAGAAAGCTCCCAGCAATGTGGTCATCAGGAAACAGACAACCAGGAAGTGTGGAGATCAGAGAAGAACTACAGCAACTTGAGAGCAAAAAACGAACAATGAGGACATGAAAACAGCACTGCATTAAGGTAAAGGAAGCTATCAAGATAAAAAAAATGGTTTTCCTTTACAAACCCTTTAACCCCTACAGCGCCCCCTAGTTGTTAACCCCTTCACTGCCATCGTCATGTTCACAGTAATCAGTGCATTTTTATAGCACTTTTCGCTGTGAAAATGACAATGGTCCCAAAAATGTGTCAAAAGTGTCCCATGTGTCCGCCATAATGTCGCAGTCACGAAAAGAATCTCTGATCGCCGCCAGTATTAGTAAAAAAATAATTATTAATAAAAATTCCATAAAACTATCCCCTATTTTGTAAACACTATGGGCCAGTTTAGGTGTAGAGTTAGGCTGGAGTATCAGTGATACTCCAGGCCTAACTGTCACTTCTAAGCCGGCGTTTCTGTTTTCTGTAACCAGAAAACAAGAAAACGCCGGGTTGGAGTTCGATGCGATCGGCGTAATGAATTTTGCCATCGCATCGCAACTTTAATTATAAAAAATGGCGCCGGGGGCGTTCCCCGCTGATTTACGCTGAAAAAATATGTTAATCAACGGGAATCGCAATTCACGATCGTATTCGGCGCGACGCAGTGACCTTTCCAAACGTTTTCGTAAGCGATTCCACGGCGTAAAAGATAAAGCAGCCCCCTAGAGGAGTATCCTATGTTAAGTATAGCCGTCGTTCATCGCGTCGAAAAAAAAAAAATCGCGTCGCTTGCGTAAAACGTACATGAATGGGGATTTGACGTCATTGACGTTCACTGACAGAATTTGGAGCAGCGCACTGGGATGCATTGACAGTCGTCGACGCATGCGCAGTATGTTCGCCGCGGGATCGCGCATAGGTTTTAAATAATACACGCCCCGTACCCGCCATTTGAATTCCGCCGGCTCATTTGCGATACGCTGCCGCAACTTTGGAGCAAGGCTTCACAGCCTTGCTTCCAGCTATAACGTTATAGCAAAGATGCTTACTGAATCTCGCTTTGCGAGCAATAAGCTCAAACAGCATTGCAAATGAAATACCTTTCAGAATTTTACCAGAGAACGTGATCGCTGTGTTACTCTCATAAGACCAAACTGTATCCAAACGCTTAGCTGATCTCTCCTACCAATACGCAATTGTGCGAATAAGTATACCTGACTGGTCAATAAACTGTGCAATAATTTTTTTTGAATAATACCATTATCATGATAAAGAGAAAAATCCTAAAAAAAATTTTATATTTATTATAATATTTTTTTTATATTATAAATATATAGAAAAAATAATTAATCATTAAAAAAATCGCATTCTCATAATTGTAATTATATAATAAGTCGCTAAAAAAACCATGCAAAAAATCAAAATACCACCAAAAAAAGCTATTTGTGGGAAAAGAAGGACGTCAATTTTGTTTGGGAGCCACGTCGCGACGACCACAAATTTCACTTGCTATAAGCAAAATTTTTACTGAATGACAGTGTGTAGACATTGTGTATTGTTTGTCATTAACTGTGATTTGCCACAGCTAATCACATGGTACAAATGGGTTGTGATTGGCCCCGGTCTCTACCATGTGATCACTGTGACTATCACAGCTAGCAACACAATTGTATACAATGAATGGCATTAAAGGATGTTACTCAGACATGACGAGCTGGCAATGGTCCCCTAGGGGACCATTGCCAGCTCGTCATGTCCAGTCTGAGTATAACGAGGCTAGGAACGCAAGCGACAAAAGTGAGGCATCACACGTGCGGACCAGGACATACTCGTACATTTGTATACTCCTATTTATGGCTGGATTAGCTCAGTGCCGGCTCCCAGGCACTTTTACATGTGAGTGGAATAACCATGTATGTTTTAATCATAATAAATTCTTTGATATACTACACCATGATAGTCTTTTATATGTTACTTGAGTGGATATAGAACGAGACTACAGCCAAAGCATTGGAGTGATTGCTGATAAACCTGAGAGAGGGAGTGGTTATCCATATGAACCAAAGGAGATTTCTGGGTCCATCTGGTGAGTGGCCATTTTATCCGGTGACGGTGTAGGCACTATTTGCAGTGAAGGTGGAATAGCTGGGCATCACTTCAAGAAATTATCTATTAAGGACTTTCTTAGCATATATACAGGGCTTTTTTTTCAGGGGGAACATAGGGGAATGCAGTTTTTGCATCTCCGGCACTGAATATATGTAATGGCAAGGGGTGCTGGAGGGTCTTTGATGCTGTCTGGAGGATCTATTGTAACTGATGGGGATCTATTTTTGCATGGGGGCATCTTATGTTCCCGAAGGGTCAATTGTTGCTGGGAGGGATCTACTGTTGAGGGAGATGTCTATTGTTGCTGGCTTCTGGAACATCTGTTGTTGCTGCTGGGGGTATAGTGTTGCTGGGGGGATGTATTGTTGTTGGGGGGGGTCTACCATTGATGAGGGATCTATTGTTGCTGAGGTGGAGTCTATTGTCACTGGGGGGAGAGCTATTGTTGCTGGCTGGATCTGTTATCGCTGGGGTGATCTAGTGTGCCTGGAATGGGGTTTATTGTTGCTGGGGGGAGCTATTGTTGCTGGGTGGAGCTATTATTGCTGGCTTTAGGGGGTCTATTTTACGGCTTTTTTGTTAAGGGGCGGTACTGGGAGGTAGGTAGGGGGTAGAACCAAGACAAGGTACTTGGAGGTAGGTGTGGAGACAAGGGTGGCTTAAAAAGGGGGAGTTCCTGTATCTATTCTCTGAGAAAAAAAAGCCCTGCATATATATATATATTTTATTTTTTTACATATTTTTTTCGTATATAATACATTTTTCTTGCTTTCTTGGGGCACATTCAATCTGTCGATTGTAACAGTAGCATATTTGAAATCTTTTTGGATTTTTTTCACATTTTTTGATGGATTGAGAGATTCATATGTTATAGTTTGGCTCAGGGCACTGTATTGGTATTCATTGCACACTATTTGTTGATTGTTTGCACTTTAATTAATAACCATAGACACATGTACATACTTTTTGTTTTTTTGAGTAACAAGTTCACAGGATCAGTCGTGGTAAAATGTTTACATAAATATAAGTTAGCGCAATTCAGTTCCTTTTTCTTCCTGTTTTCAGGGAGAGGTGCATGCTGGGCGATTTTTAGGCACAGTAATGCCCAGAGACTCCTGGAAAACGAGTGTCATCATTTCCCAGGAGGCAATGGGGTCTTAGGACAGGAACCACCTAGAAACAGGAACTAGGCAGATTACGAAATCTGCTTAGTAACCGCCAGATAGAAGTGAGTAAAAAAAAATGTTTTAATTTTTGTTTTTTTTACATTAAAGGCAAGCTGTTAATAGAAAGTACATTTTTAGGGTGGAACTCCGCTTTAACTGTCAGGATTCTGCACAGCCTCGTTAGTCTCACTGCAGGAAATGCTGATTGACAAGAGAACGTTAATGAATCGTTAGTATTGGGGATGCCCATAGGCACTTCTCCCCTCCGTCCTGTTATTATATAATATGATTTGTCACTCAGACCATCTCTGTGTTTACCGATGAAATAATCTCCTTCAAAATCTGTGTTTTGCCATATTCCATATTGTACAGTCCTTTCCTTAGAGTAGCCAAACTGTTGTAACCATTTCCAACATACTGCACGTTTCACACCAAAAGTATCCTTATACAGGCACTTTAATAAAAAGCATATATGAGTGCAAAGTTTATACTAGGTCCTATCTCATAGATCCCAGGTACTAGGAGGTATTTTTATGTAAAAAAAAAAAAAAATCACTCTGATGGTCCATCTCTTCATGTAAATTAGTTTTGTACAAATGGGGTAAAATCAAATATTTTCTAGCTATATTCTCTGCGCTTTGAAAGTGTGAATGTGGAAAACACCTCATTATCACCAGTAGATGTTGCTGACTATCAGAAAATAAGTACGCTCCTCAGCTCCACCTAGTGGCCCATAATAGTGTAGTAATCTCCCAATTCATACATTTGATCTGTACAAAATTATAGCCTGAGAAAATTCGATTTTTCCCTATGCACACAGAAATACTTTAGATAAAATTTTGGTGGCGGAAAAGCTATGCACATTTTCTTTTCTGATATCCTGATATATTTATGTCTACTATGTATTTGTGTCTGTTGCCATGTTGTATACTGCTCAAGTTGGCATTTGTTATGTAGTATTATTTATTTTACATGTGGATATTACAAGCATTCTTATATAAAGCTATTTTCTGCTGTAACTAATAGCAATCATGTGGGCCAATAGAAGAAATTTAACACCGATGAATTTATTTTTTCCTTGCACCTGAATGGGTACTCTTTGCAAAGTGAAGCTTTACCTCATTAACTAAGCTCTGGAGCAACTGCACTTGCAGTGTGCAACTGCCCTTTGCAAAGTGCACAGTTTATTTGTCTTTAGTAAATCAACCCCTATGTGTTGAGGTGCATTGCATACAAAAAAAATAGCCGTTTCCAAAGTTTTCCTATTTTGTTGCATTGGCAGTCCATTTATTTGAATTTGCTTATAAGCAGATGCAGTCTATCATCTCCACAGCAGGTGGCACTCTACTGCAGCTGGAGAGGAAGTCAAGAAGAATACAGTTACTCTATAGTTTCCTGGGTCACTGGGGAAGCATTTAATTGGTTGTTGCCACCACATGTGAATGTGGCAGCCATCTTGGGTCAGCCAGAGCCTATTTAAAACTCTATCTCGGGTTTTGGCACGCTTTTTGTAAGTTGGTAGAGAAGGGACAGGTACTCCGCCTGTTAGGGACTGTACTAGCGGTAGGGAAAGGTTCCTGACTAGAAAGAGTCTAGGGCCTAGGGTCTCAACTCTTTGGGCATCTTCCCGCTTGGGCACCAGATGGCCAGACACTGTAAACCTGGCTGATACCTGTCATCTTAACATAGTTGGAAACCGTAGGTGTACACGGTTGGGCATGCATCCCTCTGGGTTGTTGTGAACTGTCATTGTATTACTTCAATACAAGTTTTCCATTGCACCTGTCTGTGTGAGTTACTGCCACCAGACACACCGCCCAAATTATCGAAAGTGCAGTTTTGTCGCAATGCACCAGAATAGACAGGTGTGAATGGACACTGTTGTGTTTGATAACCTCCAGTCAAAATAAAAAGATAAAAACAGACGGTGGGTCATGTATGTCACCAGGTCCCTTAGAAGAGATACTGCAGATAATAGAAGTAGTTATAGAAAGGAATGATGATGTTAAACAAGAGGATGGTAATTCCATCTAATAGCCGCTAATGGGGACAGATCCTCTCCACAAATAAAGGCAGGAATCACCAGCTTGGGAAGAACCGCGGCAATTTTAGAATCAATGAAAGTGTCACATTGATCTTGTGTGCAGCCAATCACGGCTTATAGTCAGGAGAGAGCTTTGTAAACTAAGCGTTGTGTCATTGTTACTTACTGTGCAGTAAAAGAATGTCATCCATTACTGATTCACAAAGGGGGTTATTCCATACCATGGGAGTTCTTCCTCTATTCCCCTCTAAGGCCGCATACACACGATCAGGCCACCCGACGAGAACGGTCCGAAGGACCGGTTTCATCGGTTAACCGACGAAGCCGACTGATGGTCTGATGTGCCTACAAAACACTGATTAAAAAATTGATCGTGTCAGAACGCGGTGACGTAAAACACACGACATGCTGAAAAAAAAATGAAGTTCGATGCTTCCAAGCATGCGTCGACTTGATTCTGAGCATGCGCTGCCTTTTGACCGATGCCTTTGCATACTAAGGATCGGTTTTGACCATCGGTCAGGTGTCCATCAGTTCAATTTTAAAGCAAGTTCTCTGTTTTTGGACCGAAGGACAACTGACTGATGGGGCCTACACACGATCAGTTTGGACCGATGAAACTGAACTTCAGTCCGTTTTCATCAGTTTTGACCAATCGTGTGTACGCGGCCTAAGACAACTACACATCCACTGCTGCACAGATACAGCCTAGAATACAGACATTTATTTATTCCATGGTACAGCTTGACTTTAATAAACACCGAAGTTGTTTCAATCTCAAGTTAAAGGCTAGTCCAACTTTTGTGAGTATGTGTTTTACTGCCCACATGCTGTAAATATACTTCACTGGGCAACCAATGTTTCATTGCTGAGAGCGCATTCGCTGTGCACTCCCAGCATAGAGACCCAATTGTCAAAGACAGCTCTCAATCCCCACTAACAGTTAGTAGCTGGCAGTAATGGCTCCCGATCATGTGACCACTGTGACACCCAATCACAGTGGTCACATGGTTTCTGATCCTCTCTGCCCCCAGCTTTCAGAACCTTTTAAAGGAACAAAAGGGGTTAACATATACTTTATAGTTTATATGAAGCCAAAACTTTTTTATTATTTGTGTGAAACAGGGAATGGTTAAATGCCATTTAGGGTATTTTTAGTGACTGCATCCTATTGGGGAAATATTCTTTTAAAATCCTGTCCAGAAGACAGAACAGGAAATTAGAGGACATATCCTGGAGGGAAATCCCCTGTGACAGCTGTCACAGGAACAAGTGTCACTATTGGAAATTTTCCTCATTATTTATGTTCTGATGACATCTTTGCTTTATCATTCCATCACTTTGCATGGACCATTTCTGCACCAAAACCTAGCATAGCTGAAATTGCAATAACCATTGCCAAGATATTATTAACCAGTGCCAATATATTATCAACCAGTGCTGAGATCTTATTCGCCAGTGCTGAAATCTCATCTACCAATGCCGAAATCTCATTCTCTAGTGTCAAGATCTCATCCACCAATGCTGAGATGATGAGATCTCATCAGACAGTGCCAAGATCTCGTTACCCAATGTCAAGTTCTCATCAATCAGTGTTGAGATCTTATCAGCCAGTGCCAAGATACAGTCCACCATTGCTGAGATCACATCCACCAGTGCCATGATCTCATCCAACAGCACCAAGATCTCATCCACCAGTGCCAAGATCTCATTAACCAATGCCAAGATCTCATCCACCAGTGCCAAGATATCATTAACCAATGCCAAGCTCTCATCAACCAGTGCTGAGATGTCATTCAATAGTACCAAGATATAATCAACCAGTGCTGCTGAGATCTCATCCACCAGTGCCAAGATCTAATTACTCGATGCCAAGATCTCATCTACCAGTGCGAAGATCTCATCCACCAGTGCGAAGATCTCATCCACCAGTGCCAAGATCTCATCCACCAGTGCCAAGATCTCATCCACCAGTGCCAAGATCTCATCCACCAGTGCCAAGATCTCATCCACCAGTGCCAAGATCTCATCCACCAGTGCCAAGATCTCATCCACCAGTGCCAAGATCTCATCCACCAGTGCCAAGATCTCATCAAACAGTGCCAAGATCTCATCAAACAGTGCTGAGATTTCACTGACTAGTGCTAAGATCAACCAATGCTAAGATCTCATTAACTAGTGTAAAGATTTCTTCAATTACTGTCAGAGATCAACCAGTGCTGAGATCTTATAAACCGATGTCAAGGTCCTTACCAACCAGTCGCAAGATCATACCAACCAGTGCAAAGATCTCTTCTATGAGTGCCAAAATCACATCTAATAGCACCTAGATCCACTCACATCTGTGCTTCTGTTGCATTGCTGCACGTTATGTTACTTTTTCTGTCCAGCCAAATAGTTTTTCTAAATTTGCATAAAGTAGGGGAAGAATTGGAGCTCTGTCATTGTTTTATTTCTGTCTATGCCTTGTTGCAGATTTTTCCCTCACTTTTTGTCTTGTAAAACCACTGACAGTAGAACAGGAAATTAGGGAAAATCTCTCTATCAAAGTCCCAGATAGCAGGAAAAACCCAAAAGAACATCTACTTCTCGTTTTTTAAAAGTAGCAAAAAGATTTTGGGCTTGATATACACTTTGAGGACTCTTGCACACTGTAGCTTGAAAAAACTCAATACAGAGGTTCTTGTTTACTGATCTAAAATGCAGCACATTGCTTACAATATATCGGCACACACACACGCTGTGTATTCTTGAGTAAAAAAATAATATTGAAAAATCTGCTTTCCTGATCAGTATTTTGAGCCGGTACACGCAAATGCTCTCAAATATGTGCAAATGCACGCACATACGTGCATATGGGCATTAATATGAATGGATTTTCCCTAGGAATGTATTGTGCGTGCGAATGTGCAAACACGTATATACGTGCAGGAATACGAGCAAAACAAATGCTTGAAATTACTTCCAAAAAAGCAGGTACGCAAACATCAGTACCGTCTGCAAGAGGCCTTAGCCATGCCAAGGCAATGGAGCAAGCACTAGACATGCATCTCCACTACATATTAATAAATACACATTGGGACCTTTCTTCATTGTGTACCCATCAATTTAACAGTTTAAAAAACAGTTATATTCCCAGCATTCCGGGATGGCTAACTGTCACATTGGTTGTTCTGTCAACCAAACTGTCAAACCACCCAACAGTGGCAGTGCATCTATAGAGGGGGCTGGAGCGCCGCCCCCTCTGGCTCTCACACCGCCACTGATAAATAACATAGATTCATGCATTGCATGAATCTATGTTATTGTTGCCGGACGCTGGTCTATTCAGATGGTCGGACCTTGAGCGCCGGCCACCTGAATAACGACAGCTGGTTGGCTGTGCGGAAGTGCCTATCAGAGCCAGCGGATGCCTCAGCCTTCCGGATGCTTATCCTCGGGACGTATGGGGGAGTGCGTTCCTTGGATAAGACTGACAGGCGTCTCAGCTAATCAGGTTCACTGGTTCTGGTTATCGGTAACCTGATTGGCTGAAGCGTCATCGAGGGCGGGAGAAGACATCGAGGGACATGGAAGGAGGATGGCTGACTTCCAGAAAGGTAAGTGTCGGGCGGGGGGAGGAGCATTTTACAGGGCACAGCGGCGACAATGGGCACAGGGGTGACAATTGGCACAGTGGCGACAATTAAAGAGCACAGTGACATCAATGGGCACAGTGGCGACAATGGGCACAGTGTCGACAATTAAAGGGCACAGTGGTGACAATTGGCACAGTGGCGACAATTGATGGGCACAGTGGCTGCGTTTGATGGCATGGCACAGTGGTGACAATTGATGGCACAGTGGCTGCGTTTGATGGCATGGCACAGGGGTGACTATTGATGGCACAGTGGCTGTGTTTGATGGCATGGCACAGTGGTGCGAATTGATGGCAATTTTTTTTCCCTTCCCCCCCCCCCCAAAAAAAAATTTGGAGCACCAGCCGCCACTGCCACTCAATGGCTGGTGTCATAAGTGATCACATGTGCAGTAGAGCTGTATGATTAATCGTTAAGAATCAAAATCACAATCTTTTTCCTTTCCTAATGTTCAAAACAGCTTTTCATGATCTTTCTAACAAGTGCAGAGAGTTCTCACAGCTGGAAAAAGAAAATCTAGGCAGCATGCTAAGTTTTATTACAACACTGCGAATAAGTAGAAACGAAGTATCTTTTCTTTCTTTCATTAAAGGAAAGAACTCCGGCGTGTAGATGAAGGAAGTTTTAGGCTCCATGCACACTGGGCTTAAAAAAAAGTCTGTTCTCTCAGGTGTAAAAAAACGCTCATATAGAGAATTTCTTGTACAAAGTTTAGACGAGTTTAGGAGAGTTTTACGTTTTTTCTGCCTCCAAGCTCCATTTAGAAACGCGAATGAGAAGGGGTTTTTTTTCTGCCTCTAAACGTTAAACTCAAAATATGCCTTTTAACATCCTAATGTACACATAGGATACATTTGAGCTGCTTCTACAGGCAGAACATAAAACTCCCGTAGAAGCAATGGGCCAGATTCACGTACATTGGCGCATATTTTGACCAGCGTAGCGCACCTCCTTTACGTTAGACCGGCACAATGTAGAGGTGCAATCACCGTATCCTCGTAGTATTTGCGCAGAAATTTGCGCCGGTGTAACGTAAATTCCGAGGCGTAAGGCGGTGTAATTCAAATTGGGAAGGACGTGGGCGTGTTTCATTGAAATGAGCCGCGACCCCATGCAAATGAAGGGCCGGCCGGATCGCGCATGCGCACATGAAGCAGACCATGGTCAGCACCTCTGTGCGCATGCTCACAACTCGGGAACGGCGCAATTAGTGAAATTGGAAGTGGACCCGGGCAACTTAGTGAACTACGCAGACAGCTTAAATAGACAGAGACAAACGCACTTCCTTTGCAAAAGTACATCCCTTTGTATCCCTTCCTATACAGCAAGGTGTTTTTGTTCTGTTGTTTATTAGCGTTTGTTTGTTTGTGACGTGTCTTTGAGATATTTGGGGACTGTTTTGCAGAGTGATTTTTGTCTTTTATGTGTTTTTTTTGTTATTTTTTTATTATATTTTTGCTGGTCAATTTTTATTTTTGCTGGTCAATTTTTTATTTTTTTTGGTTCTGTTTGTGAATGATTTTGAAATGTGGGGTGACATTCCTGCTGGAAAAGGGGTGTCACCCTCATTTGTGGTGGAGAAGTGATCCCCAGGTCCGTGTGAATGGTGTATGAATGTACAGTGACATAATTGGAGCCGTGGCATGGCGTTGCTGCTCACAAGTCTTGCAAGGTGGGCTTGTGCCAATCCAATGTGATGAGGATGTGATGTGTCTGTGCTAGGGACCACAGTGGTGTGGATGCATGCATTCTCATTGTGCCATGATTAATGTGTGTGTTTAACGTGCAAAGATGCCTAATGTGAGCTGGCTCCTGGCTGCTCTTCCCTCAGAAGATGGGGTAGCCTCGGTTAGGGGGGGATTGTCTGGTTCAGGGGTCAGGTCATCACTTATGTCAATCTCCAGGCCCTTTCTCACTGCGAAGTTGTGCAGCATGCAACATGCACCGATGATCTGGCATACAAAGTTTGGGGAATACAACAGGGTACCATGGGGGGTTCCGTATAGGAGTCATGAGTGCATATGCAGAGTCACCCTGAAGGGATAAGACAGGAGGATGTTAGTCATGCATGTGCCCCTTGTGATGTTTGCATCATGGGGGGGGGGCAGTCATGCCTGCCACCCATGTCACTCACCAACCAGCCAGCTGTCCCCATACATGTTCTGTTGGAAATCTGTGGGGATGGGGCTAGGATTGTATATGTAGCTGTCATGGGTGTCATGGGTGGTGTCATGTGTTAGGCTGGTGATGTCCTCCTGCAGGTTTGGGGTTAATTCCAGGATGGCATGAGGGGTGCGAGACACCTCAGAATCACTCATGCCAAAGATGTCTATGCGTGTGTGATATATCAAGTGAAGAGTGAGGGGCTTGTATCAGATTAGATTATTATATCCATCAAGGTTTTAAAGGGCTATTGAAAGATAGTGAGACCGTGTTTGTAATTTGTATGTATGTTATGTATTGATGTATATATGTATGTATATTTTTTGTAAAAATGTTTATAAAAGCAAAGAATTTTTTTTTTGGAAAAAAATAAATCCTCTCCCGTGCCCTCCTCTGTGCCCTCCTCCGTGCCCTCCTCCTTCTTTGCTCATCTAAAGTCAGTAGTATAGCTATGAGCATGGATGCCCCTGGCATGTTGGCATACAGTTTGTTGTCCAGCAAGTGTGACTGCTCAGCTCCTCACTAACAGTGTTCATTTAGCTGACATGTAGACGGATTGTCAAATTTTATACCACCTTTTATATGGTCTAATTTTAGACAGGACGTGCAGCTGTTGCGCACAGCGCGTAGCCTGTGCTGCACCAACGTTCTTTTGTGGATCCCCGTAACTCCCTCATTTGCATATTTAAATAGCAAATCAATGGTGTGTCTAGCGCAGTTTTGGCGGGCGGATACGCCGGTCTATCGAAATTACGCCGGTCAAAAAAAAGTAGATTTCTTGCGTATCTCGTTTTGGGGATGCGGCACATTGAAACGCATGCGCAAATTTTGACTTACGCCGCGCATCCCCTGTAACGCCGGCGTAATCGCTCTGTGAATCTGGCCCAATGTTTTTTAAGCCAGTGTGCGTGGAGCCTAACCATTTAACCACTTCCCGCACGGTCAATAGACAATTGACGTCTGAGAAGTGGTTTTGTAATTCTGACTGGTTGTCTATTGACGTCCAGCAGGATTACATGCCGGCGTGCGCCGATCGGTGGTGCGGGGTGTCAGTCTGACACCCTACATCTCCGATCTCGGTAAATAGCTCTTTACCACGTGATTAGCCGTGTCCAACCACGGCTGATCACGATGTAAACAGTAAGAGCCGTTGATCGGCTCTTCCTCACTCGCGTCTGACAGAGACGTGAGATGTGAGTAGAGGAGAGCTGATCGGCGGCTCTCCTGACAGGGGGGTGTACACTGATTGTTTATCAGCGTAACCCCCCCCTGCTGATGCCCACACTGGACCACCAGGGAAGCCACCAGGACCACCAGGGAAGGTGGCAACGTAGATGGCCAGGTATGTACCACCTGGCCATCCACATGTTAATTTTTTTTTGCAATTGATGCCAATCAGTGCCCACAAATGGGCACTGACTGGCAACATGGGCACAACCTAGGAAACATTTAAAAAAGTGCCCAGCAATGCCACCATCAGTGCCACCCCTCAGTGTCCATCAGTGCCACCCCTCAGTGCCCATCAGTGCCACCCCTCAGTAAACATCCATGCCCATCAGTGCCCACCTGTGCCAACTATCAGTGCCACCCATAAGTACCCATCAGTGCCACCCATAAGTACTCATCAGTGCCACCTATGAGTGCCCATCAGTGCTGCCTATGAGTGCCCATCAGTGCCGCATACCAGCGCCGCCTATCAGTGCCCATCAGTTCCGCCTATCAGTGACCATCATTAGTGCCCATCAGTGCCACCTTTATCAGTGCCACCTCATTGGTGCCACCTTATCGGTGCCCATCAGTGCCGCCTTATCAGTGCCCATCAGTGCAGTCATATCAGTGCCCGTAATTGAAGAAGAAAATGTACTTATTTACAAAAAAATTAACAGAAAAAAAAAAAATATTTTGATCTTTTTTTAGTTGTTGCGCAAAAAAAAAAAATCGCAGAGGTGATCAAATACCACCAAAAGAAAGCTCTATTTGTGGGAACAAAATGATAAAATAATTGTTTGGGTACAGTGTAGCATCTTGTTATTCAAAGTGCGACAGCGCTGAAAGCTGAAAATTGGCTTGGGCAGGAAGGTGCGTAAGTGCCTGGTATTGAAGTGGTTAAAGACCAAACCTTTTCTGACATTTGTTGCTTACAAGTAATTATCATTATTTTGTGCTAGAAAATTACATGGAGCACCCAAACATGATATATTTTTTCAAGCAGAGACCCTAGAGAATAAAATGTTGGTTGTTGCAATATTTTATGTCACTCCGTATTTGCGCAGCAGTTTTTCAAACGCAATAAAAAATACACTTAACACACCTGGAATCCCACCCTACGTGTTACATCACATCTGGATGTCTTCAGGAAGTTTAGGTAATTCTCCACTTCCTACCCCTAGGATGTCAAATGACTACCTAGAGTTTTGGTGGTTATACCGGGCTGCAGGCATCATCCCGGTACCAACATTTCTGGTCGATGATGCTCTTTAATATGAAATAGATCCTAGCAACTAAATAGCCGCTTGATCGCTTTTACAGGCAGCAGAAGGGGGTTCCTGCTGCCTTCCAGTGCCTTTTACGGGTTCTCCCATCCCAGCAGGGAGCCTGGGACAGAAGCTGGTGGTTCCGTCTGCCTACCATTGAGATGACCAAGGTCCGGAACTTCCCTGATCATCTCTTTGGTATAAGAAACTAGAAGCGACAAGCATTTTGTCACTTTTTGTTTCTCTCATTATTGGCTTGTGAAAGCATCTGAACAAACCAATCTCGGTTTATGCAGATGCTTTCAAGGGAAGAGTAGAGACCTGGGGTCAAATAGACTCCAGATGTCGTCTCAGTTAGGGGAACCTGTCACTGCCCATGCTATCACAAGGGATTTTGTCCATTCTTTGTGACTGCAATAAAAGTGATAAAAAATAAAGATACAGTGTAAAAATTATTATTAAATAATATAAATAATACAATTCTAAAAATGTAAAGTTCCCATCATGCTTGCGCGCAAAGGCAAAGGCATACGTAGGTTTCCCGCACATATGTAAACAGTATTCCCACCACACATGTGAGGTATCACCAGGAACATCAGAGTGAGAGCAATAATTCTAGCACCAGGCCTCCTGTGTAACTGGTAACCTGCAAAGGCTTTTAAAACATTCACTATGCGATTTTTAGATACTGTAGTTTGGCACCCTTCCATGGGCTTATACAATTTTAAAGCGTGACATGTTATGCATTTATCTACTCATCGTGTAACATTGTCTTTTATATTTTACAAAAAATGGGTATTATATTGTGTTTGTGTGCACTAAATTTAATTACATTTTTTTTTTTCCAAAAACTTTGAAAAACTGCTGCACAAAAACAAAGTGACATAAAAAATTGCAAAACACATCATTTTATTATCTAGGGCCTCTGCTTAAAAAAAAATCAATAATGTTTGGAGGTTCTAAATAATTTTCTAGAAAAAAAAATGATGATTTCTACATGTAGAAAAAAAGGCAGAATTGGCCTGGGTGGCAGTTATAGCTCGGGTATTTTTGTGTTTCATAACCTCAGCAATGTAATATTTCATTACAACATTGGGGGGATAACTCTGTTATATTGGTCTTTGTGGATTTGTTATTCAGAATACAAACAAGGCTCATATATAAAGGAACTAAGAATCCGTGTGGACTTTATTTTGGGACTTTAGGATTGTGCTTATTCTAGAAGAGATTTTCAACTCCCGTGTACTGAGAACATTTATGAATGAAGCTTGCTGCTTTACATCTTACACTTATTACAGATAAACGTAGATGTAATGTGGAATTATTCAAGGAAAGTTTCATATTATGGAAATCCTTTAACCACTTCATTACTGAGCACTTAAACCCCCTTCGTGCCCAGACCAATTTTCAGCTTTCTGCGTCGACGCATTTTGAATAACAATTGCGCGGTCATACAACACTGTACCCAAATTATATTTTTATTCATTTTCTCCCACAAATAGAGCTTTTTGGTGGTACTTGATCATCTCTGCAAATTTTTTTTTTGCGCTATAAACAAAAAGACAGAAAATTTTGAAAAAAAACACAATATTTTTTACTTTTTTGTTATAATATCCCAATTTTTTTTTTTTTTTTTAAATACATTTTTTTCCTCGGTTTAGGCTGATATACGTATTCTTCTACATATTTTTGTTAAAAAAAATCGCAATAAGTGTATATTGATTGGTTTGTGCAAAAGTTATAGGGTTTACGAAATAGGGGATAGATATATGATTTTTTTTATTTTTTTTATTTTTTTTACTAGTAATGGCGGCGATCTGCGGTTTTTTTTTCAGGCCTGCGATATTGCGGCGGACGTATCGGACACTTTTGACACAATTTTGGGACCATTCACATTTATACAGCGATCAGTGCTATAAAAATGCACTGATTACTGTATAAATGTGACTGACAGTGAAGGGGTTAAATGTATTCCCTAGGGGGGCATGGAAGGGGTTAAATGTATTCCCTGGGTGTGTTCTTACTGTGGGGGAGGGGGACTGACTGGGGGAGGTGACCGATGCTGTGTCCCGATGTACAAGGGACACAGCATCTGTCTCCTCTCCCTGACAGGATGTGGAGCTCTGTGTTTACTCACAGAGCTCCACGTCCCTGCTGTGTCACCGGCGATCGCGAGTACCAGGCGGACACAGCGGCCGCCAGGCGCACGCATCGGCTTCCCAGCGATGCGCCGGGCACAGTGTTTCCCCGCTGCGCACCACCTATCGGCGCTCAGGGGAATGTAAACAACAGGACGTTCAAAGACGTCTACCCGGCACTTGAGAGCCGCGCTGTGGACATCTTTTGTCTATAGCGCGGCCCTCTAGTGGTTAAGGTCTCCAGTATTTATTTACAGTTTACCAATGAACATTGAAAAATATCCCTCAAGCTAAGAATTTATAGATCGCGGTATACAATTTAAATTAATAGTTAGCCATCACTGAAGAATATTATAAAGGACATGGCAGCAATTTTTAATTGGTCTTTAGCCAGGGCTTTTTTTCTCAGAGAGTAGGTGCAGGTACTCCCACCTTCCAATCCACCTCTTTTCTCCGCCCCCTACCCATCTCTTAGCACCATCTCTTGGTTCCACCTCCTACCCACCTCTCAGTGATTCCCCTTTTAGAAAATACAAAACCAAGTATAATTTTTGTGGTGCCAAGTGATTTGGAATAAGTTCATGAGAACATTAAAAGCAGTAAAATTGATTTCCTGCAGCCAGCAACAGTAGATCCACCATCAAAAATAGATCCCCTTCAACAGACCTCTGCAACCATATACCCTCCAGCAACTTTAGATCCACCCAGCAACAATTACCCCACAGCAATATACCCTCCAGCAGCAATAGATTCCTACACTAACAATAAACCCCCCCTGCAAAAATATACCCCCGGCAACATTAGATCCACCCCAACATTAAATAGACCCCTTACTCAACAGTAGATCCCTCCCAGCAACAATTGACCCCTGCAACATATGACCCCCTTAACAACAATAGATCCCCCACCAGCAACAATAGGCCTCCCAATCAACAATAGCCCCCCCTCCCCACAATAGTAGATCCACCCAGCGACAACAGATACCCCAGCAGCCAGCATCAATAAACCCTTCAGCACTCTTTGCCAATAAATACATTTAGTGCTGGAGGTGCCGGAACTGCGTTCCCCCTCATTCCCACTGAAAAAAAGCCCTGGCTTTAGTAAATGTTTTTATGTGGGCAATAAAGGTACTGTTTTTATAAATGCAACGAGTAACAATCATGTATGGTATGACGTTTGACATTGGATAGATATTTAAGGCCCAACTCAGGGAAACTTGGAAACTTTCCCTAGCAGTGGGACTACAATACTAAGGGTTACTGCTTGTTTAGTCTAAAGGGGTGTAACTTTTACTTATGAGAACCTCCGCTCCTCGGTAAGAGGTTCTCCCTTTCTCTCCCGCGGTGGACTTTCCTTTCGGTGTCATCATGTTCAATGGGAGCCATTGGTCTTGATGACATCACAACCTTGGACCACTGGACCATGGGGGAGAAGACACTGTGGGAACCGGTATAGCAGCATGGAGGAGTGGAGGGTTGGGTAAGTAAATCTACTTTAAGAAGTCCCCTATACCTAAACAAGCGTTTAACTGTTGTAGAGTTGGGCTTACATTTTATGAGACTTCCATAGATATTAGTTGATCTCCTTGTCCAGGTGAAAAAACCTAATTGGAGGATGTCATCTAATGTCTACTGGGGGTCTTTAGCCACAACTCTCGAAGAGGTTTGGTGTACCATGTGTGAATTTGAGACCCAAAATATGGGTTGCCCAGTGTGTTCCAGCTCTGAACCCATAACAGGCTAATTCCCTGTACACACGATCGGTTTGTCTGAAGAAAACAGACCGATGGACTGTTTTCATCGGACTAACCGATCGTGTGTGGGCCCCATCAGTTTTTTTTCCCATCAGTGAAAAAAAATAGAACCTGTTTTAAAATTTTCGTATGGTTAAAAAACCAATAGAAAAAAACGATCGTCTGTGGAGAAATCCATCGGTCAAGAATCCATGCATGCTCAGTATCAAGTCGACGCATGCTCGGAAGCATTGAACTTCATTTTTCTCTGCACGTCGTTGTGTTTTACGTCACCGCGTTCTAAAACTATCGGATTTTTAACCAATGGTGTGTAGGCAAGACTGATAAAAGTCAGCTTCATCGGATATCTGATGAAAAAATTCATCGGTTCGTTTTTATCAGACAAACTGATCGTGTGTACAGGGCATAAGTAGTGTTACCTAATAACCATGTTATCTCAGCAGTCTTCTCACTCTTTGATAAAATGTCTCCTCTTCTGTTTCAGGCCTCTCGTTTTACACCCGTGTGCTGGAGAACTGCGAGGATGAGGCCAGGTTTGATGAGGTATGAGATTATATTCTTCAATAACAACGGCAAAGTATCTCTTGATTGCATTCCCAGCCAATCAATACACTCAATTACAGCATTCGTAATGTCTACTGGATGATGATACTTTCTTAGGGAAGGGAGGTGAATTACCTTGTGATCAAGTAGTGGGGACAGCTTCTGCCGGGAAGAAATTATTAAAAATAAAAAATAAATAAAGATAAAAAAAAGGAAAACACTTTATAATATATATATTTATATTTTATATATATATATATATATATATATATATATATATATATATATATATATATTGTTCCTTGTTTGTTCAAAAAGTACTGGGCAACTGTGTTTGCCAATTTAGATTTCCTGTATCTAGAGGCTGATGCTGTTCTACATTTCTGTTGTCACAGCTCTTCCCACTATGTAATTGTGGAAATAATAGGATACCTGATTGGAAATACTATGCATGTGTTAATTCTTTATTACCTTTAACTTGATCTTCCCCTGTGTGTCATGTAATACATTTTAAAGAGTTTGTTACCCCAACATTTCACATTCCCGATATGTGCCTGCTGTACCGTGTAAAAAAACGATCCTGTTCTGTTTGTATTGTTTCCTTGTGAAAGCCCTGGTGTTCCTGCCAGTCCTATTTCCTATTACAAACAAACCACACTAGGCATGAGAGCATAGAGTGGTCAATTCTCTAGCTATGCTAAGAACTCAGCCTACTCTCCTCCAGTGATCAGACTTGTCCTGACACGCCCCCACCCTGGACAGCCATTCACTGTAAAGCTCAGTGTACTGCTGCTTTTCCTCCCCCAGCTCTTATGCAGCTCAGAACAGAGGGAATGTGATGACTTTTAAAAAAAGGGGGGGAAAGGGTGTTTATAATGTTTTTTTTATATATCTATACAAATTTAGCAAATGTGGAAATGGAAAGTTTAATGTAAAATTAAATAATGTTTTATTTGTGTTGCCCAAAGTAACTAATATGAATCTGTACAGTTATGATAGTAGTTATGGAGTAGGCATTACGTATGGTCATACTGTATATGGTACCTACAAGGCTCAGGGTCCTGAATTCTAAGGCTAATGAGTGGTACATTTTTCTATAGATTTGAGAACTTGGCTCTGTATAATGTTGATGAGAGGCCACCAGAGCTGGGACATGCATGCATTTTAATACATTTCCATTGATTTCAATGAGAAACACATTCATCAACAATACAAAGATGTGAATTCAGTCTAAGGGGTATAAGGGGTATATTATTGATCCAAAATTTGCGCAGAACTCTTTGGTGAACATGTACAGTATCATGTCAAATTAGTGTTAAAAATTTGCTCACGATACACTAATTGTTATTACATTTCCAGAGATTCATCAATATCAATTGTTCAGTAGGAAAAGGCCTTGATTGTAACATTCATCTTCTGTAACAAAAGGATGAATGTTACCTCCCCTGAGCATTGATATGACATTGACCTATTTTTACTAATATTTGTCTGGTTTTAGCTGTTGAATCATTGCATTTTCTACTAAACATGCAACAATGGTCTATTGAGAACCAAAATCATAGTTTAGGGGTGCCGTTCCAGGCTCCTTATCTTTCCAGGTCCGGTGTCTCCCGCTAAAGAGTGCAACCTAGGGGAGAGCTTGTCTCAATGTGTGACCATGTAATCAGAAAAGATCTCAAGTGCCACACATCCAGGAAAACCTAAAGCCTCGTACACTTGATTGGATTTTCTGCAGACAAAGCGTAGGACTTTTGTCCGAAGGCCGTTGGCCGTGAACTTGGATTGCATACAAACGGCAAAGAATTGTCGTCCAACAAACCGAAACTACATGTTTTTTCAGCTCTTTAGCGTCACCCTTTGGGCAACTTCTGCTAATGTTGTCTTATACTTTGGATTTTTTCCGACGGACTTGTCACACATTTGTTGTCGGAAAATTTTAAAGCATGCTATCCAACATTTGTTGTCAGAAAATCCGACAATAATTGTCCGATGAAACATACAAATGATCGGATTTCCAGACAAAAGCCTGCCATCATACAATTCCAGTCAAAAAATCCGATCATGTGTACGGGCCTTATTAATGTCTATAGCAAAAGCAGCCTTCGGCCAAGCTCTGTCCAGGTTTTGCTGGATGTTCGACACTTGGGATATTCTTATGTGTCTATGGAAAGTGCTGGAAAATACACATAGTTGGTATTAGTCCAAGATGGGCAGTGATGTCTCAGGGTACTCCTTCCACAGAGGTGGGTGCTTACCATGACAGTGGCAGGAACTTCCTTTGTGCTCAAATGGATTTTGATCATTAAGGGAGGGGGGACCCTATTCTTTCCTCCCCTGACCTGTCACTGCTTGATCAGGTGTCATGGGATATCTTCAGAGATAGTTAAAAATAGATTAATATGGGTTTTTAAAATATGCGTGGGGTGTGTATTTATGTGTAGCGTCCCCTTTCTTTTAGCGCGGGTATTGCGCTTTAAAAAAGAATAGTTGATTGGGAGAGTTACTTTGCTCTCAATCGCAATTGTTGAGTTACTGGCCTGTCTTATTCTGGGAAGGTCCACTGGCTCGGACTGCATTCTGGGGATGTAAGTTTATCCTTGGACAGCAGTGGGAGCTAGAGGGATTCCTGGCGGATTGAGTCTTCCCCAGCAGCCAATTGGAGAGTTTTTCCTCTCGCTGGGCATGTTGGGGAGGGGTATATCTGGAAGGGAGGTCAGGTGTTCAGAGTCCTTTTGGCGTTCTCTGCGGGGGGTCCCAGAGTCAGGGTGCGGCATCCACCTTTAGGGTTTGCGCACCCAGGGACCCCGCCGATGTGGCCCATCCGGCCAATATCCGGGCTCTGCTGAGTCTCGGTCGGAGACGAATCTGAGGGGGACCCCAGTAGATGGCTGGGCTCCTAAATGTCGCCGGGAGGATCTGGTACTAGAGCCATAGACAGGTACGCTTTTCTGTCGCATGGTGCCGGACGCACGGAAAATAGCTGGGAGGATTTGCTCTGTTCGGGTGCTGGCAAATTATTCAGATTACATTGGCCTATGGAAGAGGCCTAGAGCAGGGTCAGAGAGAGAGACCCGCTCCTCCTAGCCTGCGTTGTAACGGTGACATGTGTGAATTGGCGCTGTCTGCGACTGAGTTGCGCTGTGTGCTTATCCCGGCTTGACATCAAGAATCTCTTTCTCTCATTCATCAGCCTGTCCTTCTTCATCGAGTTGATGTTTGGCTATGTTGGCCTGGAATTAAAGCATAAGAAAATCTTTATTGCCTGTCTGGACATTCAAGTTATTGTAAAGTGTTCTGGTGCATCCCTAGACCAAGCAAGGGTAACTTCAACATGCCGGTCCCATCATCAATCCAGCGGCTCCTTCAGGGGTGAGAGCGCTACATATGTTTAACCTTATGTGCGTTCATGGTGATCAATGGTTGAGGGGTCCTTAAAACCAGTTCAACATGAAGAGACAACCATCTACTTGCCTTCCTATGTAGATAGGGCCCCCTTCCCTGTCACTTACTGGAGCTTCAGGCAGCTGTGTTTTGAGGAGGGCACCCACTCTACTGGGGAACTCCTTTCAAAGCATAACCATCCAATTATGAAGGACATATGAACTGGTGTTAACATAGCAGGGTCCCTTGCTATGGGGATACCAACCCGCATGCTTGGCATGTTTGGCTGCTTAGCTCTGGGAGGGGAGGAGAGGAGAGGGAAGAGGACACTTTTTGGTGTAATGTATTAGAAAAATAATTAACTATTTACTTTCTTTTTCATCCGAATGTATTTTCGTCCGAATTTCGGGGATTTTCGCATTCATTTTAACAAACGATAACGAATGTGCAGAATCCAAAATCTGAAACATTCAACATAAAAAATGCTTTATTTTCTTTTCGTTGCAACAACAGTTCAATATACAGTAGATAGAAGATTTAACAGGACGGTGACAATAGCGATCTGTGTCTATCGAATCAGCGGTCGAATGAGCCTAACCTAACTCTATTAGTCCAAGATTATTCTACATAGAGAGAAAAGATTTGACATTATAGAGACATGAAGATTCGACAAGCAGCTAAAAACATGCGATTGCCACAAACGAACATTTATGGTCAAATGCTCCGCCTATAGAAGAATTCTAATGTTGGTTGACTAGTTATAATAATTAACAAATATAATTATTACTAGTCGTACAACATTAGAATTCTACTATAGCTTGTGGCGAAACATTCGACCTGTACGATCACAGCGTCGTACAGTATAGGTGCTTCATCGAATCTTGAGAACATTCGACGGACACCATAAGCCATCAATGACAGATTCAACCTTAATTAATTCGGATTTTCAGACGAATGCATTTTTTAACAAAATTAAATAAATAAAAATGAATTTCGGGAGTAAATAAATACATTTATTTTTCGGACAAAAACAAAATTCCGAAATTAAATTCATATGTACTCTATGGGCCAGATTCAGGTAGATGGGAGCATCTTTGCTCTGGAGTAACGCTTCTCATTTACGTTACGCTGCCGAAATTTTAGGAGCAAGTGCTGTTATTCATGAAGCACTTGCTCCTAAAGTTGCGGCAGCGCATCGCAAATGAGCCGACGGAATTCAAATTGGGCGGGTACGGGGCGTGTATTATTAAAACTAAGCGCGATCCCGCGGCGAACGTACTGCGCATGCGTCGAGTGTCAATGCATCCCAGTGCGCATGCTCCAAATTCTGTCAGTGAACGTCAATGACGTCACATCCCCATTCATGAAAGTTTTACGCAAGCGACGCGATTTTTTTTTTTTCCGACGCGATGACGACGCCTATACTTAACATAGGATACTCCACTAGGGGGCTGCTTTATCATTACGCCGCGTATCGCTTACGGAAACGTCGCAAAGTCACTGCGTCGCGCCCGAATACGATCGTGAATTGCCGATTCCCGCTGATTAACATATTTTTTCATCGTAAATCAGCGGGAACGCCCCGGCGCCATTTTTAAATTAAAGTTGCGATGCGATGGCGAAATTCAATTGCGCCGATCGCATCGGAACACCAACCCGGCGTTTCTTGTTTTCTGGTTACAGAAAACAAACGCCGGCTTAAAGTGACAGTTAGGCTGGAGTATCACAGATACTCCAGCCTAACTCTACCTGAATCTGGCCCTATAGGGGAGATTCAAAAGATGTTTAACCGATGCTGCATTTGCCAGGGGATAATTCATCCTATTGTAAAAAGAGTGAATGTAACGGTGAAATTTAGGATGACTGACTCTCATTAAAGGATGTACTGGGAATCGCACCCTTTATAAATTGCTCCCAAAATCTTACCCTAACTCAAAAAAGTGAAGTCTTCCTTAACACAAAATGAACCCTTTTCTATTCTGAGCTGAGATAATACAGTGCCCAGATACCTTTGCCAGGAAAAAAAAACAGTGTCTAAGTATTTCTGTGCAGGATTTTGTGCTATTCCTGTAGATACAGTATTATCTTGAAGATTATTCATTATCTACATCCGCCTTTCTCAAATAGGGTTACTCCAGAGATTGCTAGGGGTTCCTTAAGCAGTGGTTGAATGTTGCCTGCATAGTTCTGTCACCAATGCCACTTGACAGAGCCAACAGCATAGGACCAGTGGAGCTCTTGCTCTCTTTTGTTAGTAAATAAACTGCTGGCGATCATGAAAAATTGGGCCATTGGGACTTTAAACGGGGCATGGACGGGTTTGTAAAGTTATTGAGGATATCAACAGTAAAGTATCTATCACAGTCCCATCAGGGAGATCTCTGTGGTCAAAAGAGATTGCTTGGTGATCAATCCAAAAAAGAAATTGAAGGAGTCAAATGTAAACTTAATATTGTAATTTGTATCATAATATATAATACAGAGATCATGCAATCAAAGGCATAATACATGTAGTCATAATAACATTGATATAATAAATATTCAAAATCCAGGACATGACCATTAAAAGCAATCACCATAAATTGACATATAGATACAGTAGACATGATTATACAATAAAATTGGTAGATATGAACAAAATGATGAAAAAACACATATTTGGGCAAGCTTGATCTTGGCATCCCTGAGCATGGACTTGACGCGTTTCTTTGCGTTTAAAGCCAGTCATCAGGAGTGGGGTGCATAGCAATTAGCTAATGCATGGCGATCATGTTAGCTGCCCCTGGAGGCGGGCATTCTTGTAATTTCTGCCTGATCATCAATTTAAGGAACATTCTTTCCACTGATCACTGGTATAAGGGAACCACCTTTCATTAACCACCAATGTGGTGTGGCTTACACACCACAATTTGTATATAAAATAATTTTGAGCAGGGGTTCCATGAGACCTATATATTTTCTGACAGGGTTTCCCATGGTAAAAGGGTTGGGAAAGGCTGATCGATATCATACATATGGTTTTGGATTGTCATTTGCTAAAAATGAGTGGGGTTGTCCTTTTTGCCTTGTATTATATTTTGTCCAGAACCTTTGGCTGTTTGCTTTAGTATTTAAAATGCATCTGTAGTCATAGCCTTTTTTCAACTTTGAATATAGTGGGAAATTGGTAAGAAGACATTTTACCTAATAGGGACACTTATCTAAGAGGAGATTCCCCTTACTTTCTGCAACAGGGCTTTAAATGTGAAAAAATAGGTTTGGCTATAGCTCTAATTTAACTTAAATGTATGAACCCCCTTCATTACATTTTCCAATTAAAAGTCAGAATGTAAAAGCAGACAAATCCAATATATTGCTGCCTAATGTAAAATAATGCATTTAAAAGGAACACTAAGGCGCCGTACACACGGCCGAGGTTCTCGCTGAAAACCAGCGAGAACCTCGCTGGAATGCACATTCCAGCGAGGACCTCGGCCGTGTGTACGGTCTCGGCGAGCTTCCCGTCGGGAAGCCCGTCGAGCCGAAATAGAGAGCACGCTCTCTATTTCCTCGACGGCCCGCCTGGAAGAATGGCTGGTTGCCATTCCCGACGGGCGGGTCGCCGAATTCGACGGCCGGGAGAGAACCTCGACGGGCGGAACGATGTGTTCTGCCCGTCGAGGTTCTCTGCCGTGTGTACACGGCCTAAAGGTTCGTTTTTTATTAGATCAATTGATTGTTGTAAGCTAGAGCATTTAAATATCACTTACCTCGTTTTTCCTTTTGACCTCCAAAATACAGTAATCCAGGTTTGAAAATGCCATTTCCTGTCTCTCCTCTTCTTGCTTTCCACCAGCATCTGAGCCGTTTTGCATGGTGGAAAGCAGAATGTGCTCACCCCCTCCCTATGACTACAGCCCTGATCTCTTATCCCTCACAGGCATGGAGGCTAAGCCTAATGGGAACTGTAGTTCCCATTAGGCCATGATGTAGCAAGAATGAATGCGCACCGCAAACCAGGAAGTCAGTGAGAATAACAATTCAGGAGTGACAGAGGTGAATAAAACAGCTCGATTTCAACAGGCATCAAACTAGTTATAATGCAAAACATTACTTTTTACTTATCAGCTACTGTCAGACTTTAATTTAAGAGGAAAATATTTTTGTCTTTACAACCCCTTTAAGTTGCAAAAAAAGGAATGCAATCTAACCACTGGGGGAAGAAATATAATATTGGCATGCATTAAAAAGGGGATTAACTCCACAGATAAAACGATGATTCTTCCGCTTTACAAGACTCTGGTCCGACTGCACCTATAGTATACTGTCCAGTTCTGGGCACCAGTCCTCAGGAAGGGTGTACTGGAAATGGAGCGAGTACAAAGAAAGCCAACAAAGCTATTAAAGGGTCTGGAGGATATTAGTTATGAGGAAAGGTTGCAAGCACTGAATTTATTCCCTCTGGAGAAGAGACGCTTGAGAGGGCATATGTTTTCAATTTACAAATACCATACTGGCGACCCCATAATAGGGATAAACTTTTTTGGCGGAAGGGAGTTTAACAAGACACATGGCTTTTTATTAAAGTTAGAAGAAAGGAGGTTTTACCCTAAACTACGTAGAGGGTTCTTTACTGTAAGAGCTGCAAGGATGTGGAATTCCCTTCCACAGGCGGTGGTCTCAGCGGGGGGCATCGATTTTTTCAAGAAACTATTAGATAAGCACCTGAACGACCACAACATACAATGATATACAATGAAATACTGACATATAATCACACACATAGGTAGGACTTGACGGACTTGTGTCTTTGTTCAACCTCACCTACTATGTAACTATGTAACATACCCAGGCTAGATCAGCATGTGTGGAACCTAACACTTTAGAGCAGCCATTCTCAACAAGGTTTCTGTGGAACCCTAGGGTTGCTCCAGAGGCTGCTAGGGGTTCCTTGATCTATGTGGCATGCGTATCACCACCACTGTCAGAAGGGCATTCTTCCCTCTGATCCCCAAATTAAGGGGCATTTTTCCCCACTGACCACAAGTGAATTGGTTTTAGTAGAGATTCGCCAAGACCTAGAAATTATCTGTAAGCGTTCTTCCAGGGTATAAAGCTTGACCAAGGCTGCTGTAGTGTCTTCTGAAGTCATTGGTGCATGACTCAGCCTTTGACAATGGTCAAGCCCAAAGTTTTAACAATCTCAGAGAATGTCAGATCCCTAGTTGATGTACACTATTTCTTTTTTGTTTTCAATTTCTTTATTTAGTTTTAAAATACATACAAAATTCAATCAGGGCCATGTTGCCACAACCGACCCTACTTATACATATTACCTCAGTTTGAGTTTAAATTACCTCCCCCCACCCTAACCCCCTCCTACCAACCCCCCTCTTATCTCCAACAATACTATCTCCTGTCCTACCGCCCCTCTCAGTCCCCTTACCTACACTCTACCTATGCTCCCATCCTTTCGGCAAATTTCAGTGATTGCTTATACTTTAGCCAGTCACTCTTTAATTTCAAACCCTACCTCCCACTGAACCTTAGAAGCTCCGAATTATAATTTTTGTTTATTTTACAGAACCAACTCTTCAACGAAGGGCTCTCGAGGTCCTGCCACTGCTGCCATTAGTAGCTGGGGCAGCAGTGTTCTCCTATATTGTTTGATTGACGCTCTGACCCCATGGAACAAGCATACCCACGGCTCCTCTGGTATTTTAGTGCCAGTGATTTCTGCTATTGTTAATATTACCTCTTTCTAATATATTTTTATTTTAGGGCATGACCACCATATATGGGACATAGATGTACACTATTTTAGTCCTTGTGCAGGCCAGGTGGTGAAAACCTGGGTTTGTCTACATATGATATGAATGATATAGTATAGCTGAATCTGAGTCATGTAGCTGGGGGGCAAACTGACAGTGTCCCTGGAATCCCTAAGGCCGCGTACACACGAGGAGACATGTCCGCTGAAACTGGTCCGCAGACCAGTTTCAGTGGACATGTTCGATCGTGTGTATGGCCTAGCGGACAGGTTTCCAGCGGACAAAAGTTTCTAAACATGCTTAGAAACTTGTCCGCTGGAAACCTGTCTGTCGGACATGTCCGATGGTTAGTACACTCAACCATCGGACCGAAACCCCGCGCATGCGTCGAATTGATTTGACGCATGAGTGGAAGCATTGAACTTCCTTGTTTGAGCACGTCGGTGTGTTATACGTCACTGCGTTCTCTGTCCGCAGGGACTTTGGTCTGATGGTGTGTACACACATCAGACCAAAAGATTTCTTCAGACATGTCCGATGAAAACGGTCCGTTGGACCTGTCTCATCGGACATGTCTCCTCATGTGTACGCGGCCTAATAGTCACTTACCAGCAGCTCCTGCCGACATTGAAGACAGTGTCTCTGGTAATGGGGAAGCATGTGACTTCCTCCCCAGTGACAATGCTGGAGCCTAGCAGCCAGTCGTTTGACTCAGCAAAGACATGATGTCACTCCTCACTTACCATTTGACCCCAGCCGATACTAGGCATTTTAGTGTTGGTTGCAATGGAGGCAGGAACAGTGGAAAGCTTCTAATGTAATTATAAGAGGTTGGAGGGGGAGAGAGTATTTATATGGATATTGTCACCCTCAGGACTTTTCTTCTCAGAGAATAGGTGCAGCAGGAACTCAACCATGCCCTGCACACACTCCGGGCACCCCTTTCCCCCATCCTGCACTCAGTGGGAGCTACTCAGGAGATCAGATCTGAGGGAGCCAAGCTGTCACTTGTAAACAAAGAGGTCCTGCTTGTGTGTGTGGTGAGCAGGGTGCAGAGGGCCTGAGCTGGAGGAACCAATTTCCAGTTGAAAAAAAAGCTCTGGTTATCCTACATTGGTATGTCTCTATAAGAACAGTGTGTGGCGTTTAGGAAACATACATTTTTTTTATCTGGCATTTAGCTTTCAAACTCAATTGTGCTTTTCAGCTGCCACAGGTATCTTTTGTTCATTTTGGAGAAGCATCAGAATTTTCTGATTATCATAGGGGAAGTACAGCTTGTGTAAGAAGCAGAATCCGGCAAATTATAGCTTAACAAAGAAAGCGATAATTGTAGGTGATCATTATAAATAGGCTTCCTAGTTTTACTGCTATGCACCCGTCAAAGCGTAGCGAGCACATTTAGAAAATTAAAAGAGCCATTTGGTATTTGCGACCAGGTTTGCACAGACTAGGTCCTACATTTTTTTAAAAACACTCAAGGATATATATATATATATATATATATATATATATATATATATATATATAACCTAAAGGCTTTTCATTGACGCCTCTTCATAGTATGGCTTGTAAATCTCTTAGTATGGAGAAGATCAATGTCAATAAACCGCAGTGGTGGAGATCATCAGCAAACTTTAATGCAGTAAGACAACATTGTGCTGACCCAAGTAAATACTGGAATTTGTCACATTAAAAACACGCTGAGCCCACACTCTATTGTATCTTTAACAATAGATGACAATACCCAAGAGGATAAAAGCTTCTTGTGTTTTATATATGTACAGGATGTGGCCAAGAAGATATACGAGAGCTAGGGTCTGTGTAAACACTGCAGACCATCAACAGGTTCCCTATGAGTTGGATCGATGACAGATCTGCACAATCACTTACAAGTCTGTATTTATTTTTGCTGTAAAACACTAGCCATGTATTCAATAAGGGCTCCTGTAGATGGTCAGCACCTACCTGAAGAGATTGAGTTGATGACCTTTGCTTAGATGGCTTTTCTTTGATGTTTCCTTAATGAATGTCTAAGGCCTCGTACACACGATCAAATCTGTCCGCTGGAAACGGTCTGCTGGACCGTTTCAGCAGACAGATTCGATCGTGTGTACGGCCGAGCCGACGGATTTGGCCACCCGACAGATTTCAAAGCATGCTTTGAAATCTATCGGGTGGGAATCCGTCCGCCCGACATGTCTGCTGGTTAGTACACTTACCAGCAGACATGTCCTCCCGCACCGCCGCCGCACCGCCGCCGAATGGATTCGGCGCATGCGCGGAAGTGTTTTACTTCCTGGTGCGGTGACGTGGCGGCGTCAACGTCACCGCCACGTCACCGACACGTCAGCGCGCCGTCTGCTGGCGGGGATTTTGGTTTGCTCGTGTGTACACGCGAGCAAACCAAAATCCCAGCAGACAGATTTGTTCAAATCTGTCGGACAGACAGATTTTAACAAATCTGTCTGCTCGTGTGTACAAGGCCTTAAGAGTAGATCATCATGATCAATAAACCATGGTGGTAGAGCTAATAAGTAAACATTGCAATGGTAAGACATCATTGTGCTGACACAATTAGATATTGGTATGTGTTATGCCGCGTACAGACGATTGGAAATTCCCACAACAAAACCGTGGATTTTTAGCTGACGGATGTTGGCTCAAACTGCATACACACGGTCACACATATGTTGTCGGAAATTCTGAACGCCAAGAACGCGGTGGCGTACAAGACGTACAACGGCACAATTAAAGGGAAGTTCAATACCAGTCGTGTTAGTAGAAGTCATGCTTTTCAGTCCATTGCAGCCTGACGAATTTGCTATCTCCATTATGAACGCTAGTTTTACCAGAGCGAGCGCTTCCGTCTCGTACTTGATTCAGAGTATGCATGGAATTTCGTGCGTCGGAATTGTCCACTCAAAATCGGAATTTACGAGAACAGATTTTGTTGTCGGAATAATTTGGGGATGAGCTCTCAAATTTTTGTTGTCGGAAATTCCGACAGCAAATAACCGATGGAGCCTACACACGGTAGGAATTTACGACAAAAGCTCCCATCGAACATTTGTTGCCGTAAATTCCGACCATGTGTACACAGCATTAGATTAAAAATATGTTGAGACCGCACTCTATTGTATCATGAACAATATTCAAAAGGACATGTCTGCACAGGATGTGGCCAAGTAGATCGATAAGTGTAACGACTCTGGCAAACGGGAGTGAACCACAACTGTGGCTAGCAAAGATTTCAATGCACAGTATTGGACCCCAGGCATCACTCCACACAAACAGGAGTTTGGGGGTCCTCTAAATCATCCCTCTCTCACAAAAAGGAATGTGTTGAGCTACTAGGGGTGGACGCATTACAACATGCAACCAAACCTTATATATACGATACACGTGAAGATTCCGATGTACCGCTGTATGTTTAGTGATTATCAGTACGGGACCCCAGGCGTCACTCCAATCAGGGAACAGGAGTTTGGGGGTTCTCTACATCATATCACCTTAACGTAAAGAATGCATTAGGTCACTAAGGGAGTAGGTATGAAATACCTCAACCCTTAGCATAGGAAAGTTAGGGCGAACATGTTCAGTAACTTAGGGCATAGGCCCATAAACTAGTTATAACTTATGTCAAGCACGTAGTAATTAAGCAAGGTGTAGGCAACTGGTAGTTGCGTAAGAGAGGCAAATATAGTACAGGTATAGCAAGTAGCCGAGAATATGACAGACAATCTCCAGTAGTATGTTATTACTTAGTAAGCCAGTGTTGATTACAGCAATTTATTAGATGCAATATATGTAGCAGATGATTCTGAAGCAATACAAGTGAAACAATGGCTACTTATCCGTTTTGTAGAGGATGAGTCTTGTTGTAGTTCAGCAGCAATGGGATTCCGTGGTGTAGGGATCCAAGAAGGTAGGTATCTTTAGGGTGTCCACAGCAATAACAGTGAGGTTGATAGTGCAGGTGTAGGAATGGGATGATTTCCAGCCTGGGACAGATGGTACCTGTAGTTCCTTGCAGGCAGGCCGGCTACAGCCGACAATAATAGAACAGCGTTTGTATGGACTCTGAATTCCTTTATTGTCAGCTAACAGGTGCAGTACATAAGCACTGATATGAGGCAGGGCAGCGGTGATGTGCGGCGCACTTCCGCTTTTCAGGCTGGAACGCACGCAGCGCTGGGCTATGACGTCATACAATAAGAGAAGATGCGTAAGAGAGCTTTCACACTGAAACACACAGCAGACCATCGACAGGTCTCTGCATGGGTTAAGTGCTTGTTTTTGTCTAGGGGAGAGGAGAGGAGAAAGGAGATTCACTCACCTTATCCTCTGATCCTCCCAGAAGAAGACCAGTCTGGCACCCCCATGCTCCAGCGGCCTTGAGCCCAGAGCAAACTCCATAGACCAGAAACTGTCCACCATTGGACTGTGGGGAGCACAGTTTTCCAGTGAAATGAAGGATTGGGTGAGTAAAATTTTTTTTTCAACACCCCTAGTCAAAATTAGCAGTTGAGCGGTGCAGTGCAGGCACAGCAGGATATGGCACTGCTGGGGCACAAATATGCACTGGTGAGGCACAGATGTGGCATGGATGTGGTACTGCTGGGCACTTGGAATATAGAAGAAAAAACTCAAGCATCCTCATGTTGCAGCTTCTCCAGGGAGAAGAGCCGAGACAAAATGCCGGTTTGTTGACAGTGATCGCTCCATCATTAAACGGAACAATCAGGTGGTAAAGGGCCGCTAGGATTGACCCTTTTGCCCCGATCCATGACGCGCCGGGTCTTAAGGACCCAGCTGTCTTGGACACTACCAGATGCATGCCCCACGGGGCAGGCTAGAAGCTCGTTCCCGGGACAACGTCATTGTACGCCCTCCCAGAATTAGCTGTAGCCGTCAATCGGCTATGGCCCCGTCGGTAAGTGGTTAAAGAAAAAACCTTTATAAAGATTCCAGTCCTCTTTAATTCTCTGTATTAATGTAGTGTGATGAGGGATTTGGCTACCCCATGCCATTGTCCTGGTAATAATACAATCTCTGCCAGGGCTGATAAGGCGGTTTTCCTTCACATATTTGTTTTATCTGCTGTGTTGGGGTCATTGTTTAATCTGTGGCGGTATTATACCCTGCATTTCTCTTGGCGAGGACAGTAGTCATTACACTGTTATCTAATGAGGCGGGCTGGGGAACAGCGAGTGCACATTTTCTTACACATTGGAACATTTTTAATGCAACAGTCACATTTTATGTAATTTTACAGGCGAAGTATGAACAGGGGGTCACTGCGGTCACATCTACATCCAGGCTTCTGTGCTTTTCTTTCCTTATAATGATGACTGCTTCATATACACTTTTTGTAGAGTTTCTTTTCAGTATATCAAATAATTGTTCTAAAGCAGGCTGAGCTAACTGAATATCTAATGGAAAATGGCTCCTCTGACCTTTAGCTATTGAACTCTGTAAACATTTTTTTTACAGCAAAACTGTCAAAGTACAAAATAAAAATCACGCTAATCAATAAACGTATTAATGAATAAATAGTGACTGCACTAGCAATAGATGAAAAATGTGCAAAATTAATTGATTATTCTAATGATTAGATGGATAAAACTAATCGTCAATTAATCGCTTTAAACGATCAAATAATTGCTAACAACACTATTAGTATAATAAAGTGCAAAGTGCAAAAAATGACAAAAAGACTAATGCCACGTACACACGTTCGGTTCATACGATGAAAATGGACCGATGCATTTTTTCATCAGATATCCGATGAAGCTGACTTTCATCAGTCTTGCCTACACACCATCAGTTAAAAATCCGATCGTGTCCAACGCGGTGACGTAAAACACAAACACGTGCAGAGAAAAATTAAGTTCAATGCTTTCCGAGCATGCGTCGACTTGATTGTGAGCATGCGTGGATTTTTTAACAATGGATTTCCCCACAGACGATCGTTTTTTTTTCTATCGTTTTTTTAACCATCAAAAAAATGTAATCAATGGGGAAAAAAAACAATGGGGCCCACACACGATCGGTTCGTCCGATTAAAATGGTCCATCGGTTATAAGTACATATTGTGATGAAAATCCATGGAGAATGTAGTATAATCCTCCACCAGGTGATAAGTTATCTTCAGTGTCACACCAAAAGTGGTAACCAGATACTCAGGACCACCTATCCCTAGGATGGTCGAGTGAGCAAGAAAAATAACCTCTGCAAGGTAATGGGGAAAGCCCCTGAAGGTAGTCAAACTGCAGGCAGATCTTAATATGGCCACCACTCCACTTACAACGATATCTCAGGATCATCCACAGAATTTGCATAGGATGAAAAAAAGGCTCCAATAGTGTAATACCATTCAAACCGAGTTTAATAAGAAAGAAAGGCCAAGTGGCAACTTACAAGATTTAAAAATTGTATATGCATATAGAAAAACTCTTTGCCGGCAAACAAGCGTACACCCGTCCTTCCGGGATCACATGGGGCACAACAACGTCAGTGCGTAGCTCCGCCTGACATGTTTCGTCTCACGTGACGTCTTCCAGGGGCATTGGAAGACATCACGTGTGACAAAACTTGTCACACCTGATTTTAAAATTTTGGAGCCATCATATCATAGCTGACAAAGGGATTGAATGACCAGGAACAAAACTAAGAATGGGTAAAGAGTAGGAAAAGATCAAAATGTGTCCATATCAGCAGGGACCAGCCAAACTCTGATCTGTGTGTGGCCCTCCTGTTAAGCCAGTCTCCTGTTGGGAGAACACAGTGTTTACTGCTAGAGGCTATAATAGTCCCTGCTGAACCGGCCAGGATTTGAACTATGGCTGGCCTTAGACTGAAGCAGATCATTAGGTCAGCTTCTTTCAAACAGCTACACTGGAAAACTATCATTAATCAGCTGCTGCAGCCACTGATCAGTGCATTCTGACAGTGGTGGAGTCCCGCTTGCAGATCACAATGCCACAGGGAAGAGAGTTTCTTTGTGGCTTGTGTGGATAAGGGGATCCATTCAGCTTTTGAACAATAAAAGAACTAACCATGGATGTCCAGTTTAATTTTTTCCCAATTGTTAGTCTGCCTGGACTTCTGTCCCTGTCATGGAATGAGCAGTGTTTACAGGTGCGTGCTGCCAATTCCAAAATAGAATGCAGATAACACTCCCTCTGCAGGGCAATGTTGATCTACAGGTGGCACCCAAACTTGGACAGCAACAGCTGATCAGGTGCTGATGCATTCCCTCGTGGAAAACACAAGCGTGACGTTGGGAGGTACCTGATCAATGTTGAGAGGGTATTTATACCTCCCTCTTTGTGGACTGCACTTTCTTGCAATCTTCTTGAGGATATTTGAACCTATTACTATGGCCACAATAGACCAGTGGTTCTCAACCCTGTCCTCAAGTACCACCACCAGGCCATGTTTGCAGGTTTTCCTTTATCTTGCACAGGTGCTTTAAATCAGAGTCAATGGCTTGGTATTTTGGACAGGTATTTTATCTGAGGCTGCATACACACGATCAAATCTATCTGCTGAAAACGGTCTGACAGACCGTCTCAGCAGACAGATTCGATCGTGTGTACGGGTGGACAGACAGATTTGGCCAGCCGACAGATTTTAAAGCATGCTTTAAAATCTGTCTGCTGGGAATCCGTCCGCCCGACATGTCTGCTGGTTAGTACGCTAACCAGCAGACATATCTGCCCGCACATGCGTCGAATGGATTCGACGCATGCACGGAAGTGTTTTACTTCCTGTGGCAATGACGTTGACGCAGCCACGTCACTGCACCAGGAAGTAAAACACTTCCGTGCATGCGTCGAATCCATTCGACGCATGTGCGGGCAGATATGTCTGCTGGTTAGCGTACTAATTCGATTCGATCGTGTGTACGGGCGGACAGACAGATTTGGCCAGCCAACAGATTTTAAAGAATTCTTTAAAATCTGTCTGCTGGGGATCCGTCCGTCCGACATGTCTGCTGGTTAGTACGCTAACCAAAAGACATATCTGCCCGCACGTGCGTCGAATGGATTTGACGCATGCACGGAAGTGTTTTACTTCCTGGTGCAGTGACGTGGCGGCGTCAACGTCATTGCCACGTCACTGCGCTGTCTGCCGGCGGGGATTTTGGTTTGCTCGTGTGTACAGCGATCAAACCAAAACAGCCCAGCAGACAAATCTGTTCAAATCGGTCTGCCAGACCGATTTGAACATATGTATTTGGTCGTGTGTACGCGGCCTAAGAGAAATTCCCAAAACATGGCCAGTTGGGGGTACTTGACTTTTATTTTGGTGTCCTTAATGTACAATTTTTTTTGTCAATTACCCAATTCTACTGTTGTTTATATGCTTCCTATAGATACGCTGATTGCACCTTCTCCTGAGGAAGTGAAATGTATTCCATGAAACGTGTTGAGAAATATAGGATGCAATCTTTCTGCTACAGCTATGCGTTTTGAGATGTTTACCTTATTATTTGTTTTACATGAACATATATTGTAATAATGTAACATCTTACGCAATCAGTTCTTAAATCCATAATTTCCACGATAGTATGGAACAATTCAATCTGTATAACTTTGTATATGGTTTATCACATGTATTGCTGTAATCATAACGTAAAATCAATTTTTACAATCTGCTATTGATGTCACTTAATAAAACACTTGTTTTATTAATATAAATTTTTTTTGGTATATACTGTACATCTATATCAGGTTCATGATATCAACTATCCACTGTTGGTGATGCACCTCATTTAAAGTTCCACACCCCCCTCCCCTTTTTACATGGTTTCATGTGCCTCATTTAAAGTCCCAAATTTTCTTGTCATTGCATTGATCTACAGTTTATAGAAGTGAAGGGGGAATCCATGGTGAAGAAGAATCTGGGGTATTTTTGGTAGATCACAAGCTTAATAATGGCATGCAATGCCAAGCTGCGTTTTCCAAAGCGAGCAAAGTCCTTTCTTGTATTAAGAGAGGTATGGACTCCAGAGAGTGAGATATAATTTTGCCCCTGTACAAATCATTAGTAAGACCTCACCTGGAATACTCAGTTCAGTTTTGGGCCCCAGTTCTCAAAAAGGATATTGGGGAACTGGAGAAAGTGCAGAGAAGAGCAACCAAACTGATAAGAGGCATGGAGGAGCTCAGCTATGAGGAAAGATTAGTAGAGCTGAATTTATTCTCTCTTGAGAAGAATAAGGGGGATATGATCCACATGTACAAATACATAAGTGGTCCATATAGTGAACTTGGTGTTGAGTTATTAACTTTAAAGGGGTGTTCCAGCCAAAATTGTGTTTATTAAAAGTCAGCAGCTACAAAAAGTGTAGCTGCTGGCTTTTAATAAACACTCACTTACCTGCTCCTGCGTTCCAGCGACGCGCCGATCGGGGCTCCACTCCTCTCCCCCCCTCCCCAGCCGGCGTCTCCATCTCGACTGTGGGCACCCAGCCGTGACAGCCTTCGGCTTCACGGCCGGGCACCCACTGCGCATGCGCGAGTCGCACTGCGCATGCGCGCGCGGCGCGGCTCGCCGCTGATTGGAGAGGCGATCGCATGGGACCTGTCAGTGATCGCCTACAGGGAGGGGCTGGTGTAGGCAATTAAGGCTTAATCGCCTAACCAGCCCCTCAGCGGAAGCAGGAAGTGGGACAGGAAGTCCAACTCCTACTGAAGCCCCCACTCCCCCCCAAAAAAAATTACATGCCAAATGTGGCATGTAAGGGAGTGAGGAGTGGATTAAACAAAAGTCATTTTTTAGGGTGGAACTCCTCTTTAAGGTCATCACAGAGGACAAGGGGGCACTCTTTACGTCTGGAGGAAAAAAGATTTAATCTTCAAATACCGAAAGGTTTCTTCACAGAGCTGTGAAAATGTGGAATAGACTCCCTCCAGAGGTGGTTCTGGCCAGCTCAGTAGATTGCTTTAAAAAATTATTGGATTCCTTGATAAATGTACATAATATGACTGTGTACTAACATTTATAGGTAAAAATGATCCAGGGAAAATCCGATTGCCTCTCAGGGGATGAGGAAGGAATTTTCTTCCCCTGATGTAGTAAATAGGATTTAGTCCTGCTGGGGTTTTTCGCCTTCCTCTGGATCAACTTTGGGTGAAGGATTGTGTATATGGGTTGTTTTTTTTTATCTATTTTTGGTTGAACTAGATGGACTTGTGTCTTTTTTCAACCTGACTAACTATGAAGGGTTTAAACCAGCAACTCATCAGCTGCACTGTGTACACGGATTTTACAGACTAATTATAGAAAAAATAAGTATAAAAATAACTGGCTTTGGCTGTCATGTAACCATGGATCCAGTTGTATTTATTATACGCTATTATGTTTATAAATGGCATACAGCTTGCCTTGATCTGTAATATTGACCCTCACCATTCAGCTGTGTGCGCTACCTTCAATTATCGCCAAATGTATCGTCTGGCTGTGTTATCGTGGCACTGACCCCCTTTTTAGGGTTTTATAGTCAAGGAAACAATATAGAAGTATTATAAATACAAAAGGATTTGAAGGATAAACATTTAAGAGGCAAAACATTTCACTAGGATGCACTCAATCAAGCATTTTTCTGCTCTACAACTGTAAAAAAATTACGAATTTACATCCTAAGACCCCAAGGGTGCATTACAATGGTGCATGCATTGAAAATAATGGGCTGCCAAAACACCCAAATGACCCAAACATTGGACGCACCATGTTGTGTTGTAGCACGTGTGGGCTTCATTCAAAGTGAGACACAATACAACTAGTGGCGGCTGTTGCTCCAAATTTTTGGGAAAACAAAAAAATATAAAATATCAAGCGCAGCCACTGTACCCATAAATTGCCGCCACTGTGCCATCAAACGCAGCAACTGTACCCATCAATTGCTGCCAGTGTGTCTTATCAATTGCCGCCAGTGCACTGGCGTAGCGAGGGGGGGGGCAGGGGGGGCTCCTGCACCGGGCGAAAAATTGCGGGGGGCGAAATCCTTGCGTCCGCGGAATGCGCCGCCGCCGCCGCCGCCTCAGGAAAGGCCGCGGCTTGGGCCTAGCACTGGAGCTGTCGGCCATCTTGGCACACCCGGCGGCGGCGCGCCTGGTTGGCTGGTGGAACTGTCTGTCTCCCTTGATGTGGGAGTGGCGGGAAACACCAGCCAACCAGACAGAAGGGCGCGCTGATTGGCCTAGAACATGTGTTTACAGCGCGGCGCGGCGGCGGCAAGTTTCTCCAGCAAGGTAAGAAGGGGGGGGGGGGTGTCGGTGTAAATCTTAAGGGGTGCTCTGCCTGATCCCCACCTATCCACCTCAGAGCCTGTTATTTTAGTAAGACTGCTGGGACTTGTAGTTCTCCTGGGGCTCATGGAGATTGGAGAACTACAAGTCCCAGCAGGTTATACATTATCATACAATAAGGCTCTGAGGTGGATGGATGTCCGGACACCCATCCATCTCGGAGCCTTGTATTATAACCTGCTGGGACTTGTAGTTCTCAATCGTCTCCTGGGGCTCAGGTGCATGCGATCCACCATCTATGGGACTACAAGTCCCAGCAGTAAGAAAAACTGAACAAAGATGGTGGATTGCATGCACCCGAACCCCAGGAGACGATGGAGAACTACAAGTCCCAGCAGGTTATAATATAAAGCTCCGAGGTGGATAGATGTCTGGACAGTGACAATTGGTGGCTCAGTGGTGACAATTGGTGGCTCAGTGGTGACGATTGGTGGCTCAGTGGTGACGATTGGTGGCTCAGTGGTGACGATTGGTGGCTCAGTGGTGACGATTGGTGGCTCAGTGGTGACAATTGGTGGCTCAGTGGTGACAATTGGTGGCTCAGTGGTGACAATTGGTGGCTCAGTGGTGACAATTGGTGGCTCAGTGGTGACAATTGGTGGCACAGTGGTGATGATTGGTGGGACAGTGGTGACGATTGATGGCACAGTGGTGACAATTGATGACATGGTACAGTGGTGGCAATTGATTGGCATGACGCCCTGTGATTGGGCGTATGTGGTCATGCGCTAGCGCCGGGGGGGGGGGGGGGATTGGGCGAAAAAAAAGTTTTGCCCCGGGCGCCAATAACTCTGGTTACGCCACTGCGCCAGTGTGCCCCATCAATTGCCGCCAGTGTGCCCCATCAATTGTCGCCAGTGTGCCCCATCAATTGCCGCCAGTGTGCCCCATAAATTAGCGCCAATATGCCTTTTCAATTACCACCAGTGTGCCCCATCAATTGCCGCCAGTGTGCACCATCAGTTGCCTACAGCGTGCCTTATCAATTACCGTCAATATGTCTTATGAATTGCCACCAGTGTGCCCCATCAATTGCCGCCAGTGTGCTCCATCAATTGTCACTATTGTGCCCCATCAATTGTCGCTACTGTGCCCCATCAAAATCTGACAGAGTGCCCCCCTGCCCGGCACTAACCTGTCTCGGAACTGTACTCCACACTCCGAGTCCTCATGTCTTCTGCCATCCTCTTCCTGTCCTCTGCTATGATTAGACGCCTGACAAGCGATCAATCACAGCGCCTGTCACTTCAGCCAATCAGGTGACAGGGTAACCAGACTCGAGCACCCGATTGTCTGAGAGGTGGGTCAGTCTTAGGGAAGCAATTTATTTGCTTCTCTAACACAACACTGTGTAAACAGTGAACGCACAGCATTGCCCCCGCTGTTTAGCAATTCGGAGGCCTATTAGAGCCTATGGCTCTAATCAGGACGCAAATTAGAGCCGATGGCTCTAATCAGGTGCTTCCTCCAAAAAAATAGCAATGCATGAATCTATCTATTAGTGATAGACAGATGCAGGAGAGAGGGGGTGGCGTTCCTGCAGCCTTTATGGATGCACCACCATGGAATACAACAGTACATTGGATCATGGCAATGCAGACATTCCAGATGCAAGTGTAGAGGGGCTGGGTATTTCCAGACATGGCTTTTTTTTTATTTTACCCAAGCTAAGGAATATTTTTTTAATGTATTTATGAAGCTGGAGTTGGGCTTTAAAGCCCCCCCAGGGTAACCAGAAACGGCTGAGCCAAACATACTCTTTAGAAAAGATCAAAGTGGAACAGATGAAAATCTATTATGCTGATTGCATTTTCTTGCCGCCGGCTGCCCAGTTGCTTGTAAAAAAAACACATTATATAGAATGTGGAATTGCGCCTGATACCCAGTTCTCGGTCACCGATGGCATAATTCAGAATGAGAGATGAAAAGGAGGTTTGCGAACGCTGATCACATTGTGCGGAGTCAGGAGTAAATGATTGCTGGGAATGTTATGGCTTATGTCAGCGAAGGATGCTAATTATTTTCACAACAGCCATCCAAGGTAGTGTATGCGCTCAGTGGGGCTGCTTTGTGTGCTGGACCGGAATCTGCGAGACTGCACCACTCTGATAAGAATTAACCATGCCGCTACCTGGTTGAAGATTGTTCAGCAGCTTGCAGTACCAAAGTCATCATTTTATTGTCAAATACATCTGAAGAAACACAAAGCTGAGCTGTTAGTGGAGCTGGTATTAGATATTATTGTGTGTTAAATCTGTGCATGCTTATTAATGTGTCATTGTAATGCTTCCAGGTATTTATTACTTCTTTCGGAGATCACAGTGCTCCCCTGGCAATGCCATCACTGACTTTACTCTTCAGAAGGAGGGTGCCATGTTTGTTCAGGCATCATCCAGGGTCAAGCAGTGTGGAGAATAGGGCACCCTGGATAACAAGAAGACTTTAACAAACAGTACATGACTGGCTCTTGAGATGTGATTATTGCACCACAGCAGCACTTCAGAAGAGGCAAGCACACTCTATAGGAAAAACAAAGCAGAGAGGAAGGTGCTTCTAAGTGCAGTAATACAACACTTTAATGACAAGGAAGGGTTAAAAACACGTACAAGATGGAAGTGAAAAGCAGGCAAATCAATGGATCCATAACGTCCAGCGGCATGCGTCCTGGGTGTGAGGACAGGTGTCGGTGGAAGTTCCAGCCGACCAGCGGTGGTAAATACTGTCTCTCTGATCCAAGATGGAGGGCCGTGCTGTCAGGACCAGCATGGAATCCAGGCAACCGGAAGTGACGTCACAGTGTACGTGCTCAGAAACATGTACTGCCCACTCTGACATCACTTCCGGTTGCCTGGGTTCCATGCTGGTCCTGACAGCATGGCCCTCCAAGGAGGCATCCCTCTGGACGTTATGGATCCGTTGTTATGCCTGTTTTTCACTTCCATTTTGTAAGTGTTTTTAAACCTTCCTTGTCATTAAAGTGTTTTAATACTGCACTTAGAAGCGCCTTCTCAGTTTTGTTGATCATCCAGGGTCAGCAGCTGCTTCTTGGATTGAATTGCCTGATTGTCGGCTCAGGGATGGCATAAACATGTGAATTTGTGACAAAGTTACAATGCCACATTTGGGTTAGTAGGGGAGAGGAGACTAAGGTAATGCTTCCTCCTGCCTGTAGCAGACTGATGACATCAACTCAGCCTAAGGAAAGTCACTGGACATGGAGCTCAAGGACAGATTTTTAACAATAAAGGCGAAGCTTTGAAAGAATTAATTAATGCGATATATATAGATACAGAAAGGTCCACCTGGTCTAAAACATTTCAGTGCTGCACCTTGTGGTGGCTTCAAGAACATGTGTCCAAATGTGGAACCCCCTAGTGTTGCTTAAGTGCTAGAGTAAGGTTTTTGTTGTTAGTGTAGGTAAATTCAGGCTTGGCTGGCAGCCACACCTATGTTTTTCTGGGTCAGGCTTGAGTGACTCAGGGAGGCTGGTATGACTCATAGGCAGAATTTCTGATATCTCCCCCTGCTTCGAGATGCTAGCAGAAGATTCCAGAAGGATAGGTGTGGAGGGGAGGAGGAGCTGCCTGGAGTATTCTGAGGGCCCTGACCAATCCCCAACAGAGGGGTTGGCAGGGGGGCAGGCCCCCTTTCAAATACTCAGGGTCAATCCAGCTGGGAGCAGTGGAGTTCAGAAGATGGAGATGGAGTGTTAGGCTGTCGGAGGTCTTTAAAGGGTAGCCTCCTAGTCTAGGGGGGACTCAGGCCTAAGCTCAGGTGGAGAAGGGAACCCTCTTCAAGTCACACAGGAGGATCCTGACCAGGAAGCATGGGAGAAAGGCGAGGACAGCAGGAGAACACTGCCAAGCAAATGTCCAGAGAGAAAGACAGCCAGGAGGGCTAGTGAGTGTTACAGTCAGAGGATTGAGAGGCATGCCTGAAGGGACTGGGTGCAAGAAGTCCAGGATGGGTGCAGAGTCAGTCTGGGAGGGCTGGCAGTGCCTGAAGAGGTGGTACTGGGATCAGTAGCCACAGGAATGGGACAGCTAAGCACTAAGACTTATTTTTGCTACTCTACCAAAGGAGCTTGCTGTCCCAGCCAGCAAAGGGCATTTGCTCTGGACCTGACTGAGACTTTGTTGGATCAATTTGTCAGTGCTAGTTGGTACTGGGAGTTGTAGTTCTACAAGCAAGATTGTGCTAGAGGTAGAAGAGGAGAAGTGTACTGTAAGGTTCTCCCTTTGGACCACTGTTAAGGTGCCCTCTGGCAAATGGCACAGGTTCGCCCTAGGTGAGAGCCTAAGTGACAATGGTCTTCATCAGAGGTCTTGACTGTGGAGATGGGTCAGAAACCCTAGTACTGGAGACTCCTGCGACAGGCAGCAGAATAGTCAGGTCCAGGCAGAAGTCAAGGTAAATGGCAGGCAGGAGAAAAGTCAAGTCCCGTTATTAGTTAAGGCAGTCAACAAGCAAAAAGTAGTCAGGTCCAGGCAGGAGTTGAAGGCACCTTTCGGACAAGAGAGGAGTCAAGTCGATCCAAGTCTGCGACGGTCTGGCAATCTCACAAGTAAGTATTATAGCTTTTCGAACAAGGCAATAACACACAGTTCTAGACACTACAAGCACCGAAGCTTCAAGGTGAAGTACAGCCAAAGCTTGTTTTGCTGTACTTCTCCTGTGGCTCCCTGGAGTACAGTTAGATCTGTATTTCTGTGACCCATTTTCAGCAGAAAGCAGGCTGAAACCAGCTGTCGGCTGATGCCACAGAGCTAGTCCAGGTGGACAATATGGACGAGATCCACCCACAACCCTGGACCAGCACCTGGCTCGGCCTCTCAGCAATTTGTGAGAGCCTGAGCCACCCCAACAGCCCAGCGCTCCAGTGAGTGTGTGTGTGTGGGGGGGGGGCAGAGCAGAGAGCTGGTGACTGACAGAGCTCTGAGAACCAAGCAATTAGAGGTTTTTGATCGCTCGGTTCTCAGTGTTAGAGCCGGCGGGGGACTGATGCAGCATCAGACAGATGTTGCATCCAATTAAGTAAGCATGATTCTTGAAAAAAAAATTCTCACCTTCTCTTTTAAATACCCTTTTGTTTAGAGTATCTGCTCAGTGTTGTTTCAGGAAGCTATGGAAGTCCAGGCAGGAATGCTGGGAGTAACATTGGAAGTCCTGGCATGTATACTGCAGAGATTCTGTAAGTGGCATTGGAAATCCTAGCAGGAATTCTGTGAGCACCATTGGGAGTCCTGGCATTATGTAACTGCCACTGGCAGAGATTTTGTGAATACCATTGGAAGTCTGGGCAGGGTTTCTGTGAGTACCATTGGGCATCCTGGCAGGGATGCTGCAAGTGCCATTGGAAGCTCTGGAAGGGATGCAGTGGGTAACATTGGAAGTCCTGGCAGGAATGCTGTGAGTAACATTAGAAGTCCTGGCAGGGATTCTGTGAGTAACATTAGAAGTCCTGGCAGTGATGCTGTGAGTAACATTGGAAGTCCTGGCAGGGATGCTGTGAGTAACATTGGAAGTCCTGGCAGGGATGTTGTGAGTAACATTGGAAGTCCTGGCAGGGATGCTGTGAGTAACTTTGGAAGTCCTGGCAGGGATGTTGTGAGTAACATTAGAAGTCCTGGCAGGGATGCTGTGAGTAACATTGGAAGTCCTGGCAGGGATGCTGTGAGTAAAATTGGAAGTCCTGGCAGGGATGCTGTGAGTAAAATTGGAAGTCCTGGCAGGGATGCTGTGAGTAACATTAGAAGTCCTGGCAGGGATGCTGTGAGTAACATCAGAAGTCCTGGCAGGGATGCTGTGAGTAACATTGGAAGTCCTGGCAGGGATGCTGTGAGTAAAATTGGAAGTCCTGGCAGGGATGCTGTGAATAACATTAGTAGTCCTGGCAGGGATGCTGTGAGTAACATTGGAAGTCCTGGCAGGAATGCTGTAAGTAACATTGGGAGTCCTGGCAGGAATGCTGTGAGTAACATTAGAAGTCCTGGCAGGGATGCTGTGAGTAGCATTGGAAGTCCTGGCAGGAATGCTGTGAGTAACATTGGAAGTCCTGGCAGGAATGCTGTGAGTAACATTGAAAGTCCTGGCAGGGATGCTGTGAGTAACATTAGAAGTCCTGGCAGGGATGCTGTGAGTAACATTGGAAGTCCTGGCAGGGATGCTTTGAGTAGCATTTGAAGTCCTGGCAGGAATGCTGTGAGTAACATTGGAAGTCCTGGCAGGGATGCTGTGAGTAACATTGGAAGTCCTGGCAGAGATGCTGTGAGTAACATTAGAAGTCCTGGCAGGAATGCTGTGAGTAACATTGGAAGTCCTGGCAGGGATGCTGTGAGTAACATTAGAAGTCCTGGCAGGGATGTTGTGAGTAACATTAGAAGTCCTGGCAGGGATGCTGTGAGTAACATTAGAAGTCCTGGCAGGGATGCTGTGAGTAACATTAGAAGTCCTGGCAGGGATGCTGTGAGTAACATTAGAAGTCCTGGCAGGGATGCTGTGAGTAACATTGGAAGTCCTGGCAGGGATGCTGTGAGTCACATTGGAAGTCCTGGCAGGGATGCTGTGAGTAACATTAGAAGTCCTGGCAGGGATGCTGTGAGTAACATTAAAAGTCCTGGCAGGGATGCTGTGAGTAACATTAGAAGTCCTGGCAGGGATGCTGTGAGTAACATTAGAAGTCCTGGCAGGGATGCTGTGAGTAACATTGGAAGTCCTGGCAAGATAGTAAGAATGGGAGTTGTGGAAGTCCTGGCAGGGATGCTGTGAGTAACATTAGAAGTCCTGTCAGGGATGCTGTGAGTAACATTGGAAGTCCTGGCAGGGATGCTGTGAGTAACATTGGAAGTCCTGGCAGGAATGCTGTAAGTAACATTGGAAGTCCTGGCAGGAATGCTGTGAGTAGCATTGGAAGTCCTGGCAGGAATGCTGTGAGTAACATTAGAAGTCCTGGCAGGGATGCTGTGAGTAGCATTGGAAGTCCTGGCAGGGATGCTGTGAGTAACATTGGAAGTCCTGGCAGGAATGCTGTAAGTAACATTGGAAGTCCTGGCAGGGATGCTGTAAGTAACATTGGAAGTCCTGGCAGGAATGCTGTGAGTAACATTAGAAGTCCTGGCAGGGATGCTGTGAGTAGCATTGGAAGTCCTGGCAGGGATGCTGTGAGTAGCATTGGAAGTCCTGGCAGGAATGCTGTGAGTAACATTAGAAGTCCTGGCAGGGATGCTGTGAGTAACATTGGAAGTCCTGGCAGGAATGCTGTGAGTAACATTAGAAGTCCTGGCAGGGATGCTGTGAGTAGCATTGGAAGTCCTGGCAGGAATGCTGTGAGTAACATTAGAAGTCCTGGCAGGGATGCTGTGAGTACCTTTATGACAGTGTCAATCAGGCTGTGTACCAATATGATTATCAGTGAACTATATCAACACTACAGCTAATGAAATCCACACTGGAATCACAGGAAAATATTTAAAGACGTGTAGTCTCCTCAATAGTGGCAGCAACTCACATAAAGTTGCTTATACTGTGTTCTTACTGGCCAGCACCAACCATCTGATCAGTATATTAGTGATCTACAACGATTACTAAACTGGATGCAGTTATACTCATACTATACATTACATTAAGTTGTAGCCACATCCTTCTCCCGCAGGGGTACTCCTGCTGGAAATTTCTATTCACATTATATATACTTTTTATTATCTTTTGAATACTATTTCAGCGGTAATTACCGTACGGAATCTCCAGCAGCAGTGACCCATTTGGCGTCCGGATCGCCTGAGTTATATGTTTTTTTTTATGTTTGTTATATGTTTGTGTCCTATGTGTGTCGCATTGTTGCATGTTACATGAACTAGGTTCATGTGTGCAGCACCGGCCGGCTGCTGTAAGTAGGCATACTTGTGAATCTTTATGACATACATTTAGTATTTGCAACTTTTTGTAAAAATCTCTTATCCCGAATTTTTGTATCTTTATATGATCAATAAATAATTTTATCTATATTACTGCCCATCTCTGCCTTGGTAGCCCCTTGGTTGCCCATTGGGGATACTCTGTCTTAGTTTCCCCATAGTGCAACTTCCTCTTTTCTTTATATGCATTGTTGTGGCTACGGCAGTGATCCCTAAAATAAGGGAAGTGACAGGTTATAGATGTTTTTCGGCATAAGCACATATAATGTTGTAGAGGTAGTGAGTTCAACTTCAGTTTTTGTTTATATGCTGTGAGTAACATTAGAAGTCCTGGCAAGATAGTAAGAATGGGAGTTGTGGAAGTCCAGGCAGGGATTCTGTGAGTACCATTGGAAGTCCTGGCAAGATAGTAAGAATGGGAGTTGTGGAAGTCCTGGCAGGGACAGCACCGTTACAATCGCTGAATAACGGGCCTTTGTTCAAGAATGGACAGGCTTAAACATAAATGGCATTCTTATGTCCAGTCACTCCTGAGGCACACAGACATAGTTTTGGAATAACATCAAGGTGCCTCCACTGACAATAAAACTAGCTTAGTCACTTTTGACATCGAACATCTCCACTTTGGCTAGTTGTTTTAGGTTTATTTCACTGCCAAGTTTCCCCCGTTTATTTGTATGTCCCAGTTTTCTTTGTTTGCTATCACGCTGATGTATTTTATTCTACACATATGAGAGTCCCACTTGGTAGCACCCAGGGAGTTCCATGGAGAGGTCTCCTCACAAATATTTATTCATTTTTATATGGCTGCGAGCTGTGCCTGGTAAACAGTGGCTTGTATACAAATAGGATGTGCGTGTAGGCCGGGAGCTGTCCTCTGGGCTGCGGTGCTGATCATGATATGACAAAACATAAAAGGCAGCTCAGAATTATACCAGCGTATAACTAATCCATTAGGCCCCGTTCACACTTGCGACTGGAGCTCTTTGCAATTACCCGCAGGAGACTCAGTGGGGTTCCCTGTGATTAGCTGCGGGTGGGAAGATCGATTGAAAGTAATGGAAGCCTGACCCACAGACCCACTAGAATATCTGTTTCCAGGGTAGATCATTCACAGGTAATCACTTAAAGGGGTGTTCCAGCCAAAAATGGTGTTTATTAAAAGTCAGCAGCTACAAAAATTGTAGCTGCTGGCTTTTAATAAACACTCACTTACCTGCTCCTGCGTTCCAGCGACGCGCCGACCGGGGCTCTGCTCCTCTCCCCCCCTCCCCGGCAGCCGTCTCCATTCCGACTATGGGCACCCAGCCGTGACAGCCTTAGGCTTCAAGGCCGGGCACCCACTGCGCATGCGCGAGCCGCACTGCGCGCGCGGCGAGGCTCGTCGCTGATTGGACAGGCGATCGCATGCGACCTGTCATGTGTCCCATGCGATCGCCTACAGGGAGGGGCTGGTGTAGGCGATTAAGGCTTAATTGCCTAACCAGCCCCTCGGCGGAAGCAGGAAGTGGGACAGGAAGTCCCACTCCTCCTGAAGCCCCCACTCCCCCCCCAAAAAAAAATTACATGCCAAATGTGGCATGTATGGGGGTGAGGATTGGATTAAGGGAAACTTAATTTTTAGGGTGGAACTCCTCTTTAATGAGTGAATACTTGCAGCTAATACTTGCAGCTAATCGTAGGGAATCCCACTGAGTCTCCTGCAGGTAATCGCAAACAGCTTTATTTGTAAGCGTGAATGAACACTAAATCACTAAATACATACATGTAAAATAGTCACATCATAACAATGGGTTATTATAAATATTTCTTTAATATGCCCTCCTAGTTGCCAACTGGTAGCCTGATAACCATGTGCTTTTTTTTGGTACATGCCATGCCCACCCTATACCCCAGCAGTCAGGAGTGACATCATTGATTTATAAAGTGCAATAATAGTAGTGATCTCTAGCAGTCTCATTCAACAAGTCTGAAACTCCCTCCTACAGCAAGTCTCCAATTAGACCTGCAGCTTGTCAGCAGTCTCTGATCATCTCCTGTAGCATGTCATTCGTTTTTGACATTCTTCTTGTGTATGTCTACAGTCTCTGACTATCTCCTGTAGTATATTTGCAGTCTCAGACCATTTCCAGTAGTATGTCTGTAGTTCCCGACTGTCTCCTGTAACATGGCTGCAGTCTCTGACTGTCTCTAGTAGTATGTCTGCAGTCTCTCACATTCTCCAGTAATATGTCTGCAGTCTCTGACTATCTCCTGTAGTATGTCTGCAATCTCTGACCATCTCCTGTAGTATGTCTGCAATCTCTGACCATCTCCTGTAGTATGTCTGCAGTCTCTCACATTCTCCAGTATTATGTCTGCAATCTCTTACCATCTCCTGTAGTATGTCTGCAGTCTCTGACCATCTCCTGTAGTATGTCTGCAAACTCTGACCCTCTCCTGTATCATGTCTGCAATCTCTGACCATCTCCTGTAGTATGTTTGCAGTCTCTGACCATCTTCTTGTCAGGGCTGGGCTCTCAGCCCTTCCTTCTCAGCTCTCAGGTTGCTCAGCTGTTTGTTAATTGCCAGCACTCATCATTTCACTGTGGCTCACCTGGTGATTATTTCCTGCTCCTCACTCCAGCCTACAGCCAACCCTTTCTGGCTATTTAACTTGCCTGGTTCATTTCTCCTTTGCCTTGGTCAACATATCTAGAGACTCTTTGCTGTACTCCTGTTGAAGACTTGCCTGACTGACGTCCCACCTGGTTCCTGATCCTGTCTGCTGACTTTGACTACATGGATCTCTGTCTTCCTGATTGCTTGTTCTGACTGCCCAATTTGGCTTCCAAACCCTGGCTATGTTTTGACTACATTTACCAGTTGTACCATTTTTACCATTTTATTAAAAGGTGTGATTTTTACTGCATTTTCTGTCTTTGTCTGTTTCATGGTTCCTGACACTTCTGTAGTATGTCTGCAATCTCTGACCATCTCCTGTACTATGTCTGCAATTTTTGACCATCTCCTGTAGTATGTCTGCAGTCTCTGTCCATCTCCATTGTACCATGTCTGCATTCTCTGATCATCTTCTATAGTATGTCAGCAGTCTCTGACCATCTCCAGTATTATGTTTGCAGTCTCTGACCATCTCCTGCACTATATCTGCAGTCACTGACCATTTTCTTCAGTATGTCTGTAGTCTCTGACCATATCCTGTAGTATGTCTACAGTTTCTGTCCATCTCCTGCACAATGCCTGCAGTCTATGACCATCTCCTTTAGTATGTCTACAGTCTCTGACCATCTTCTGTGGTATTTCCGCAGTCTTTGACCCTCTACTGTACCATGTTTGCAGTTTCTGTCCATCTCCTGTACTATGTCTGCGGTCTCTGACTGTCTCCTGTAGTATGTCTGCAGTCTCTCTGACCATCTCCTGTACTATGTCTGCAGTTTCTGTCGATCTCCTGTACTATGTCTGCGGTCTCTGACCATCTCCTGTAGTATTTCTGCAGTCTCTGACATTCTCCAGTATTACATCCACAGTCTCTGAGAGTCCTTTGTAGGCAGCATTACATGTACTGAGTATTATGTGTAGCCCCTTGGTGACATCAGGGACCCCTTTTACCTTGTTAGCTGATAAACACTGATTTAGGCTGTTCTTTCAGCATACCATGGCTGATTAGGTCTGCACCTTGAAGGAGAAACACGAAAGCTATCATCATAAATTTTCCCCTGCATGAGTTTTGCTGGCTGTCAGTACTTTGTAGGGGATATGCACATCTTATGAGAGTGTCAGATACTGAACATTTGCAGAGTAGAAGCTGGTAAGATTTCGGAAGGTTTGCTGTAATCCTTGCAATGTTTACATTAAACTAAAGGGAAGGTTTAGTTCTGACTCCATGTGAATTTTATTTTGTGTTGAAGTCTATCTCTTATAATGAATTCACATTATTGGTTGTAAGGCCGCGTACACACGATCGGTCAAAACCGATGAAAATGAACTGAAGGTCCGCTTTCATCGGTCCAAACCGATCGTGTGTGGGCCCTATCGGCCAGTTATCCTTCGGCAGAGCTTTTTTTCTCAGAAAAAAGGTGCAGGAACTCAACCACGACCCCGTTCAGATTTCACAAACAGTAGAAGGGTCTTAAAGGGGCATTAAATACCAGAATTGCACTACATACAGAGTGCAGAGTTCAGGGGGGTTACACACAGAGTGCAGAGGTGGCACTTGTAAACACAGAAACCAGACTTCTGTGTTTACAAGTGATTGTGGTGAGCAGGCACCAAAGGGTCTGAGCCAAAGGTGGTGGAACTGAGTTCCCCCAAGTTCCCCCAGAAAAAAAGCCCTGTCCTTCGGTCAAGAAAAAGAGAACTCGCTTTAAAATTTAACCGATGGACGCCTAAGCGATAGGTCAAAACCGATCGTTAGTATGCAAAAGCATTGGTTAAAAAGCCGCGCATGCTCAGAATCAAGTCGACGCATGCTTGGAAGCATTGAACTTAGTTTTTTTCAGCATTGTCATTGTGTTTTACGTCACCGCGTTCTGACACAATCGTTTTTTTAACCGATGGTGTGTATGCGCAATGGACCATCAGTCAGCCTTATCGTTAACCGATGAAAACGGTCCTTCAGATCGTTCTCATTGGATGGACTGATCGTGTGTACGTGGCCTAAGTCTCCCTGAGCCTCTAAGAAGCCCACGCTGGGGTACTGGCAGCCCTGGTCGGTGACCCGTGCCATGCTCCAGCCCAGTGGTGGTATGCAGGTAATGTCCAGGCGCTGTGTGTATTTCCAGGAATGGGTTGTAAGCCTTCAGTCCATGACTCATACCGCTCAGCGTGGGAATTGCCAGGGAATTAAAGTTTACAAGTAGCTCTACAAGCATGCTGGATACACTTCAGTGCAATTACATGGGGTCAGTCCTGAAGTGGGATTTCAATTGAGGTCACTAGTCAGTCTCATTTACACTGCCAGAAGGACCGAAGTCAAGGCTAATGTCTCAGGTGGAGAGCCAGGATCAAATCTCTCCCTTAATCAATTGTTGCAGATCGTGTGTCCCTGTGTCTCTTGGTGATAAATAGCAGAAAAACAAAAAAAATAAGAAAAATATCTAATGCCAGAAAAAGTTATCTTAACCACTTAAGCCCCGGACCAATATGCTGCTAAATGCCCAAAGGTGTTTTTACAATTTGGCACTGCGCTGCTCTAACTGGGAATTGCACGGTCATCCAATGTTGTACCGAATTTGCGTCCTTTTCTTCCCACAAATAGAGATTTCTTTTGATGGTATTTGATTGTCTCTGCTATGTATTTATTTTTGCGATATAAACGGAAAAAGACCGAAAAATAAATTATATTTTCTACTTTTTGTTATAAGAAAAACTGAATAAACTACATTTTAGTCAAACATTTAGGCCAAGACTGAGGCCTGCCTGGTCGAGGTTGCGCACCGGGCGGAGTTTCACCCTGGAGTTGAAGGGGGCCCCAGATCCTAAGCTGAGAGCTGTGCGGTGGGGGATCGGCTCGGGAGAACCTAGAGATAGAGGTTGTCTGGGAGGCCCAGACGAACCATCGGGGATCGGGTCACCATGCTGTATGACAGGTACACTTCAGCTGTGGATTGGTGATCCTCAATTGGATTTAGTGAGAGGATTCATTAGTTCTAATCTTTGACGACGGAAAATTCACTGAGCCTGTGGCAGAAGCCCTGTTTCCTCCCAGTGACTTTTGCAAGTGGCCCTCCGGCTGCCAGGCCCGAGTTAATTGCCTGTCCGGGGCCCTTTACCCACTCCGGCGGGAGTGGCGACGTTTTAAATTGACTGTGCTAAGAGCAGGAACTGCTCCCCTGATTGGCTGCTGTGGGGGAAGTGGATCCGTCAGAACCCCTCTAGCGCCAAATGTCGCCCAGGGGTGATAACACACCCCTGGAGGCAGACTGACCCACAAGAAGGTTCCAAACTGGCAACAGCCGAATTCCAGAAATTGGGAATGGGAGCAAATCAACTCTCCCATTTCCCACTAAATTTAGTGTAACGCCCCGCACAGAAAGGGGTACACCAGTCATGTGGGTCCCAACTCCCTGGCATGCCTTGCTGCCCAGGGGTGGACTGACAACACCCAGGGCCCCCAGACCAAATAAAGCAAGGGCCCCCTTTCAGGCCCTTCCCATGACCCATTCCTGGCCCTACCCCTTCAATTTGCACAAAGTACAACCTTTTTTTAAAAATAAAAAAAACACTGTTTAACAGAGTCTAATGGGACCTGGAGGGGGGTCTTTTACTAACAGTGTCCCATGGACAGTCTGCTAGAAAGTGTCCCCTCCAACCCCCATTAGAGACTACAACCGAGTCTAATGGGACCCCCTCTTTGTCCCATGACTCTCACCCCTGCCTCAACCTCTCACTAAGTAGAAATAAAATTGGCACGGTGTGGCATTGTGACCAAAAGAAAAATCACTTGCTGGCTGTGTTTAGGTGCTTTTACTAGGCCAGAGGTATGCAGTACCTCTCTCCGGCAGCCTAGTAATTTAGTAGCACATGTTGGTTGCTGGACTACTGATCCCAGCTAGCCCAACTTACAAATCCTGCACCCGCAGCCTGCATCGATTTGACAAACTACCCCGCAGTCTCTCCTCTGTTCCGGGACTCCTCACCAAAGACTGTGTAAAGATGAGGATTTCATCCATGACTGTGTAATGATAAAGTTCCCTCCCAGACTTCCTGGCATGCCTCCGCACCCAGCACTCCCCTGTGGTACACTCATTGACCTTCTCCTGCCCTGAGTCCATGATGGAGAACTTTATCTGGTCATACGTTCCAACAGCCTCTCTCCAGCCCCTCTGCTTCAGGAACTCCTCACCTATGACTGTGTAAAGATAAAGACTTCACCCATGACCATGTAAGGGTGAAGTTCCTTCACAGCTCTCCTGGCTCCTATGCGCTCAGCGCACCCCCCCCCCCCCCCAGATGGGGGCCGCCTCCTGCCACTGTCTAGTACTCCATTCTCCAAGTCTCCCAGCCGACAACTCCTCCCCGGTGGCATTTGACCTCAGCGTATAAAGGGGGCCTGCCCCCTGCCAATATCGAGTGGGGATTGGTCAGGGCTCCTCACATGAGCTGCCTGCCACTCCAGTCCTAGGCCCTCTTCCAGAACAATCTCCCTGGAAGCAGAGGAGATGCCTCAAAACTAGAGCACAGGTGGCCACAGCCACTGCTACACTAACCACTCCCTGCTCCCAGATCAAAACAAACAGGCCTAGCCTGAGGCATAGGCTTGCCTAAATGTACCTTCGCTGACAGTTTCCCTAGAAAAATCCTATTCTAGCACCTACCTAATAAGAGAGGGTGCTCAGTGCCGATCCTGACCTCTCTGGGGCCCTAAGCAAAATGACATGTCACATTAAAGTTGAGAAGTAGAGGGGGGGGGGGGGGCACTGCCGACAGTGACATGTCACATTAAATATTAAAGTTGAGAAGCGGGGGGAGGGGGTGTTCTGCTATCGGAGCGAGTTGAGAAGCAGGGTGAGGGGCCAAAAATGACTTCTCACCAGGCGGGGCCTCTAGTAATTTGGGGGGCCCCTGCAGCTTTGCAGGGGGCCCTAGGCAGCTTGCATAGTGAGCCTATAGGGTGGATCGGCCCTGAGGGTGCTACATATAGAATTACATATTTACATAGCTTAGACCAGAGGACTCCAAACTATGGCTGGTGGGCAAAATCTGGCTAGCGGCAAAATTGTATTTGGTCCACAATTAGGGTCAGTGGCCTCTTGTATATGTCATAGGTCTCACTTCAGGCCAGCCTGACTCCCACCATCCCAGTATCCAGCCCAGATTCCACTGGCTGCACTGTCATGATACTGTTGGTTGCTAGGATCGCCAGCATCCTAAAAGCCAGTCATGTGCTTGCCCCTGTGATGGCACTTCTGATGGGGAATCAGATATAAAGTAGGCTCTGATGGGGACTTTAATGTAATATGTGATTCTAAAGAGGACCCTGATGTAAGAGATGACTCTGATGGGGACCCTTGTGTATGGGTGGACTCTGATGGTACCTCTGATCGAAGGGGGGACGATGTCTAGCATCATCTAGCCCAGGGATCTCAAAACTTTTTTAAACAAAGGGCCAGTTTATTAACCTTAACACTTTAGGGGGCCATATTGTGTCCAGTGGGGGTAGAAAAGGTCTTGAGGCAAGCATCCGTGAGAATTAACATGGCCTCTGAGTTGGTGGTTAGTAGGATGAGGAGTAGTGCCCCATCATTGGTATCAATGCAAGAAATAGTGTCCCGTCATTGGTATCAGTGGGAGCATTAGTGTCCCATCATTAGTATTAGTGCAAGAAATAGTGTTCCATCATTGGTATCAGTGGGAGCATTAGTGCCCCATCATTGGTATTATTGCACAAAATAGTGTCCCATCATTGGTATCAGTGGGAGCAATAGTGTTCTATCATTGGTATCAGTGGGAGGAATAGTGCCCCATCATTGGCATCAATGCAAGAAATAGTGTCCCGTCATTGGTATCAGTGGGAGCATTAGTGTCCCATTATTGGTATTAGTGCAAGAAATAGTTTCCCATCATTGGTATAAGTGGGAGCAATAGTGTTCTATCATTGGTATCCGTGTAAGGAATAGTGCCCTATCATTGGTATCAGTGGGAGCAATAGTGTTCTATCATTGGTATCAGTGGGAGGAATAGTGCCCCATCATTGGTATCAGTGGGAGGAATAGTGCCCCATCATTGGTATCAGTGGGAGGAATAATGCTCCATCATTGCGTTGTTATGTAATATTTTTACACCTTTAACATATATTTACACATTTCAAATTGAAAAAAATGCAAAAATTGAAAAAAAAATGTTTTATTTATTTAATTTGTATATAACTTTCCAATGCTTTGTACCAGAATTTTAATTTTAGTGCCATTTAAACAGAACAAATTACAAAATAAAATGCACACTTTATACGTGCAATAACGCTACTTATTTTCAAGAAAAAAGTGATTTTTTTTTTCGTTTTTTTATATTTAATTGTCTAATGATTGTGAAAAAAATACAATTGCCAATATTCAAGAAAAGAAAGCCTTTTTTGTCCTTGAAGAAAACAATATGCTGTATGTATTAGGTTGTTTTCTCAAGTGATGAATAAGCAGGTTATAGCAGAAATGTAAAAATTGCTCTGCTCCATAAGGGGCGAACAGGTTTGAGGGTTAAAGTGGTTAGGTAGCAAGAGTGCCGCACCCTTAACCTCCCTGGCGGTCTTCCCGTGTGTGGCACGGGGTGAGATTTTAAAGCTAAGATCGGTAACCCCGTGCCACACACGGACTTGCCTCGCTGGATGCAGAAAAAAGTTTTCTTACCTTTTCTCTGCGATCCAGCGATGAATCCCCGCAGTACACGGCGGGCGGATGTCCGCCTGATGCTGTGTGTTCCGCCGATTCCCTTCCCTGCGAGCGTCGCGACGTAGGGGGGGGAACGGCGCCAAATTTAAAAAAGTAAACAAACACTATACATACAGTACACTGTAATCTTATAGATTACAGTACTGTATGTAAAAAATACACACCCCCCATGTCCCTAGTGGTCTGCCCTGTACACTACATGTCCTTTTATATAATAAAAACTGTTCTTTCTCCCTGCAAACTGTAGATTGCCCATAGCAACCAAAAGTGTCCCTTTATGGCAAAAATTGTATTAGAGCAGCTAAAAAACAGCGATAATAAATCAGAATCACTTGCAGAATTTAGCGATAGCGATTTGTGGGGAAATTCGTCATAAAAAAAAAAAATAATGACAGCAAAAATTCTGCAACTGAGCAAATTTCAGTGATTTTGATTTGATTACATTATTGAATAATTTTTACTATAATTATATTATTATTTGTTATAATTTTTTATAATTATTTATTATATTATAATTTTTAATAAGAAAAAAAAAAAAATCATACCCAGGATGCCTATTAGACTCTTGTTTGGATAGATTTCAGTGAGTTATTCCTAAGAATTACAAGCCTACAGTATAAAACGCCAAATTCCCTTGCAAATAATGGTACCGCTTTTAGCACCTAAAATCTGAAAGAATCATACCGCCAGGGAGGTTAAGAACCGATGACTTATTTGCTGTCAGCGGGGTTTCTCAGCTGACGGCTGAAGTGTAAATGAAACAGTTGCCAGCAAATATCAGTAATTGCTATTGGTGAGTAAAAAAAAAAACAGTATCAGTACTCTACCCATAGACTTGTTGGCAAGTTTATGCCGGTACTTGCGCATACCCATGTAAAACGTATTCGAGTATTCCTTGAATCCATTTGGAGAATACGTTTGTGCACTATATGCGAGTTTAAAATACTACCAGCATACACTGCTGCTGATAAGGCAGTACAGCCAGTCTTTCTGTACCGGGCCTGGGTCCCATCAGTTCAAAAGAGGGGCCCAGGGACCTGTTGAGCAGGAGGTCCAGCTGTACTGTCTTATTGCAAAGACCGATCTTCTTTTGCCTTCAGCGCTGCCAGCTTCTCCTCTTTTTTCTCCCTACGGCTGCACTGCAGGGGGATTGGTTCTAGCACATGCGCCCCTTCCATCTGCTGTCCAGGCCCCCCTGTGTGCCCCTTTCCCCTGCAGCGCTGCCAGATTCCCTCCTCTCCTCTCCCACCAGCAGCTGCTGCAGGCACACAGGGGGATGTTTCAAGATGGAGAGCAGGGAAAGGGGCCGGTAAATATGTAATTTAATTGTCCCTTCCTTTTCTGAATGAATGCAGTAAGTGATCATTACCAACCACTCCTGTGTCCATCCATCAGTGAAGCATAGTAAACTGGGTTTGCTATGCTTCAGTTTGTGAGAGAGCGTTTCCATTTTATTTATGTGCAGCTGAGGCTACAGAGAAAGGGACTCATAAATCGATGTCCTGAGTCACTTTCGGACAGGGGCCCTGTCAGGTAGGCTGTATGGGGCCCAGTGATTTCTAAAAGCAGCCCTGCCAGTGCCAGCATATACCCGTGCAAAACCATTCTTGTCTATAGGTGGCTGTATGCAGCACTTGGGCTTTCAGGGTGGAAAAATACAAGACATGTATGTTGTGCACCCCTAATGTGCCTGTGTACGTATGCCTAACACACAGACTTTATACAGGAACTTCAGTTCCCTTACTGCTGGTAGACATGTGCAATTTGTTTTGTTCTGAATTCGTTTTTAATGAATTTTGACAAATTAGTTAATCTGGAAATATCCAAATGAACGAAAACCCGTTTTTGTTTATTTTTCCCAATATTCGGAAATTCGAATATTCAAAACTCTGTGTAACTGCAGTCCTTACTATGATTTTTAAAGCCTCCAAAGGAGGAGCACAGGTGTGCTAATTAATAGACAGGGAGCAGATGGGAACCTAGACCTGCCCCTATCCATAGTTGGTCTGGCAAATGAGAGCACTGGAAAGACAAAAAAACAGGGGTGAAACCAATACATGCCTGCCAAACCAAAATACCACCAAAATAGGTGCGGACCACATCAAACTGGGTCAGCTAGTCAAAAAATTACAATGCATAAATTAACTAGCATATCGCTAATCGCATCTCATTTAAAGTCCCAACCCTCCATTTTTTACAACAAATGGAACGTAACAAATTACTTTTTATTAGAATTATTATTAATTTGTTACGTTCCATTTCTTTAGATACAGCATTCGTTATTTCGGATCATTTGTAACTTCAGATAAATTTGTATTCGTTATGTTCACTAACAGCCAAATTTGAAAGGAAATTCTAATACCTATAATTTAATAGTAAGTTATTATTAGTTAGTTGGTTATTATTTTGAATTTTCAGATTTTATTTCTTATTTTTGGATTTCAGATTTCAGAATTTTCGAGTTTTCGCTTATCCTGATTTGTAATATTTTTAAACACCCACATTTTAGAATTTAAAAATTTTTGAATTTCTGAATTTTCTAATTTATAAATTTAAGCATTTACAAACAAAATCAAAAAAATTAATGAAATGAAAATTAACAAATATTTTGGCAGTGCACATGTCTAACTATTGGACCCACCCCCTCATTTAGGTGCCTCCATCTATGAAGACCATGTGCAGGTGTCCCTTCGGGACCTGGCAGAGCCCTGCGGCAGATGTATATCCAGCTATTGGTGATAGAGCCAGATACAAACACTTGGTTTTTGGGATGTAATATGTTTTTTATAAATCCCTCTATGTAGAAGGGTCACTTCTTTGTCCCTGTGAAGTTGAATAGCATAGGGAAAACACATGGCTTGAGTGATAATGGTGCTTGCATCCCAGATAAATTGTAATAAGGGAAAAACTCCCCCAATGGGGTATTTTTGCAGCAAATTACGCAAATTCAAAGAAGCAAAAAATAGGTTTTTATTGAAAAAGATAATATAAACTAGACACATAGACGTTCAAATTATGATCTCTGGTCGGGGGGGGGGGGGGTATAACACCATTCAAATTTTTACAAATATATGTAAACATACAGAGATACACAGCATTATATTAAAATGTCTGATGTGCAAAATGTGCAACGCGTTTCGACCTAAGTAGTCAAAGTCTTCCTCAAGGGATTGATTTGCTGTAAAAAAAAAATTATATATATGTTGTTTACACTTATCAATATCATTTTATAGCCTTTACAAAAAACAATTTGCATTATGTTGTCAAAGCAATAAAGTTTACATGGAGTATATATTTACCAATAAAGGGTGTATAGATAAATAGTCCCCTGACCAGAGTTTCTCTAAAATCGATCAGATGATCCCGTGTGTTCGTACAGAAGTTGAATGACCAATATATAAAGGCCTGATTGGAGCAGCCTGCTGTTTGCAACTCTTACATAATGTAGAACAAATTGATGCCATAAAAAATTGGAGCGTGAATGTTCTGAGGTGTCAGAGACGGTGAGAAGGACACGCTGTCTCCCCTGTCATCACATATTATTCAGGCATCACCCAGAACCGGAGACGGGTCTATCACAATTCATAAAGAATCTATCATTATAGAGGAAACTGTTCTATCACTTACCCTTTATAGAGTATCTGTGATTTCAAAATAATGAATTTTCAGTTATTTAGTCTCCATAGCAGTCCCTGCCTCTCTTTGTTTAGCTCATTGTAAATATAACAGATCTATTAATTTCCCCAACACTTCTTTAGGTATACACTAAGTTATACTCCCATCAGTGGATGTGATCAGTGAACAGATCATGCATTGCTCAGGTCATTATATCTTAAAGTTGTTGCTATTAAAGTACTGTGTCTGCGTGAACATTAGCTCACCATGCTCAGATGCAGGGCCTTTTGATATAATCCCCCACAATTCTCTAGGTTTCTTGATCACATACAGGGAGTATAAATTCCTCAACTTCCCTCCATCAACAGCCCACAGAGGCTCCAGCAGAGGTATCTGGGTAAATGATCTGCAGCCAGGTGAGAGGCCCTCCACTGTCAGAACCAGCATGTAGAAGTCTAATAGCTCACGGCTTATCCAAAATACACAGGTACTGTAGGAAGTCCCTCCCTAATACTACAGCTCCAATGGTGTGCCCCTCTATGTTGACTCCTTGGGGCTTGGATCCCTCCAGCTGTTCTCCTGTACTACCAGATCTACCCTGATCTTCACTCAAAAGGGATGTTAAAGTGATACTAAAGTCTCTCATGGCCAGATTCTCGTAGATTGCGGCGTAGCGTAGCATATCCTATTTACACTACGCAGCCGCAACTTACAGACGCAAGTCCTGTATTCGCAAAGCACTTACTCCGTAATTTGCGGTGGCGTAGTGTAAATGGCCCGGCGTATCCCCGCGTAATTCAAATTGCCAATGTAGGGGGCATCTTGTATTTAAATTAAGCGTGCCCCCACGCCAAACGAACTGCGCATCCTCCGGCCGTAAAGGTAGCCCAGTGCACATGCTCCAAATCACGTCGCAAAAAGTCAATGAAACCGACGTGAACGTCACTTACGCAAAGCCCTATTCGAGAACGCAAACGACGGAAAAACACGACGCTGTCCCGACATCCATACTTAACATGGCGTACGCCGAACCTACGCAAGGTTACCCCTCATATAGCAGGGGTAACCTTACGCTTAACGCAAACGACGTAAACTACGACGACGGGGTGCAAATACGTTTGGGAATACGTGTATCTAGCTCATTTGCATATTCGACGCAGAAATCGACGGAAACGCCACCTAGCGGCCAGCGTAAAATTGCAACTTAGATACGGCGATGTAAGTGACTTATGTCAGTCGGATCTATGCCAAATCAATGCGTAACTGATTTTAAGAATCAGTCGCATAGATACACCGCCTCAGAAAAAGAGTTACGACGGCGTATCTAGAGATACGCCGTCGTATCGCTTCTGAGAATCTGGCCCTCAGTTTTTTTATTTAACCACTTAAGGACCAGAAGATTTTCCCCCTTAAATCAGAGTTCCTTTTTTCTTTTAAAGTCAGCAGGTACAAATGCTGCAGGTGCTGACTTTTAAAATAAGGGCGCCGGCAATGTCCTCACCAGAATCCAATCTGTCCCTCAGCTCTCGGTGGAGGCTCCGCCATCTTCGGTAATGGAATCAGGAAGTGAAGCCTTGCGGCTTCACAGCCTGGTTCCCTACTATGCATGCGTGAGTCATGCTACGCATCCTCACTGGTCCCTACTGTCTTCTGTGACCTGTATGTCTCCCAGAAGACAGCAGGGGGGATGGAAGAGGGGCCGGACATGGCGTAGATCACTGTGGAGCCTGCGGCGATCTATGCATGGAAGTGGGAGCAAATACTTGTGTTAGACAGGTGTGCCCCCTCCCCTTAATGGTGACAAATGTGACACCAGGTGGGGGATCTGATCAGAGGAAGTTCCATTTTTGGAACCACTCCAGAATACAAGAACAACTAATGAACCTAACTGCTATATATATACAATATCTACAACATAAGGGACAAAGGCAACAGGGAGGGGACTCGACTGGGTATAAGGGCATGGAACAAGGCAGAGGGGTGCAGGATGGATCAGGACACTGGAAGGTTCAGGAAAGTTATCAGGCACAAGCTGGTAGCAAGGAGACAAGCAGACAGGAAAGTGACACCCTGGGGGAAGGGAGAAGCAGCCTTAAATATCTACCTGGCAGCTGGAGCCAGGTGTGGTTGATTAGAACCTGCTGGCTTCTGGGAGACACCTGCTGGTGGACACTGGAACTTCAGCCATCAGCAAAGCGAACCCCAGTGTCACCAGCAGGTGAACGCAAGCCTGACACAAATGCTGGTGCTGCAGTAATGATGTAGAGGCCTGTTAGGAGGGCTTGTGATTGGTTGTGTGTCGATGTCAAACTGTGTAAGTCTCTGCCCTCCTTATTGAATCAAACTCCTGGCCATAGACCTGCTCATGATATCTGTAGTATCTGAAATCTGGCATTACATTGACATACTGACAGAATCCTTCAGTGTGGAAATGCCATGCACAGAAGCAGATATTCTGTAGCTGTCATTTAGGCACAGAACACCAGAACATAACGTTGTAAGCCATCTTTCATTATCTCACCTCCTCTCTTTGGGAGCACCACAGAGTTAGGAGCACTTCCCTCATGTGTACCAAGTCCACAGCATTCAGCTTTGCTCAAGGAGTATAAGAAAAATACCTTCATTAATATACCTGTCTCTCTGTCAATGTCCCTTCAATAGTTCTGCCCAACCGGGCACGCTCCCCCATGGGGATCTCATGCCCAGGTGTACTAGTACTCACTTCAGAGGCCTATCCTGAAGGCCTTTTTTTATGCTACTCACGGCCTGCAGAAGAGTCAGGGCAACTTCATCTGGTCCTACTAGGTGTTTAACCAAGGTGACTACATCCGAACAGCTCTCTCTGGGGTGTTTGGGTCCCGTGGCCCATGCCCCAAATGGGACCCCTCCCATCCCAATATTTATATGGGCAATAACACCACCCATGATATCACTAAAGGAAGGATTTTTCCTAAAGGGGCCTAACACCCAATTACCACTTTCCCTATACCAGACTATATTGGGAACAGAGTCATCTAGTGGCAGACAAGCAAACCGCACCAGCTAACAGGCCTACAAAAGGAACCACAGAAGGAAACTGGGGAACCAGGCATCTGACACACATAGAAGTATGCCTAACCCTCATGTCCAGCAGACATAAATCTCCCGCATGCGTCGAATGGATTTGACGCATGCGTGGAAGTATTTTACTTCCTGGAGTGGTGACGTGGCGGCGTCAACGTCACCGCCACGTCACCGCGTCCTCAGTCAGAGGGGATTTTAGTCCGATGGTGTGTACACGCCATCGGACCAAAATCCGAGGAGACATGTCCGCTGGAAACGGTCCGTCGGACATGTTTGAGCGGACATGTCTCCTCGTCTGTACGTAGCCTAAGACTTGCATTATGGAATGGACAAGACAAGCACAACCAAGGAGTAGCACTTCAAAAAAGGATACTGAGCCTGTCTATGTAACAAACAATATTAGCTATCCCCATGTTCCTGCATGTTTACAACAATATAATGCTTAAAAAAAAAATATACAGTGGAACCTCAGATTACGAGCATAATCCGTTCCAGGAGAATGCTCGTAATCCAAAGTACTCGCATATCAAAGCAAGTTTCCCCATTAAAGTCAATGGAAACGAATATATTTTTTTCCGCATTGACTTCAATGGCATGCAATACCGCATGTGGCCAGAGGTGGGGGGAGCCAGAGAGCCTCGGAAACACACGGAAAGGCCCAAGGATGGCTCGGCTGACCTCGGAAAGTCTCGGGAAAGGAGTATTTCTGAGTCTTTCCAAGCATTTCCAAGCAGCTCTGTTCAGGTCTGGCAACCCCTTACCTCGAATGTGGTACTGCACACCGCTGTGGCTTGAATCCTGCTTGTATTGCGAGTCAAGATTTTTAAAAATACAGTGCTCATATTATGAAACGTTTGTTACCCGCGTTACTCGCAAACCGAGATTCCACTGTATAATGTTTGGGGGTTCTGAGTAATTTGCTAGCAAAAAAATTAAGATTTTTACATGTAGGAGCAGAATGCCAGAATACGCCTGGTATGGAAGCACTTAAGGACTCTTCTAATGACCCTGTATGACCCTGACTTTGGCTCCTGACCACTCTGCTCTCTGCAACCCTACTGATCAACCATGTAAGACTCTGGCTTTGATTCCTGACTACTCTGCTATCTTCAACCCTACTTATCAATCACGTATAACCCTGGCTTCTGACCCATCTGCTATCTTTAACCCTACTGATAAATGGTGTATGACCCGGTTTTTGGCTTCTGACTACTCTGTATCCTTCAACCGTACTGATCAACTTTGTATGACCTTGGCTTTGGCTTCTGACCATTTTTATATCTTCCACCCTACTGAGCTTTGGCTCCTGGCCACTCTGCTACCTTCAACCCTAATGATCAACTATGTATGACCCTGGCTTTGGCTTCTGACCACTGTGCTTCCTTCAACCCTACTGATCAACTGTGTATGACCCTTGTATTGGCTTCTGACCACGCTGCTTCCTTCAACCCTACTGATCAAATATGTATGTCCCTGGTTTTGACTCCTGACCACTCTGCTACCTTCAACCCTACTGATCAACTATGTATGACCCTGGCTTTGGCTTCTGACCACTCTGCTTCCTTCAACCCTACTGATCAACTATGTATCACCCTGATATTGGCTTCTGACCACTGTTACCTTCAACCCTACTGATCATCTATGTATGATCCTGGTTTTGACTTCCGAGCACTCTGCTTTCTTTAACCCTACTGATCAACTATGTATGTCCCTGGCTTTGGATCCTGACCACTCTGTTACCTTCAGCCTTACTGATCAACTGTGTGCTATTTTCAACCTTACTGATCTATAAAATACCCTGGCTTTGGCTTCTGACCAGTCTTCACACTTTGGCCTCCATCTAGGTATGCAACACCTGGTCTCTTTCTGGGTGCGTGATCTTTGCCCTTCTTGATTGGCCTGGGCTGAAACGACATTACTCCCATACATGCGTATAGGAATTCATTCACCTTGTTCCAACGTGTGCTGGGAACGTATACTGAGCTGCCCATTCTATAAAAGATTGTGAACAGATAGGTAAGCTTGTTTTATTACAGAAGAGACATAGTTCTGTCTCTTCTGCAATAAATAATATGCCTGGTCATTTTTTTTATTTTTAAACTTTTAAAGGATTATCTACATCCTGCTGGTGTCTTTTACATGTATATCCAAAAAACATAATTGAATAGAGTATAGGAGTACATTCCCGTTAAGCAGTCTTTGCTCTCCTCTGTGCCTGGAGTCAGATAATACTCCGGAGGACCTCGCCAAGTTATGACAGGTGTATTATTCAAACCCCGAGACTCCAATCTAATTTTACTTCCCGCTGAGCTTTCAGCCCCGGTGCTGTATTGTTCATTGAACAGTGAGTTCATCGTTCACATCCTCAGACTTCTGAGAACTAATGAGGAGAGAATTGATTTTAGCGGAGATAGAGACTTTGCAAGAAAAGGTTTTACAATGGCGAATACATATTTTGGTCCATTGGTTATATACCCAAGCACTTTGGACTTTTTATATAGCCTTCTTATTTTATAGAACTTCGGCTAGAATAACATTTCCCAGTAAACTTTGGTATTACCGCGTTATGTGTGTTTGGAAAGCCTATATAACCTTTTAGGCCTCGTACACACGATCGGACATATCCGATGAAAACGGTCCGCGGACCATTTCCATCGGATATGTCCGATCGGGAGTTTGATCCGATGGCGTGTACACACCATCGGATCAAATTCCCCGCCGCCGGACGGCGCGGTGACGCGGCGGTGACGTTGACGCCGCCACGTCACCGCCACGTCACCGCACCAGGAAGTTAAACACTTCCGCGCATGCGCCGAATCTATTCGGCGGTGGCGCGGCGGCGGTGGGGGACGACATGTCTGCTGGTAAGTGTACTAACCAGCAGACATGTCGGGCGGACAGATTCCACCGGATGGATTTCAAAGCATGCTTTGAAATCTGTCGGGTGGAGAAATCTGTCCGCTAGCCCATACACAGGAGCGGAGATGTCTGCTGAAACGGTCCATCGGACCATTTTCAGCGGACATATCCCCTCGTGTGTACGAGGTCTTAATGGGACTCTGTTGCTTGAGACATCTAATAAAAGCCCAATGCAAGGAGGACTCTTAATACTTACCTCTCTGGTGGGTGACAAGTCACTTTTTTCAAGATCTACTGTCTCCAGCACAATCCCAGGCATTCAGCACTTCAAGGAGAGCTGGACTCCTGTGTTACCTGATGCTCACTGTGGTTTCTCCCACGCCCCTTCCCCACCACTGCAGGACACAGAAGTGACATAGGAGCCGTGGAATTTTGTGCGAAGGGCGTTGGCCGTGAACTTTTTCAGCCAACAAACACGAATGTAGTGACGTACTATGTTGTTTTTTAGCTCTTTAGCGCCACCATTTGGGCAACTTCTGCTAATGTTGTCTTATGGTTAGCATTGGTTCGGAGCATCCATGTTTGTACTTCGGATTTTATTCTGCCGGACTTCTGTACAGATGATCGGATAATCCGACGGCACATATTTGTTGTTGGAAAATTTGAGAGCATGCTATAAAACAACATCTGTCCGATGGAGCATACAAGCGGTCGGATTGACAGTTGGTCAGTCTGCTCTATGAGATGAGCACTTCCAGAAACATACAGAATCCCCAGTGAACACAGGAAGTTTTATTTTCTGCAATGCCTTTTATTAATAAATATGGGATAAGAAGAGCAGGCAATAAGTATAAGATATGGACAGTGTACATGGGACAGCCATATTTGTTTTGTCCATAAGCAGCTTCTGCTTCCTTCTTTGTAGTGGTGTACACCGACTGTGCCATACTGATCCTTCCTCACTCAGATGTCTGCCAGTCTGCTGAGAACTGACTGAAAACATCAGACCCTCTGCGTGACATTAATTACTTCCCACTGGGAATGATGACGGCTAAGAATGAGTGAACTGATTTGCAAACCAACAAATACATTATGGGCCAGATTCAGGTAGAGTTAGGCTGGAGTATCAGTGATACGCCAGCATAACTCTCACTTTAAGCCGCCATTTCTGTTTTCTGTAAGCAGAAAACAAGAAACGCCGGGTTGGAGTTCCTATACGAGCGGCGTAATTGTATTTCGCCGTCGTATCGGAACTACAAATTTAAAAATGACGATCGTACGCCGGCCCGACGCAGTGACTTTCCGACGTTTCCGTAAGCGATACGCGGCGTAAAGAAAAACATGCCCCCTAGGTGGAGTATCCTATGTTAAGTATGGCCGTCGTCATCGCGTTGAATTTAAAATTTTTCGCTCCGTTTGCGTAAAACGTCCGTGAATGGGGATTGACGTCATTGACATTCACTGACAGAATTTGGAGCATGCACACTGACAGTTGACGCATGCGCAGTACGTTCGCCGCGGGATCGCGCCTAGTTTAAATAATACATGCCCCCTACCCGCCCAATTTGAATTCCGCCGGCTCATTTTCGCTACGCCGCCGCAACTCTAGGAGCAAGTGCTATGTGAATAACAGTACTTGCTCCTAAAGTTTCGGCGGAGTAACGTAAATGACTAACGTTACTCCGAAATAAAGAACCGCTCTCCTACCTGAATCTGGCCCTATATATATATATATATATATATATATATATATATATATATATATATATATATACATATATATATATATACGTAAATTTCCTTAGATAATTTCAAATTAAAAATAAAATGTCTTATGCCGCGTACACACGACCGTTTTTCACGACGTGAAAAATGCAATTTGAAAACGATAGTGTGTAGGCTCCCAAGGATTTTTCTCGACGTGAAAAATGGGCATTAAAAATGTAGAATATGCTCTAATTTTTGGCGTGGTTATTCACGTCTTAAAAAAACGTTGTTGTTTGTAATCTTTACCGACGTAAAAACAAAAACACGCATGCTCAGAAGCAAGTTATGAGACGGAAGCACTCGTTCTTGTAAAAGTAGCGTTTGTAAGCCCAGGTTCACACTGGGTACGATTTAGTTCGATTTGAGATGCGATTTCACATGTGAAATCGCACCTCAAATCGTCGGCAATTGCCGGCAATGACACCGTCCTAAACGGTGCGACGCCGCATCTGCGGCGCTGCACCGATTTTAAAAAGTAGTTCCTGTACTACTTTTTGCGATTTCAGGATGCTATTTACATTGACATCTGTGCAGAACCCTGCACAGATGTCTCCTATATCGCGCCGAAATCGGGACTGCCAGAGGGAGTGAAATCGCACGATTTCAGCTGAAATCGCACGATTTCACTCCCGCAGCCCAGTGTGAACCAGGGCTAATGGAGATATCACATTCATCACGCTGTAACAGACTGAAAAGCATGAGGACTGAAAAGCGCAAATCGTCTCTCACCAAACTTTTACTAACACGAGGATAAAAAAAAAGCAGCACAAAGTGTGGCGCCATCTGAATGGAACTTCCCCTTTATAGTGCCGTCGTACATGCTGTACGTCATCACGCTTTACTTTTTTTTTCACGATCGTTTGTATGCAAGGCAAGCTTGACAAGAATCACATTGTTTTTTCCATGACATTAAAAACGGTCGTGTGTACGCTGCATTAGATGCATATACTCCAGATTTGTTTATGACAACTGACCGCCCTCCCCTGACATATAGACGGTGAATGAATTGCAATAATCAAATATCAAACAGCAAGAAGGTAAATATGTGGAAGCCGCATTCATTAATATGATGTTTTGATAAATGTAATGGTTCTGTTCACCAAAAACTGGTATTTCCTTTCTAAAGGCTTGTACACACGGTCAGATTATTGGACCAATTTCTGACAGTTTTTTGTTTGATGCTAGTCTGAAATGAAAAGCGAAGAGGGTACTAACCATCAGAAAATTTGCAGAAAGTTTTCTAACGACAGAATACAACGTCAGAAGTGACGTAATGTGTTGAATTTTTTTATATGTGTTCTTTCATTTTTGAGCATGCCTAGTCTTGCTCTTTAGGTTCTTTTTGGTCAGAAAACCATACTCATGCCTTGTACACACGATCGGAATTTCCGATGAAAAAATGTAGACAGAGTTTTTTCATCGGATATTCTGACCGTGTGTGGGCCCCATGGGACTTTTTTCCATCAGAGTTTCGAAATAGAACATGTTTTATTTTTTTTCCAATCGTCTGTGTGGAACTCCGATGGGAAAAAAAAACATGCATGCTCAGAATCAAGTCGATGCATGCTCGAAGCATTAAACTTGTAGTGTTTTACGTCACCGCATTTTGGACGGTCGGAATTTGGTCTGACAGTGTGTATGCAAGACAGCTTGAATGGAACTCCGACCGAAAATTCCATTGGATTTTAACCCATCAGAAATTCCGATCGTGTGTACAGGGCATAATAGTCAGAAAATCGGACGCTGTGGTCACTTTAGACAAAAAATTTCTAGCCTGCACATTCAATTTTTGGGGCACAGTGGCAGCACTTGGGGCACAGTGGCAGCACTTGGGGCACAGTGGCAGCACTTGGGGCACAGTGAGCGTTTGATGGGCACAGTGGCTACGTTTGTTGGGCACAGTGGCTGTGTTTGGTACAGTGGCTGCAATTGATGTTTTTTTTCCAGAATTTTTCAGTTTGTTTGCGCCACCCCCAAAAATTTTGAGCAACAGCCGCCATTGCTCTTGGCATTATTACTCCACAGATTCTCTATGAAGTTTAGGTCCGGCAAGGTGGCTGGCCAATCATGCACAGTGATACCATAATCAATAAACCAGTTATTGGCACATTTGGCAACGTGGGTAGATACCAAGTCCTGCTGGAAAATGAAATCATCATCTCCATAAAGCTGGTCAGCAGAGAGAAGCATGAAGTGCCCTAGAATTTCCTGGTAGAGGGCTGTGCTGACTTTGGACTTGGTATAAGGTGTATGTCGTATAAATCCCCCCCTGTCCTTGTACAGAATGCTGCCTTAGCAAAAAAAATGCAAAAAATTCCACATTCTGACGTATTTATTTTGCATGGCAAAGTCTCTACGGCCCTCAATGCACAGAATAGGAAATGTCAGCGGCGGTGGGAACAGCGGTACAGAAGGAGTAATAAGCCGGCTCTCCTCCCTCTCCCGTGAACAGTCACTGATCCATGTTGGAAATCTGTGATAACACACAAATGAGGTCTTTGGGGGGTTCTCACTTCTTTATTGTCTCTGCATTTCTCCAGCAAGCTTTCTCCTTTATTATCTGGAAATGTAGAAGATACAATCAGATAAACGTGGTAATAATGAATGCCGGGTCACACTTGTGCGTTGTGGCAACATTCACCAAAACACGTGCAGTAACACAATGCATAGCAATGCACCTGCTGTGTGTGTGGCATATTTATTGTGAATTGTACCCTGACACACTTGTACAGTAAAGCCCAATACACAATGCTGTGGTGCACTGTATTGTTAAAAAAAGAGCCATGTGGTGCATTGAAAGCTCATTCATAATTAATAGGCTGCTCTACCACAATATGCATTATCACGTTTTATACAGTAATGTGTGTTAACACATTATGGGGGAGATGTACTAAAACTGGTGCACACAGAATCTTGTGCAGCTGTGCGTAGTAACCAATCAGCTTCTGTCTTCAGCTTGTTCAATTAAGCTTTGACAATAAGGTCGGGTTCACACTAGTCCGACAAACGCTCCGACATTGGGAGCTCATGTTGCATGACGTGTGAAAATGAATGTTTCCTGTGGGAGCCGTCTTAACTGGTCTGACACATGTCGGAGTGACTTTGAAAATGCTCCCTCTACTACTTTGATCCGACTTTGATCCTACTTCACTCCACTGAATATCATTGAAGTCGGATCAAAGTCGGAACTCTGTCTTGCACGCTCCGACTTTGGCATGCGACTTGTACTCTGCTGATCTTGAGGGGGAAATCCACGCCAAATTTTAACTAAAAAAGCGGCATGGGTTCCCCCTCCAAGAGCATACCAGGCCACATGGGTCTGGTGCGGATTTAAAGAGAAACCCCTATGCCAAAAAAAAAAAACGGAGTGGGGGGTTCCCCCAAAATCCATACCAGACCCGTATACGAGCAGCAGCCCGGCCGGTCAGGAAAGGAGGTGGGGACGAGCGAGCGCTCCCCCCTCCTAAACCGTGCCAGGCCGCATGCCCTCAACATGGGGAGGTAGGTGCTCCGGGGTAGGGGAGCGCCCTGCGGCCCCCCACCCTAAAGCACCCTGTCCCTATGTTGATGAGGACAGGGCCTCTTCCCGACAACCCTGGCCGTTGGTTGTCGGGGTCTGCGGGGGGCGGTGGGGGCTTATAGGAATCTGGGAACCCCCTTTAACAAGGAGGCCCCCAGATATCGGCCCCCCATCCTAGGTGAATGAGTATTTAGGCTTTAGGCAGCCTTTTAAATGATTGGTCTGCCTTAACACAGCCCACTTGGTATTAGGTGCTTGAACTAACACAGCACAGTAGTGCAGGGCCGTCTTAATAATATCATGGGTCCCTGGGCAAAGTAATGCTTGGGGCCCCTACAATGAAGACAGTGCAGGTTAACAGACATCAAGTAGGTAGGAGGCAGACAAGTGGAGCTTCCCCTTTTGGTTGGAGCTCCGCATTAACTACATGAACAATCATTCTGTACAGCAAAGAAACAGTGTGAAAATACTACATACATAAAGTATCAAAGCTGTCCTGTGCATATAATATATTTGCTAGATTAATACCTCCCCAGGCCCCTCTACACCCCAGCTATCCCCCCAGCACTATGGCCCCTCTACACCTCAGCTATCCCCCCAGCACTCTGACCTCTCTACACCCCAGATATCCCCCCAGTACTCTGACCCCTCTACACCCCAGATATCCCCCCAGCACTCTGACCCCTCTACATCCTAGATATCCCCCCAGGACTCTGACTTCTCTACACGCCAGATATCCCCCCAGCACTCTGACCCCTCTACACCCCAGATACCCCCCAGCACTCTGACCCCTCTACACACCAGCTATCCCCCCAGCACTCTGACCCCTCTACACCCCAGATACCCCCCCAGCACTCTGACCCCTCTACACACCAGATATCCCCCCAGCACTCTGACCCCTCTACATCCCAGGTATCCCCCCCAGCACTGTAACCATGTACCATAAGATACCCCTTGTATTGTAACCCCACTACATCCCTGATATACCCTACACTGTGGCCTCTCTGCATCCCTGATACCTGTAGCACTATAGAGGGATAGAGGAGGGAGCATTCCTTCGGGCATTCCAAGTCTTTTGGTGAAAACAGTTCTGCACAGCTGGGCTCACAATGACACCATCCACAATGCTACTTTCGTAGGTGGGCTTTCATTGCTGCCGACTCGGCAGCTCCCACACCAACTCCTACCCTGCAGCTTTTCGAGTCCCGAGCATTCAAGCTGCATGGGGCGGGGTCAGAGCAGCACTGGCGCTTCGGCCTTGCCCCTCCCTGCTGGCTGTAAAATGATAGGTATAGTTCTGCACAGCACGGCGCACCGCTGCCAGCTTGCTATCCCTGTGCAGGGCTGGTGAAAGGATTTTTGACACCCTAGGCGAAGCCTCATTTTGACACCTCCCCCGCCCTCCGTTCACGCACGCACTCCCCGTCCATACCCCCCTGCACATCTGTCCCCCCCCCCCACATACACACCAGTTCCCACCCTGTACCTCCCTGCACATCTGCCCCCCACACCAGTTTCCACTCTGTCCCCTCCAGTTCCCACTCTGTACCCCCCACTCACATCTGCCCCCCCACACACACCAGTTTCCACCCTGTACCCCCTCCCACACACACACACCTGTCTCCCCCCAAAACGTCTTTGAGAACCCGGGTCTTGCCCCAGGGAACATGCATCAATGGAAAAAAGTTAAAAAAACTGATGTTTTTTCAGGAGCAGGACTCCTGAAGAAACAACCGTTTTTAAAACTTTTTTCCATTGATGCATGTTCCCTGGGGCAAGACCCGGGTTCTCAAAGACGTTTTCACAGGCAAACTATAGACAGCAGGTACAATATTTAACCACTTCCATACAGGGCACTTACGCACCTTCCCGCCCAAGCCAATTTTCAGCTTTCAGCGCTGTCGCACTTTGAATGACAATTGCGCGCCCCCACAAATAAAGCTTTCTTTTGGTGGTATTTGATCACCTCTGCGATTTTTTTTTTTTTGCGCAACAACTAAAAAAAGACTGAAAATGTTGAAAAAAAATTAAGTTTTTATTATTTTCTGTTCATTTTTTAAATAAGTACGTTTTCTCTTTCTTTTTTCTTGGAAATTTTTATTAAACATTTTTCTACAACATACATATACCATACAAAAAAAACATACATACTATTACATTAATACAATGACATACCTACATCTACATATATGTGGTCTCCTTATAATCCTCTAGATTTATCAGTCTATAATGGCCCCTGCTATTCACCTCGCCTACCCAGGCATTTCCCCTAATAGACCTCATTGAATTTCTAGGATATGTTCTCAGTCCGGAGGACCTGAGAGATGTGGGGAACTGGGGAGGGAGGAAAGAGAAAAGAGAAAAGAGAAAAAAAAAAAAGGAGTTAAAGACCCTGTTGTGCCTTGTGCTTAATTAGTGCCCCTACTATCCCATATCCCTCCTGAGGGGAGGGAGGAAGGGAGAGAATAAGAGAGAGAAACAGGGGGAAGAGAGAAAAAAAAAAAAAAAGGAGTTAAAAGCCCTGTTGTGCCTTGTGCTTAATTAGTGCCCCTACTATCCCATATCTCTCCTGAGGGGAGGGAGGAAGAGAGAGAATAAGAGATGTTCCCACCATCCTTTGAAGTGCCAACGTGTAAGATATATTTAGGGTGGCTATTCCTGCCTCCCCTATATAATAAAAAATTTTTTTAAACATTGTGAGTTTACGGGGACTAAATTGTCCCAAACATCATCCTCCAAAAAAAAATAATAATTTTATTGTACCCTAGATTTATAGAGTGACCCTCCTGTCCCTTAAACCCCAGAGAAGAGAGAAAAAAAAAAAAGAAGGTTTTTCCCATAATCAATCCGACTCCAACCTACATTAATTAATTTTAAGTGCAATCATGTGAAAAATAATTAAAGTAAATTCATACCTCCCCAATGTGGTGGGAATTTCACAATCTTGTGAGTTTAAGGGGACTGAGTTGTCCCTAACCTCCTCCTCATGTGGAGAGAGAAAAAAAAAAAAAAGGGAAAAGATGGGAGTTGTGGAGAGAACAGAGGACTAAGACGGGGAGCCTCCCGCATCCCCCCGTCCCCGATCCTCCCCCTCCCTTCCCCCCTCCTTCCCCCTGAACCTCCCCCATCCCTCCCAGATCCCCTCATGTCTCAGCCTAGAATTGTTGTGAAATGACCACAATTCCTCCATCATTTTAATTCTATCCATCTCTCTAATCCATTCCTCCATCGGAGGTGCTTCCTTTTCCTTCCAATACCTAGGGATAAGCGCCTTAGCTCCATTCAATAGGTGTGGGACCAGTGAGCCTCTATATTTTTTTCTTGACATTCCTGTATTGTGAAATAAGCATTCCCAAGGATCCTGCTTTACCTCATACCCACTTATCTTCTTTATCTGGGCTAAAATGTCTTTCCAATATATTTGTATCCGGGGGCATTGCCACCAGATGTGGGCATGGGTTCCCTCCATCCCGCATTCTCTCCAGCACAGGGGTGATACCTCCCTATCCATTCTGTGTAGTTTCATTGGGACATAGTACCATTTGAGGAGGAGCTTATAGTTCATCTCTTTAACCTTTGCATCCATTGAGGTAGTATAAGCATATTCAATTACTTTCCTTTTTTTTTCTGTGCCTATAGTTTGGTTCAGTTCTAATTCCCAACTTTCCACTATTTTACCTGCCTCTAATTCACCACTGGGTGTCAGTATCTTATATATATTGGAGAGTCCCTGACGTCCTGTTCCCCCCCGTAATACACTTTTTTCCCATTGGTTTAAGTCATTGGGGGCTCGCAATGGCTTCGGTAAAGTATTTATGAAGTGTTGAACTTGTCTATGTCCCCATGCATCTCCCGGGAATACTCCATATCTTTCTTGTAATTCCTGCATAGAGCACAGTTTTCTCTTTCAATTATGGGCACTGATATGGCGGCACTGATGGGCACCAATGAGGTGGCACTGATGGGCACCGATAAGGTAGTACTGATGGGCACCGATGAGGTGGCACTGATAGGTGGCGCTGGTATGCGGCACTGATGGGCACTCATAGGCGGCACTGATGGGCACTCATAGGCGGCACTGATGGGCGGCCCTGATGGGCACTCGTAGTAACCAGTAGTAACTAGTAGTAACTAGTAGTAACTAGTAACCACTTTGCCGCCGTCAATATATCATTGGCGGGCGGCAAGTGGTTAAAGGAATTTCTCATTTATTTATTTTTTAATTTAAGCATCATTAAAATCACTGCTCCAGGAGCAGTGACTTTATTGATGCTTAAATAAAAAAAAAAATATGAAAAATTCCTTTAAATATTGTACCTGCTGGGTGTATATACCTGTGATAACGTCTTTAAATAGCACAATCACCTGCCTGCCAGTAAATTAGGCCCCGTACACACGGCCGAGAACCTCGATGGGCAGAACACATCGTTCCGCCCGTCGAGGTTCTCTGCCGGCCGTCAGAATCGGCGACCCGCCCGTCGGGAAAGGCAACCAGCCATTCATCCCGACGGGACGTCGAGCAAATAGAGAACCTGCTCTCTCTTTGCTCGACGGGTTTCCCGACCGGCGGGGCTCGCCGAGAGCGTACACACGGCCGGGGTTCTCGGCAGAATGCGGCTCCCAGCGAGGTTCTCGCTGGTTTCTGCCGAGAACCTCGGCCGTGTGTACGGGGCTTCAGGAAGAACTAATCTAGCTAAGCTATACAGTGTATAAATATATGTACAACTCCTAGGGATGTATATATATTCTCTACACACTGTAAATTAAGCTAAACTGACTAGCCTGCCTGCTCTATCTAGCTATATAAAAAGACTATCTCTCTGTCTCTCTGTCTGATCTCTGTTCAGCGCTGGAACACACTACACAAGGCCGCCAAGCAGGCGGCCTTATATAGTGTTGGGCGTGTGCTACAGCCCTGAGCCATAGTTGGCCAAAGCCACCCTGATTTTTTGCGCGCTGTAATTGGACAAGCATGCAGGGTCATAGTGCATGTTTGGCCAATCATCAGCGCACAATGCCGCAGTGAATTATGGGCCGTTGCGCGTCACTCGAATTTGGCGCGAACGACCCATTTTGTTCGAAATTCGTCGAACGTATGAACAGACAATGTTCCAGTCAAACATACGTTCGACTCGAACGTGGAGCTTATACCTACTCAGAAGCAAGTTATGACGCGAGCTTGAATGGAACAGAGTGCCGTTGTACATTTTATACGTAACTGCGCTTTGCAAGAGCATTTTCAGAAAACGATGGTGTGTAGGCAACGTCGTTTTTTAAAATGAAGTTTGAAAAACGTCATTTTTTTTTCATGAGAAAAAACAATGTTTTTTTTTCAAGACAAAAAACGACCGTGTGTACGCGGCATTAGAGGTGTATGAATGCGGTATGTTCCTCCATGCTGTAGGACAGAATCCTCTATCTGGTCCTCACAGAGACATGGTTATATTTTTACGTTATTGGAAGACACAGCCAACCTGCATGTACATCTTAGCTTTAGGCGGACCATTAGCTTCAGGTCCACGGGGATGAGGCTTTATATATGATGAATGTTAGTGTACAGTCTGAGATTGATCTTCTTCACATTAGGCTCATTATCTCAGCTGGGGAGATTTAAAGAGAAAGTCTTAGCAAGAGACTGGAGTGGTCAATTGGATATATAAGAGTTCCTCTAAAGCCTCGTATACGTGATCGAATTTCCATCAGACAAACTTGTGGATTTTTGTGCAAAGGGCATTGGCCGTGAACTTGTTCTGCATACAGCCAACATTCACAAAACTACTGTATGTGTTTTTCTGCTCTTTAGCGCCACCCTTTGGGCAACTTCTGCTAATGTTGTCTTATGGTTAGCATTGGTTCGGAGCATGCATGTTTGTACTTTGGATTTTAGTATGACGGACTTGTGTACACACGATCGGATAATCCGACGGAACACATTTGTTGTCGGACAATTTCAGAGCATGACTATCCAACATTTGTTATCGGAAATTCCGATAGCAATTGTCCGATGGAGCATGCAGACGGTCGGATTATTCGACAAAACACGTCCGTCACACAGTTGTTGTCGGAATATCCGATCGTGTGTACGAGGCTTTTAACTGTACAGCCAGATGAAGGTACATGAACAGTAAGATGGTTAGAAATATACACGCCTTTACTGGACACTTCAACAGGAGGACAAAAATTCCTAGAGGAGCGGAAAATATCCTTCACGGATCTTACCCCAAAAAAACCGATATTCCAGTATTTGGTAGACGTAAGTTTTCCTATTCGGACCCGTTCGTATTTCATAAGATGCAAGTTTTCCTATTCGGACCCGTTCATATTTTTGTAACAGTTTTATTTTCGTTGATAATGATTCGAAATTCTGTCAAATTTATTTTTGTTGATTTCGAAATTGGTAATTTTGTTAGATAATAATTTTGGTTTAATGGATTTCGTAATTTTGTACTTTCGTAAATACATTGCGGCACGGTCATTTGCAATCTCGTATTTTAGTTTCATTTTCAACACACGGCTAATCTATAAATATTAAGATAGACTTTCTCTTAACCTGCCTGGCGGTATTATTTTTCAGATTTTAGGTGCTGAAAGCGGTACCATTATTTTGCATGGAAATTTGGCGTTTTATACTGTAGGCCTGTAATTCTTAGGAATAACTCACTTAAGTCTGTCCAAACCAGAGTCTAGTAGACATCCCGGGTATAATAAAATTTGAAAAACAAAATCATAAATTATAATATAATAAATAACTATAAATAATTATTACAAATAATAATATAAAAAATAATAAAAAAAATCAATAATGTAATCAAAAACACAGAAATTTGCTGAGATGCAGAATTGTCGCTGTCATTACTTTTATTTTTTGATAAAGAATTTCCCCACAAATCGCTATCGCTCAATTCTGCAAGTGATTATAATTTATTATCGCTGTTTTCTAGCTGCTCTAAAACCATTTTTGACATAAAGGGACACCTTTGATTGCTATGGACAATCTACAGTTTGCAGGCAGAAAGAACAGTTTTTATTATATAAAAGTACATGCAGGACACTGGGCAGACCACTAGGGACAAGGGGGGGGGGTGTATTTTTTACATACAGTACTGTAATCTATAAGATTACAGTATACTGTATGTAATGTGTTTATTTACTTTTTTGAATTTGGTGCCGATCTCCGCCCACGTTGCAGGGAACGGAGCTCGGCGGCACACAGGCACTGTGTTAATTTGAGCGAGGATGCTGCTCGATCACACAGCGGAGAGGCATTGTAGGATCCAGGGACAAGGTAAGTAATTCCCTGCCTGTGGATGCTGCGAGGAGATCCCGAGCCTGGCTCGGGGGGTTACCGCCTTTGGTTCTGAAATTCCACCACGAGCGAGACCCGGGAATACCGCCAGGGGGGTTAAGCCCCGTACACATGGTCAGACTTTTTGCCAGCAAACTTCAAAATCAGCGTTTTTCCAAAAAAGTGAGGCTTTACACTGTCCAATGTGACTCAGCACAAAAGAGATAAGCTGATTGGCTAAGATATTAAGTAAGATACACTGCCCAGTGCAGATTCGAAAGAACGATTTGAGTACACAATTTTACGTACAGACAAACAAATGGATTTACAAAACACACAAATGAAACTACGAACATAAGTATGAAAATATGAATATACGAAATTACGAACAGACAAAGGATTTAAAATTTGGAATGCAAATCGTTCGTTATAGATGTCATTTTTGTTATTTTGCTGTTTCTGTGTTTCGTATCTTAGTAAGTTTGTCCAATCGTACGTTTTTTCGTATTTTCGCTTTTCATTATTTTGCTTATTCGTAATTCCTTAATTTTCGTATTTTAGTACTTCGGTATTCGGATGTTTGAATTGATCCGAATGTGCGAATACCTAGGCCTCGTACACACGACCGAGGAACTCGTCGGGTGAAACACATAATTTTCCTCGTCGAGTTCCTTGTTAGGCTTGTCGAGGAACTCAACAAGCTTGCTTTGCGTACACACGTTAAAGACCAAATCTCCTTGTTCTCAAACGCGGTGACTTCAACACATACAACGGCAGGGGCTGCTTTTGCTAATCTCATGTTACTGCGTGTTAGGAAAAAGTTTGGTAAGAGACATTTGCACTTTTCAGTCTGTTACAGCGTGACAAATGTGCTATCTCCAGGACAAATGCTACTTTTACCGAAGGTGCACTGGTTTCTTAGCATACACACGCTTGAGTTTCTCGTCGAAAAGCAGCGCGAAGAGGAACACGATGAGCCAATTTGACTCCCGTCGAGGAAAAAGAGAACTTGCTCTCTTTTTTGCTCGTCGGGTTTCTCGACAGTTTCCTCGATGAAAAACGTTCACACGACCGGTTTCCGTGGCAAAAAAGTTCTCCCACCGAGGTCCTTGATGGATTCTGCCAAGGAAACCGGTCGTGTGTACGAGGCTTCACAAATTTGTACGAAAAAACATTTGTTACGAACGGAACCACACATGTCTACTGGCAACATCTTCTTTCATTTGGGGGCTCTGTTGCTGAAATTATAGATATAAAAAAAGAAGAAATGTGTATTCCTCTGAAAGCCTCGCTGGAATTCCAGCATTGGCACAGCTTAGAGACAGTCATCAGACAGAGGACAGACTCATTACCAGTGAGAATGATGGAATTAATGAAGTCTTTACATAAACAAGTCATAAATCAATTGCCTGAGGGGGAAGCAGATGACAAGCCGATCTTCCGGTTAATCACATTTCATCTCTAGAGAATGATCTGTGACCTGCAGAGCGGAGGGGGGCAGATTCAATGTAATGTGTGTATGTATATGTGTATATATATATATATATATATATATATATATATATATATATATATATATATATATATATATATTTGGTGTAAAAAGAGGAAGGCAGGAAAAAGAAAATGATAAAAAAAAAAAAAAAAAAGTGTGGACGAAAGAAAGAAAGAAAGAAAGAAAGGTTTAGACATTATTTGCTGTGTGAAGAGGGAGGGAGAGGGAGAGAGAGAGGGATTGGGAGAGGGAGGGAGAGGGAGGGAGAGGAAGAGGGGGAGAAGGGGAGAGGGAGGGAGAGGAAGAGGGGGAGAAGGGGAGAGGGAGGGAGAGGGAGAGGAAGAGGGGGAGAAGGGGAGAGGGAGAGGAAGAGGGGGAGAAGGGGAGAGGGAGAGGAAGAGGGGGAGAAGGGGAGAGGGAGGGAAGGAGAGAGAGGAAGAGGGGGAGAAGGAGAGAGAGGAAGAGGGGGAGAAGGGGAGAGAGAGGAAGAGGGGGAGAAGGGGAGAGAGGAAGAGGGGGAGAAGGGGAGAGAGGAAGAGGGGGAGAAGGGGAGAGAGGAAGAGGGGGAAAAGGGGAGAGAAGGGGAGAGGGAGAGAGAGGCAGAGGGAAGGAGAGAAGTAGAGAGGGAGAGAGAGGCAGAGGGAAGGAGAGAAGGAGAGAGGGAGAGAGAGGCAGAGGGAAGGAGAGAAGGAGAGAGGGAGAGAGAGGCAGAGGGAAGGAGAGAAGGAGAGAGGGAGAGAGAGGCAGAGGGAAGGAGCGAAAGGAGAGAGGGAGAGAGAGGCAGAGGGAAGGAGAGAAAGGAGAGAGAGGCAGAGGGAAGGAGAGAAGGAGAGAGGGAGAGAGAGGCAGAGGGAAGGAGCGAAAGGAGAGAGGGAGAGAGGCAGAGGGAAGGAGAGAAAGGAGAGAGAGGCAGAGGGAAGGAGAGAGAGGAGAGAGGGAGAGAGAGGCAGAGGGAAGGAGCGAAAGGAGAGAGGGAGAGAGGCAGAGGGAAGGAGAGAAAGGAGAGAGAGGCAGAGGGAAGGAGAGAGAGGAGAGAGGGAGAGAGAGGCAGAGGGAAGGAGAGAGAGAGAGAGAATGAATACTAGCACTTTATGTGAAACTTACCTGCAAACTAGACCGCAACCATCCTTCCGGGTTCGCGAACTCCAGCTGTGTGACTGGCCGGAGTCGAGTCATGTGACGTCACTACACTCCCAGTCAAGGGACGGGCAGTTGTTCCTTCAGAGCACATGCACCATGTCAACATCAGCTGCGTATACAGTAAATATGGGGAACGTTTAGAAGTTATTTACTGTACAGTACTTATCGGTAAGACTTACTTACAGGTATAATTAATCAATAGTTTACTTCCACTTTAAAGAAATTAATTAGAATGAAGGATTTCCAAAGGAAAACTAAAACGGGGGGAGGGAAGGTAGGTAGTTGAGAGCAGAAAAGGAAAGTAGGAAGGAGGAAGTAAAAATGGAATTAGAACTAGAGAAAATAGATAATAATAATAAAAAAATAAAAAATAAAGCTGCCAGCTAGCACTTAGCCTATAGGAGGAGTTCAGTGCGGTCACACTGTCTCTGTGGTAGGGAACACATTGCTGGGTTAATAAGTCATATTCCTTGTGTACTGTGACAATGACGTGCTGATCTGTGTTCTCAATGTAAAATCTAGATCGTACTGCACTCTACCACTTTACCGCAGAGAAAGTATTCAAATATTTCTACAACATAATTGCAATTAAAAATGTTTTTGGCATAAAAGTGATCCATGATGGTTTTGGATTGGTGCGGATGTGTCCAATGACTCATCTCTATATTATTACATGATCTCCTGAAGACTCTAGTGACAAGACCCCTTTAAAGATGAACTCCGGACATAAATATTTAAATATGTTCCCACTTGCCTACAGAGCACCTTCATCCCCTTCCTGCCCAGGCCATTTTTCGGCTTTCAACGCTGTCACACTTTGAATGACAATTGCGTATGCAACACTGTAACCATGTGATATTTTTTTTATAATAAAATAAATAAAATACGTTTTCCTTAGTTTCTGACAGTAAATTTTGTAAATAAGTAATTTTTCTCCTTCACTGATGGATGCTGATGAGGCGTCACTGATGGGCACTTATGGGCACTAATGAGGCGGCACTTATGGGCACTAATTAGGTGGCACTGATGAGGAGGCACTAATATGCTGAATGAGTGGCACTGATGAGCACTGATAGTCAGCACTAATGGGTGGCACTGGTGGGGACTGGTGGGAATTGATAGTTGGCACTGATAGGCGGCACTGGTGTGCACGTATAGACAGCACTGATGGGCATTGATGAGCAGCAATGATGGGCATTTATGGGCAGCACTAATAGATGGCACTCATAGCCAGCACTGACTGGCATCACTAATGGGCACCGATTGGTGGCACTGGTTGGTGGCACTGGTGGGTACTGATTTCTGCCACTGGTGGGCACTGCTTGCTGGCACTGGTGGCACTGTATTGTAATCAGGGCACTGATGATCAGTGCCTTGATTACATATCTAGATGTGTCCCCTGTGAGGAGATGCTGCTGATCGGCTCTTCTCACCACACACTCTGTCAGTGTGAGGCGATGAGAACCGATTATCTGCATTTCTGTGTTTACATGTGACTGGCTGTGATTGGACACAGCTGATCACATGGTTAAAGAGCCGCAGCTCTTTACAGAGATTGGGGTCATGTTGTGTCCTAGCTACACGGCACGGCTGTGTTCACCCCGAGGGTGCAGGGGAGTGGCCGTTCGGGTGCGCCATCATATGATGGCCGCCCAGAATGAGAGACGCACTGTCCCTCCGTCATTTGACGATGGGCGGACGGCAAGCATTTAATAACCCAAAGCTATATAAATCCTCTTTGTGTGCACCAAATGTCTTTAAAAAGCCAGATATTACTGTGAAACTAGCAGTGATAATATTACTGTGCTGTACATAGCCTGTGCAGAGAGCAGAGCTGTGGGAGAGACCCAACATGCTCCACCCACTACAAACTGCCTGCAGAAAATCACAACTGTACCCCTGTCCAGCTTTCTGTAATAAAGACCGCTCACTATGTTTCTCTCCTTGTGTAGGGTAAATGGTCTGGTCTCCACCCCCTCCTGTAGTTTTCTGCAGGCAGCCCATAGTGGGTGGAGTCTGCTTGCCCCCCCCCCCCCCAGCTCTGCTCTGCTCTCTGCACAGGCTATGCACAGCACAGTGATGATGTCACTATTACTTTAATAATTTAATATCTGGGTTTGCCAAGGCATTGAGTGCATAGAGTGGATTTTTTTCCTTTGTGGTTATTGAGGAATATTTTTTAATGAAAGTTTTTGTGCTCAGAGTTCAGCTTTAAATGCACTGAATATAGATGATTGCAGCTCCCTCCCACACACTTCTGCTTTAATTAGTACTGGGATCTGGGAAGGCAAACTGTGTTTATTTTGTTATTATCAGCATGGAAGTGAACAAACAGAAATATTTGCTGCATTAACTGGGCTTCTCTGGGCCCGTGCCAGCTCTGACTGAGGCCAGATGGGAATTTCCTGTTACTGGCAAGATACGGCGATGCCATGGTCTCCGATGGATGGGGAGGAAAGGGTTAGCAGTGTGGCCTCCTTTTTGCTACACATTTCTGACTTCATCAGATCAGGGGACATCAGTGAGGCAGAGTTCCCTAGAATAGACACCGCAGGTCAGACTATACAGCTGAGATAAGAGGAACACTAAAAAAGAAAAATATATGAACAAAATGTCATTAAAACTGATTAAATAAATTGTTGGCAAAGTGACTGGCTCCCTTTGACATCCTGTATATCCAGGGGCGTTGCTAGGTGCCAAATAGACTAGGGGCTTCAGCCCGGCCAGGCCGGCACCGGGGGGGGGGGGGTTGCGGGCGCGGCCGGTGGAGTGGCGCAGGGTGACCTACCTGACACATACCCAGACCTACGTGAGTGTATGTGTTAGTACACACTAACATAACCTGCATACACCAACACTGACCTGTCCTGACTACACTGACCTGACCTACATACACTACACTGACCTGACCTGCATACACTACACTGACCTGATTACACTGACCTAAATTGCATACACTACACTGACCTGACCTGCATACAGTACACTGACCTGGCTACACTGACCTAAATTGCATAAACTACACTGACCTGACCTGCATTGCATACACTGACGTGACCTATATACACAATCACTAACCTGACTACACTGACCTGACCACACTGACCTGACCTGACTACACTGACCTGACCTGCATTGCATACACTGACCTGACCTACATACACAATCACTAACCTGACCACACTGACCACACTGACCTGACCTGCATTTCATACACTGACCTGACTACACTGACCTGACTACACTGACCTGACCTGCATTGCATACACTGACCTGACCTACATACACAATCACTGACCTGACTACCCTGACCTGACCACACTGACCTGACCACACTGACCTGACCTGCATTGCATACACTGACCTGACTACACTGACCTGCATTGCATACACTGACCTGACCTAATTTTTCCTCCCTAAGGCAAGTGCCCATGTTGCCTTGCGCTAGCGCCAGCCCTGGATAGAGGGTTAAAGCTAAAATCCCAACATCTATAGAACATCTGGCTGCTAGGCTGTCTGTGGACCTATCTACAAGCAAGAGAGCAGCGTAGGGTTGGTATTGCGGCTGTCATCTGGAGAACCAGGTAGAGGGGAAGTAAAGGGATCATAAACTTTATTACCATGGACCATCGTTAGCAGACGAAGCAAGTACCAGAGTGGCATTTTCACCAACCGGGAAGGTGAAGAATTGGGAAACTTCGGCAGAGGTCAAGCCAGGGGGTCCAGCCAGCAGAGGTGACTCTTGCAGAGCGGTCTTGTGTTCCAAGCCAGGGACCGAGCATGCCAGTGGGGTGACGCTTGAGGGGTATCTGTGAGTGCCAAGCTAGGGACCCAGCAGGGATGTGGGGGTTGACGCTTGAGGAGTATCTGTGAGTGCCAAGCTAGGGACCCAGCAGGGATGTGGGGGGGTGACGCTTGAGGAAGATACTCAGTGAGAAGTGTGGAAGAGCTCAGGAGATCCAGTGGCATTGGATCAGCGGGTCTTAAGCCTCGTACACACGACCAGTTTTCCCGGCAGGGAAACTGGCAGGAGAGCATTTTGCCGGGAATCCCGGCCCTGTGTATGCTCCCTAGCAGTTTTCCCATCAGAAAAACAGCCGTAAATCCAGATGGGAAAATAGAGAAACATCTGTAGTTTTCTGCAGACAGCCTGTAGAGGGTGGGGCCTGCCTGACCCCTCCCACATCTCTGCTTAGGCTATGTACAGCACAGTAATTGAGTCACTGCATTTTTACGTGGTAATATCTGGGTGTGAAAGGTGTTTGGTGTATAGTAAAGGGGGGCTGTTGAGGAATATATATATATGATAAGAATTGTTTTTCTGCCCGGAGATGAGCCTTAACCTGAAGAAAAAGTTGATGACCATCACCATCATTGCCAGTGTTTTTGTAGGGAAAGCTGGGTATCGGGTAAATACTTGTTTGGGTGTGCCACAAATGAGCCATCTAGGCACAGACTTGTTGTATGGAAATGCCATTGTACTCGCTGCAGCGCCGGCAATCCTTCAGAGAGGTTTCCTGACTGTGGGCTAATCGTAGACCTTTCCCCGTAGGAAAATCATTTGACATTTGAGCTCCTCACACAAATCGTGTTGGCTTATTAAGAGCCATATAATGTACACACGAGTCTATTCATCCCCCAAACAACAGCTGCATTGGATCCTAACTCATTAGCCACAGCTGGAAGCCTCCAGCTAGAAGATGAAATGAAGCCCCCGGCTTCGGAAAGTGAATTACTTCAAACGTTCACATAACACGGCAACGTGTTCCCTAATGGGGTATAAACCGCGGCATAGGTTTTATTTTCTGCTTACCCATATACGCCACTAAATAAAGATTCTTACAGTGGCAGGAATACACATCAGACGTGTTATTATGTCTGTGTGCTGGCCAAAACAGCAGGAGGAGAGGAGGACATAACGAGAAACTAGGATTGTTTGGGGTCAATATTAGTTTAATTTTGTATAAACTTTATGAATTGCATAATGTATATAATATATGTAGATATACATGTGTATCCACATGCTTGGCTAAGAACAGAGAGTGAGAGAAACTGGCTGCAGCTGCTCTCTGTAGAGATGAACTGGTTAATAGCTACATCAGCGGGAGCTGCTGTGCAGGAAGAGTCTGAGTGCTGCCTGAGTCAGGCAGCACTGCATGTTGGTAACTGTTGTCCAGAGGAGGGAGACTCTACTGTAATCAAGAGCTTTTGATCTTCATTTTTTAGAAAGAGATTGCCAGGAGTGAAAAGAGCTGCATTTTCTCAGGCTGTACAGGACACAGCTTTCTCTTGCCGTGAGGAAGACCAAAGAGTGCACATCACTGTCCAATGTGCACCACCACTGCTGCATATCAGCGGCATGAGCGGGAGTCCCTACCTGCGGAGTTCCTTCAAAAACTTTGCACAAGTGTCAGTGGCAGCTGGTGGTATATTTTTGAGGGGGTCGTCAGATGCAACCTCCCACTGGTTGTTCGAACGGTCTCCACTCTTAACCCATCTAGGTTGCAGGCTTCCTCTGGGCAGCGGGGGGCGGCTTCCCCTGCGTCTCCTCCCTCCTCCACCTTAGCAGGCCAATAGAATCACTTCTGCATTCGGCCAGTCGGGTCTCAGGACCCGCTTTCTGAGCTGGGATTGGTCGGGACGAGAATCAGGAAGACAATGGCAAATATTCACACAACTGGGTGGGCTTGGGGAGCAGTAAAATTTTACATTTTGTCATGTTGCAAAAAATTTTTATGTATTTTGTAGGGATTTTATGTAATAGACCAACAAAAAGTGGCACATATTTGTAAAGTGGAAGGGAAATGATAAATGGGTTTAAACATTTTTTAGAAATAAATATCTGAAAAGTGGGGCGTGCATTTGTATTCAGCCTCCTTAACTCTGATAACCCTAACTAAAATCTAGTGGAACCAATTGCCTTCAGAAGTCACCTAATTAGTAAATAGAGTCCACCTGGGTGTAATTTAATCTCAGTATAAATTCAGCTGTTCTGTGAAGCCCTCAGAGGTTTGTTAGAGAACCTTTGTGAACAAACAGCATCATGAAGGCCAAGGAACACACCAGAGAGGTCAGGGATAAAGCTGTGGAGAAGTTTAAAGCAGGGTTATGTTATAAAAAAATATCCCATGCTTTAAACATCTCACGGAGCTCTGTTCAATCCATCATCCGAAAATGAAAAGAGTATGGCACGTCTGCAAACCTACCAAAACATGGCCGTCCCCCTAAACTGACAGGCTGGGCAAGGAGAGCATTAATCAGAGAAGCAGCCAAGAGGCCCATGATAACTCTGGAGGATCTGCAGAGATCCACATCTCAGGTGGAAGAATCTGTCCACAGGACAACTATTAGTCGTGCCCTCCACAAATCTGGCCTTTATGGAAGAGTGGCAAGAGGAAAGCCATTGTTGAGAGAAAGATAGCCATAAGAAGTCCCATTTGCAGTTTGTGAGAAGCCACGTAGGGGACACAGCAAACATATGGAAGAAGATGCTCTGATAAGATGAGACAAAAATTCAACTTTTTGGCCTAAAAGCAAAACGTTATGTGTGGCAGAAAACACTGGACATCATCCTGATAATACAATCCCAACCGTGTAACATGGTGGCAAGCAACATCATGTTGTGAGGATGCTTTTCTTCATCAGGGACAGGGAAGCTGGTCAGAGTTGATGGGAAGATGGATGGATCCACATACAGGGCAATCTTAGAAGAAAACCTGTTAGGCCGCGTACACACGATCGGTCAAAACCGATGAAAACGATTGAAGGTCCGTTTCATCGGTCCAAACCGATCGTGTGTGTGCCCCATCGGTCAGTTATCCTTCAGTCAAAAAAAAGAGAACTTGCTTTAAATTTTAACCGATGGACTCCAAACCGATAGGTCAAAACCAATCGTTAGTATGCAAAAGCATCGGTAAAAAGCCGTGCAAGCTGAGAATCAAGTCGACACATGCTTGGAAGCATTGAACTTTGTTTTTTTCAGCACGTCATTGTGTTTTACGTCACCGCGTTCTGACACAATCGTTTTTTAACCGATGGTGTGTAGGCACATCAGACCATCAGTCAGGTTCATCGGTTTACTGATGAAAACGGTCCTTCGGACCGTTCTCATGAGATGGACTGATCGTGTGTACGCGGCCTTAGAGTCTGCAAAAGACTTGAGACTGGGGCGAAGGTTCACCTTCCAGCAGGACAACGACCCTAAACACACATCCAGATCTACAATGACATGGTTTAGATCAAAGCATATTTGTGTGTTAGAATTTGTGGCAAGACTTGAAAATTGCTGTTCACAGACACTCTCCATCCAATCTGACAGAACTTGAGCTATTTTGCAAAGTAGAATGGGCAAAAATGTCACTCTCTAGATGTACAAAGCTGGTAGAGACATCCCCAAAAAGACTTGCAGCTGTAATTGCAGCAAAAGGTGGTTCTACAAAGTATTGACTCAGGGGGGCTGAATACAAATGCACACCACGCTTTTCACATATTTGTTTGTAAAACATTTTGAAAACCATTTATAATTTTTCTTCCACTTCACAATTATGTGCCACGTTGTGTTGGTCCATAACATAAAATCCCAATATAATACAATCACGTTTTTAGTTGTAACATGACAAAATGTGGAAAATGTACTTTTTCAAGGCATTGTGTATATATATATATATATATATATATATATGTGTGTGTATATATATATATATATATATATATATATATATATATATATATATATCCGTATATACAGTATATCTGTGTGCAATGAGCAAATGTATCTTGGGTCTAGGCCTAATCACTAAAATCTCATACGAGCTTTAACATGTTAATTTTTTTTCATAAGTCATTTTCAATATTTTTAAATCTGCCGTTCACCTTTATCGGGTGATCCTACCATGAAAGTCTTTATTCAGACACTTCCTATTAAAAGGTGACAACTGTCTCCCAAATGTGCTTTTGTGTTGTCACACTGTCACAAATGCCCCTGTTAAAGACTACAAGAGGCCATTTCAACATATATTCACCACCTAAGACCCGGACCATTATGCAGGACCTGGCCCCTTTTTGCGATTCGGCACTGCGTCGCTTTAACTGACAATTGCGCGATCGTGCGACGTGGCTTCGAAACAAAATTGGCGTCCTTTTTTTCCCACAAATAGAGCTTTCTTTTGGTGGTATTTGATCACCTCTGCAGTTTTTATTTTTTGCGCTATAAACAAAAATAGAGTGACAATTTTGAAAAAAATTAAATATTTTTTACTTTTTGCTATTATAACTATCCCCCAAAAATATATAAAAAAAACGTTTTTTTCCTCAGTTTAGGCCGATACGTATTCTTCTACCTACTTCTGGTAAAAAAAATCGCAATAAGCGTTTATCGATTGGTTTGCGCAAAATTTACAGCGTTTACAAAATAAGGGGTAGATTCACGTACAGAGGCGTATCTTTGTGCGGGCGTAGCGTATCCTCTTTACTCTACGCCACCGCAACTTAGAGAGGCAAGTGCCGTATTCACATAGCACTTGCGTCCTAAGTTACGGCGGCGTATCGTAAATTGGCCGGCATAAGCCCGCTTAATTCAAAGTAGGCTTGGAGTGGGCATGTTGTATGGTAATCAACCACGACCCCACGTAAAAGACGTTTCTAACGAACGGCGCATGCGCTGTCCGTGGACGTATCCCAGTGTGCATGCTCAAAATTACGCCGCAAATACTCATTGGTTTCGACGTGAACGTAACTTACGCAAAGCCCTATTCGCGAACGTTTTACGCAAGCGACGTAAACGACAGAAAATTTGACGCTGTCCCGACGTCCATACTTAACATTGCGTACGCCTCATATAGCAGGGGTAACTTTACGCCGGACATACGCTTATGCAAATGACGTAAAAAAATGCGACCGGGCGCAAGTACGTTCGTGAATCGGTGAATCTAGCTCATTTGCATATTTGACACGTAAATCTACGGAAGCGCCACCTAGCGGCAAGCGTAAATATGCAACTAAGATACGACAGCGTAAGAGACTTACGCCGGTCGGATCTAAGCAAAATTCCAGCGTATCTTGCTTTCTGAATACAGAAAAAAGATAAGCCGGCGCATCCTAGAAGTTACGCGGCGTATCTCGAAATACGCCAACGTAACTTCTTTGAGAATCTGGGACTAAGGGATAGTCTTATTGCATTTTTATTAATATTTGTTTTACTACTAATGGTGGCGATCAGTGATTTTTTTCGTGACTCCGTCATTATGGCGGACACATCGGACAATTTTTACACATTTTTGGGACATTGTCATTTTCACAGCAAAAAGTGCTATAAAAATGCACTGATTGCTGTGAAAATGACAATTGCATTTATGGAGTTAAACACTAGGGGGCACTGTAGGGGTTAAGTGTGACCTCATATGTGTTTCTAATTGTAGGGGGTAGGGCTAGACGTGTGACGTCATTGATCGTCTTTCCCTATATCAGGGAACAGACGATCACTGACACTGCCACAATGAAGAACAGGGAAGGTGTGTTTACACACACCTCTCCATGTTCTTCAGCTCCGGTGACCGATCGCGGGACACTGGCGGCAATCGGATCCACGGGTCCCACGGGCGCGGTCACGGAGCTTCCGACGTATATCGGCGTGAATGGGTGCTTAAGTGGTTAAGCAGATGACTGTTGTCATCATCAGGAACCCCCCCTCAGAAATGTAATGCGGCCGTTACTACAGTGGTGCAAAGATTTTTTTTTAAAGGGGGGGGGGGCGTATTTTATTTTTTATCATGCCAATTGTTTATGTAACACAAGCTAAAGCTAAATGTCATTCAGTTAGGGTTACATCTACTTAATAATAAAGGGTCAATACAGTGTGCATTTAATCTTAATAGATTGTACTATAAGACTATAATACGCATGGCCACTTCAAGACTGAGTGTGACAAATGTTGGCCCCAGAGCTTGCACTTTGTCCTGATGGCAGCAGTGCAGGGGAGGCAGGTGGTATCCAGCTATGACTATGAATTAGAGAGGCTGGCACAGGGAGAAGATAACATTTGGTGTGCCCAAGGGGGGTGCAGATCGCCTGCTTACACTGAGCACACAGATGGGGCACGCAGGATCTGGAATCAGATATTTTCATGTCATCAGACAGGACTCATACAGCAATAGAGACAATGAATGAATATAGAACAGCCCTCAAAATTTCCACTCGCCTACTAGCATTTGGCTAGTGGATTTAAGCTGGGGGCGAGTGATTACAGGGCTGCTGAGTGCCCTGTCCCATTTTGTTAAAGTTGTTGTTGGTAATATTTAATTTTGTAACTTGATTCTGCATAAAACATTTAACAGTGTCATTCCATGAGATAATCTACGAGGGCGTGTTTACGGGTGCAATTAGGCGCAGGGCAGTGTATGAATTAGGTGGGGCAACTGGTGGCGAGCAACTCTTGAGGCCTGGCTAGTAGCTCAGGACTTGAAATTTTGAGCACTGATATAGAAGGTAGTTAAAGTAGACCCAAACCCAATCACCAAAGTCCCTTAACATGTTATTGTCATTTAAAAAGTCATTTTGAATCTTCATTAGTCTGCAGCATTCATCAAAAGAATACCCAATGATACTGCCATGAAGGTTCTCGTTTAGGTGCTTCCTTTTCCCAGTTGAATGAATGAATGAAAACTTATATAGCGCAGCACATGCGAAGTAAATCGCCTGTGGGCGCTTGTTGTTCCTGTCTCCTTTGAGATCAAAAGAGATGGGTCTTAATCTTTCTCCTGAAGACCAAGTAGTTCTCCTCCAGCCGAATGCTGGCTGGTAAGGCATTCCATAGTCTGGGACCTTGGACAGCGAATCTTCTGTCCCCTTTGGACTTGTATCTGGCTTTCGGTATCTGAAGCCGATTTTGATTGGTGGATCGTAAAATACGATTGGGATTATGAATTTTTAATTTTTCGCATAGATAATGGGGAGCATTCCCATGGATACATCTATGCGTTAGACAGAGAGCTTTAAAGGTGATTCTGTCTTTAACTGGTAGCCAGTGAAGGGATCTCAGTGAAGGCGAGATTGATTCCCAGGGTTTTTTCCCAGTCACAAGTCTGGCGGCCGTATTTTGAACGACTTGAAGACGAGCGATTTGGTACTTGGGGAGTCCGAGGTAAAGGGCATTTGCATAGTCCAGTCTGGAGTTTACAATTGCTCCCACCATGACCGCTACGTCTTTCTTGGGAATGAAAGGAATGAGTCTGCGTAGTAGGCGCTGACTACTGACCCTATTTGTGCGTTCATTGTCATGTCGGAGTCAAAGATGACCCCAAGACTTTTGACTTTGGCGCTAGGGGAGATGATTTTGCCCAGAATGGGCGGGGGGATCCAAGTTGCTGCCGGTTGATTCCTGCGCTTGGCGTGAAACAGAAGAAGTTCTGTTTTCGCTCCGTTGAGTTTAAGATAACTCTTTGTCATCCAGTCCTCTATCAAAGAGAGGCATGTCTCTAGATTGAGGTGGTGATCCTTTTTATTGCAAATGCGGAAGTACAGTTGCGTGTCATCTGCATATGAGTGATATAGCAGTTTTCGGCTGCTGATGATTTCGAAAAGAAGACGCACATAGATGTTGAATAGCATCGGCGACAGGGGAGATCCTTGAGGGACCCCGCACGTTAATGTGCGTTGTTCAGAAGTGAAGGGTCCTAGCTTCACTATTTGCGATCGGTTATCCAAAAAAGAGGAGAACCAGGATAGATCGCTTTCTGCGACTTTGGCTATTTTAGCCAGCCGAGTCAATAACAGCTTGTGATCTACTGTATCAAAGGCTGCACTTAGGTCCAGCAGAACCAGAAGAGAAGATTCTCCTTCGTCTGCGGCCTCGAGAACGTCGTCCCATATCTTAAGCAATGCTGTTTCCGTCCCGTGTCCGGGACGGAATCCTGATTGAAATGGGTCGAGTAAGTTGTGGGTATCTAGATGCTGTACCACTGCTTTCTCCATTACCTTGGAGAGAACATTTAGGCCTGTTATAGGGCGCCAATTGAGTGGATCCTTCGGATCCAGGGTGGCTTTCTTCAAAATGGGTTGAATAAAGCCCTCCTTCAGCTGGGATGGCATTATGCCCTCCCTGAAGGATTGGTTGATAAGCTGCGTGACAGGAGGTGCCAGGATGTCGGCGCATTCCTTCAGCAGTTTGGTGGGGATAATATCATTTGGCGCAGTGCTGTTGCGCAGAGCGCCAATGATATTTTTTGTGGTCTGAATGGAGATGGGTTCCAGCGTGAACTCACCTAACTGTGGTGAATTGCTGCCGGTGCTGTGTAAATGACTACGGTGGGGGGCTAGGAGCGAAATTGTTTTGTTGAATGCTTTGCCGGATAGCCTCAATTTTGTTAATGAAGCAATCCGATAACTCATCGCAAAATTCTTGTGTATCCAAGTTGGGGGCTTCAAGACATCCTGGATTCATGGTCTGAGTGACCATCTTGAAGAGTTCGCGGGGGCGATTTAGGGCACCGTTGATAGCCTCAGAAAAATAGTTTTTCTTGGCTTTCGAAGATTTGCTTGTAGTATTTTCTGGTTATTGCCGTGTAGATCGAGAGGTTCTCATCTGAAGAGTTTATTTTCCAGGCTGCTTCTGCCCTTCTGCGCTCTTGCTTCAGTAATGCCAGCTGGTTGTTGAACCAGCTGGAGTTATTTTTCCTGATCTGGGTCTTTCGTTTCGGCGCTATCAAGTCAGCTGACTGCAATAGTGCTGTGTTTATGGCCTCCAGTGTTTCTTCCGCTGTTAGGTGCGGCTGAATTGTGTTTATTTTATCCCCTAGCGTGGCTTTGAAGAGTTCCGAGTGGAGCTTCTTCTGACATCTGGTCCAGTGTGTTGTCACTGGATTTGATGTTTTTGTTAAGGGGGGGAATTCGGAAATAATGAATTTAATTGCATGGTGATCAGTCCATGGCAATGGTTCATTTTCCAAGATTTTTATTTCCAGATCTTGTCTGAAAATAAGATCGAGCGTGTGACCTGATGCATGTGTGGGCCCACATACTAGTTGCTGAAGGCCTAATCCTTCCAGGTGGTCGATACAGACGTCGGCAACGGGGTCTTGTGCGGAGTTGGCCCAGAGATTGAAGTCCCCGAGCAGCAAAACATGTTTGCTGTTGAGGGTGTAAGTGGAGACAAACTCCGTTAATGATGATAGCAGTTGCGATTTTGGGCCAGGAGGCCTATAGCAGAGAAGAATGTGGACGGTCTCCTTGGAATTTATTTGCCTTCGATCGAGGTTGCAAACAGCCATTTAAACATACATTAAACAAGCATGCTCCAGTGTTATCACCATCATGAAACCGACCCTGGAACGACTGATGCCGCGTATACACGATCATTTTTCGGCATGAAAAAAATTGTTCTTCAGCATGTCCAAAAAACGATGTTTTTCCAACTTCATCATTAAAAACGATGTTGCCCACACACCATCATTTAAAAAAAATGATGAACAAAGCGCGGTGACATACAACACGTACGACGGCACTCTAAAGGGAAATTCTATTCGCCTTTGGGCTGCTTTAGCTGATTCCTTGTTAGTAAAAAACGATTCACACTTTTCTGTCTGTTACAGCGTGATGAATGTGCTTGCTCCATTACGAACGGTAGTTTTACCAGAATGAGCGCTCCCGTCTCATAACTTGCTTCTGAGCATGCGCGGGTTTAAAAGGTCATTTTAGCCCACACACGATCATTTTTTACAACCCGAAAAACGACATAGTTTAAAACAACGTTAAAAAATGAAGCATGTTTTTTTTTGGTAATTTTTCAGAACATGTGTAGCCCACACACAATCATTTTAAATGATGTTTTTCAAAAACAACGTTTTTTCATGCCGAAAAATGATCGTGTGTACGCTGCATCATAATCGGCTGCACTAGGATCAAAAACAGCAAAAGCAAGTATTTATAGTATTTATATTATAGAAACACAATAAACATATAGGGCCAGATTCAGGTAGATGGGCGCTTCTTTACTTTGGAGTAACGTTTCTCATTTACGTTACTCCGCCGACACTTTCGGCGCAAGTACTGTTATTCACATAGCACTTGCGCGTAAACTTGCGCCAGAGTAACGATAATGCGCTGGCGTAACCCGACGCAAGTGGAAGTGGGTGTGATCATATGTAAATGATGGGCGGAGCCCAGCGCAGAGGCTTACGTTCAGCGCATCATCCACGGAGCATGCTCGGTGATTAAGGCTCCACTCGCCCCCTTGTGCGCATGCTCACAACTTCCGTCGGCACCACTTCACGGGAAACGTCAGCGCAATGTGTTCCGTTGCGCGTATAAAAGCGCTAGCGGAAACGCCATTCCGGCGCAAAAGTATTTCCGTTTCCCCCCACCCCAGGGAAGATACTTTTGCACTGTGATGGCTGCTCCCGCTACCCCCAAAGAGAGGAGGAACCTCAATTTCATCTCCCAGGAGGTGTCTGTGATCATCTCGGCTATGGAGACTTTTAATCAGTTCCTCCACGGGAAAAAAAGTAGGAAGACCAGCCGGGAGAGGAAGCAGGGCATCCTGGAGACCATTGCTGGCAGGGTCAATGTGTTAGGCCTCGTACACACGATCGGACATATCCGATGAAAACGGTCCGCGGACCATTTCCATCGGATATGTCCTATCGGGAGTTTGATCCGATCGCGTGTACACACCATCGGATCAAATTCCCCGCCGCCGGACGGCGCAGTGACGCGGCGGTGACGTTGACGCCGCCACGTCACCGCCACGTCACCGCACCAGGAAGTTAAACACTTCCGCGCATGCGCCGAATCCATTCGGCGGCGGCGCGGCGGCGGTGGGGGACGACATGTCTGCTGGTAAGTGTACTAACCAGCAGACATGTCGGGCGGACAGATTCCACCGGATGGATTTCAAAGCATGCTTTGAAATCTGTCGGGTGGAGAAATCTGTCCGCTAGCCCATACACACGAGCGGAGATGTCTGCTGAAACGGTCCATCGGACCGTTTTCAGCGGACATATCCCCTCGTGTGTACGAGGCCTTAGGGTACTCCACCCGGCCTGCTAGCGACATACAAAAAAAAATTAACGACCTGCGGCGCAAGGTCCGTGGCAAGGTGGCCACCATCAGGAGGCATGAGAGGGGCTCAGGTGGTGGTCCACCATGTCTGGTCAGCCTGACCACGGAGGACGAGGTGGTCGCCCGCTGCCTGGACAGGAAGCAGTTGGAGGGGGTCCCTGGCTATGACTCCATGGAGGAAGGCTCCAGGACAGGTAAGTGTTTTTTATCCCCTATTTGGTGTGTTGCATGTGGGGGGGGGGGGTACATGTGCCAAGTGTGTGGGACCACCCAACATGTGTCTGCTTTGTGTCATCCACAGATGACGGAGCTGGGCCATCATCTCTTGCCGGCCAGTCCACCCCAACCTCCCAACGGGATCCTGATGACGAGGCACTGGGTGCTAGAGACACCGAGGTGGAGGAGAGTGCCCACACCACTTCTGCAGAGGTGGTTGTGGAGGAGCCTGTCCCTGAGCAGGACTTTATGTTATTGTTGGAGGAGTCCTCCTCCTCTGCAGGGCCCTCTGTCATCCCCTCCCCCATCCTAGGTAGCCCCTCAAGGGCGACTCCATCCCCACGGGGACAACCTTCTCCTGGGCCCAGGAAGGCGACCCATAAGACCAGGGGGGTGTGTGATATGGTCGAGGACCAGGTGCTGTTGGACCACGCCAGACAAACCCAGCAGATGGGGGAGATTGCTGGCCACTTGGACCGGGTCGCTGACAGCCTGGGCTCCATGTCACAGCTGCCCAGTGGTGTGCAGGACGTTGTGACCAGCCTGGGGGAGGTGCAAGCTGATGTACGGCACCTGACAGCAGCCATCAACGCCAACACAGCTGCCATACGGGAAGAGGGGAGGCAGCGGCAGCGTGACCAGCGGCATCATATCACCCGCCAGCTGAGGATGCAGGCCCAGACCAACCTGTATCTCAGCCGTATTGCCGTGGCCTTGGAGGGCATGCAGCCAACAGCTCCCAGGAGTGGCCCACCCGTGCATATGCAGAGTCACCTGGAAGGGAAAAGACAGGAGGATGTTAGTCATGCTTGTGCCACTTGTGAGGTGTGCATCATGGGAAGGGATAGTCATGCCTGCCACCCATGTCACTCACCAACCAGCCAGCTGTCCCCATACATGTTCTGCTCGAATTCTGCTGGGATGGGGCTCTGATTGTATATGAAGCTGTCATGGCTGGACCCGGGGTGTTTGGCACGGACGTGCTATATGAGGCGTTGGGCATCGGCTATCACCTGTACGTTGATGGAATGCCAATGCTTCCGATTGCGGTATATGTGCTCTGTGGCACTGGGGGGCTGTAGTGCCACATGTGTGCAATCAATGGCCCCCACAGTGCGTGGGAATCTGGCAATGCTGTAGAAATCTGTCATTGCCTTCAGCCGCAGCTCCTCAGTGGTGGGTCTGATGAACTGGTTGGACATGCGTCTGAGGATTGCAGGGACAACCTGGTGCACACATCTGCTCACGGAGGATTGTGACATCCCAGCCACCACTCCACTTGTACGCTGGAATGATCCACTTGCAAGGAAATGAAGTGTTGCCAGTACCTTCACCAGTGGCTGCACTGCTTGTGAGCGGTGTGTTGGGCTGGTGATGTCACCCTGCAGGGTTGTGGTTAGTTCAAGTATTGCATCTGGGCTGAATCTGAAGAGGCGATACACCTCCTCATCACCCATGCCAAAGAGGCTAATGCGCGTGCGGTATATCCTCTCACGTGCCCGCCTCCTTCGTTCCGGGGGACCCAGTACTAGTGCTAGGACCACGATTGCCCCTGGCATGTTGGCACACAGAGGTGTTGTCTTTGCACGTGTGGTTGTTCAGCTTGCTAGTTTCGTCAGTAACGCTGCTGCTGTAGCTGCTCTCCTGCTGACCTGAGGCCGTCTGGAGTAAAGATAAAGCAGCTATTTGTAGAAATAACTTTGTGCTGGACGGACGAGATACGCGCGGCACATGTAGCCGGCGTATGGTGCTAATCCGTTGTTCGCAAATTGGGAAATCTCCCTCATTTGCATATTTGCAGGGGAAATCAATAGGCGCGACTGATGCGCCAAACGAAATTATGCGCTGACGAGACTCTGGCGTCGGAAAGTTAAGCCGATCGGAAATGGCCCGTTTTCTGTCGCATCTAGTTTGGTGGGTACGGCCACATAGAAACGACGGCGCATCTTCACAGTTACGCGGCGCATATCGAATTACTCCAGCGCAAGTCTTGCTGAATCTGGCCCATAGAATAGCAAGTTTGTAATAAATAATAAAAGCCAGGTCAAAAAATACTTGTTGGTAAATTTTATAATAATATTGCTAAGAATGTTCTTACTGATCATACAATATGGCTTCCCGTTTTTCTATTATTCAGAGCATAGGTTTAAAAAATGTTGTTAATCAAATTCAAGACTGCACATAAAAACAGACAAATAAAAACTCTATCTGGTACGTGATTGGCTGGGTAGATATCAATCAGCGTTCGGTCACTTGGTTGTCCAACCAGTTTGGAGTGAACTGGGGTGATGTGCAGGGACCGTAGTATGCTCTTAAGCGGCCATAGATGGATAGAATTTCAATAGAACAAACTTAGAAAAAGTCATTCAAAAGATTTTGGGCCAGATTCAGCAAGACTTGCGCTGGAGTATTTTGATATGCGCCCCGTAACTGTGAAGATGCGCCGTCGTATCTATGTGGCCGTACCCACCAAACTAGATGCGACAGAAAACGGGCCATTTCCGATCGGCTTAACTTTCCGACACCAGAGTCTCGTCAGCGCATAATTTCGCTTGGCGCATCAGTCGCGCCTATTGATTTCCCCTGCAAATATGCAAATGAGGGAGATTTCCCGATTCGCGAACGGATTAGCACCATACGCTGGCTACATGCGCCGCGCGTATCTCGTCCGTCCGGCGCAAAGTTATTTCTACAAATAGCTGCTTTATCTTTACTCCAGACGGCCACAGGTCAGCAGGAGAGCAGCTACAGCAGCGTTACCGACGATAAGAGCTAGCTGAGCATCCCCACTTGCAGGACAACACCTCTGTCCATGCTTGTCTGTCAACTTTTACAGCCATGGAGGAAGACATCATAGGTCTCCATAGCCGAGATGACGGCTGACAGCTCCTGGCCTTTAAAGTTCAGCTTTCTCCTGTGTTTGCGGGGAACGGGAGCAGCCATCTCAGAACAAAAGTAACTTCACTGCGGGGAGGGGGAACAGGATATACTTTAGTGCCGGAATGGCGCATCTACGGGCGCATTTAAACGTCCAACGGAACACATTGCGCTGTCGTTTCCAAGGAAGTGGTGCCCACGGAAGTTGTGAGCATGCGCACTGGGATGCATTGACAGTCGACGCATGCGCAGTACGTTCACCGCGGGATCGCGCCTAGTTTTAATAATACACGCCCCGTACCCGCCCAATTTGAATAACGACGGCTCATTTTCGATACGCTGCCGCAACTTTAGGAGCAAGTGCTTCATGAATAACAGCACTTGCTCCTAAAATTTCGCCAGAGTAACGTAAATGAGAAACGTTACTCCAGATTAAAGATGCGCCCATCTACCTGAATCTGGCCCTTTGTTTGTTTTTAAATGATTTTAGAATGAATGGATTTTAGAATGAATGGACAAACATCGATCTTGCCCACCAACGATTAGAAAAATGAACAAACTTACTTAGAACCGTCTTTTCCCAAAATTTACATTCAGAATTCTACCCATCTATGGCCAGCTTTAGACTTCTTAACTCCTAGAAGAACCAGTGTAAAGCCCCGTACACACGGCCGAGGTTCTCAGCAGAAACCAGCGAGAACCTCGCTGGGAGCCGCATTCTGCCGAGAACCTCGGCCGTGTGTACGCTCTCAGCGAGCCCCGCCCGTCGGGAAACCCGTTGAGCAAATAGAGAACAGGTTCTCTATTTGCTCGACGGCCCGTCGGGATGAATGGCTGGTTGCCATTCCCGACGGGCGGGTCGCCGATTCTGACGGCCGGCTGAGAACCTTGACGGGCGGAACGATGTGTTCTGCCCGTCGAGGTTCTCTGCCGTGTGTACAGGGCCTAAGTGGGGATGTGGTTCATGAGGAAAATTGATCTGTGAGAGCTTGATGGGGAGCATCTAATACAGATAGTCATACAACTTGGCGATTAGCCATTATTGGTTGTAGATGAAGCGCTACTGCCAACACGCTTTGGGGGAGTGGGTCTCCTCCTTCTTCAGGGCTTGGACAGATATTGATCAGGGTTCTGTTGCATTTTTGTCCACCTAGCTTGGGGTGCAGCCATGCAGCGGTGGTCATGTGTGGTGATTGTGTTATGGTTTTATGCTGCTAAACTCCTAAAAGAACCAGTAGGGATGTAGTTCAGAAGACAGTTTATCTGTTAGAGCTTGGTGAGGAGCACCTAATACAGATAGAACAAATTGGTGATTAGTCCATATTGGTTGTTGATGATGTGATACTGCTAACACTCTTTGGGAATTATGTCTCCCTTGCTTCTGGGAACACATGTCAAACACTGGATCCTGTGCTTCTCCATGCATCCAGGGAGAGGCTTGTCTCTGTCATTGCCCGCAACCCCCCCAGTCCCTGTCCCCGTCTCAGCAGTCAACAGCAGACCCCCATCCGCATCCCTGTCTCAGCAGTCAACAGCAGACAGGACAGAACTCTTCCCACAGATCCTGCACCTCTCTGAGCATCCGCAGTCCCCTTCTCGTCTCTGCCTCCCCTGGTACTACATTCAGCAGACTCCTCTGGTCCTCCTTCAGACCCCACAATTTCTTCTTCCCAGCTCCACCCTCAGCTTTTTCTTGGGAACAGCAGCACAAGCTAAGGGGGGTGCACTGTCATGTAAGGGAAGATGGTGGACTCCTAACTTCGGATGGTAGGGGTGCTCTTGACATACAAAGTTTGGGGGGGGGGGAGTGAACATCTAGTCTTATGTATACAATTGGCCCTTTGAGAACAACCAAACAACCATAATGCTAATGCGGCCAACAATGAAATTTAATTTGACACCTCTGCTTTAGAGCTTGACCAGATAATAATCAAGGTTCAGTCACTCAGATGTCCACCCAGCTTGGGGTGCAATTTTGCAATGGTGGTGATGTACAGTGATCGTGTTATGGTCTTAAGCTGCACGACTACTTTAGAACCAGTGTGGATGTACTTCATGTACTTCATGAGACATTTGATCTGTGAGTGCATGGTGTGCAGTCACCAATACAGATAGTCATTCAACTTGTCAAACAGTCTTCATTGGTTGTTGATGGTTAGATACCGCCATTACGCTTTGGGGGTTCGGGTCTCCCCTTTCTTAAAGGCTTGGATAGATGTTTATCAGGGTTTAGTTACTACTTTGTCCACCCAGCTTGGGAAAACAACCATGCAATGGTGGGGACCATGTAATGGTCGTAAGCCTCGTACACATGATCGGACTTCCATCGGACAAATTCGTGGATTTTTGTCTGCAGGGCGTTGTACATGAACTTGGTATGCATACACCAGGCAGAACATTTTCGGCCAACAAACATGAACGTAGTGAAGTAAAATACGTACTACGTGTTTTTTTACCACCCATTGGGCAACTTCTGCTAATGTTGTCTTATGGTTAGCATTGGTTCAGAGCATGCGTGTTTGTACTTTGGATTTTAGTCTGATGGATTTATGTACACACAATCAGAGAATCCGACGTAACACATTTGTTGTCGAAAAATTTGAGAGCATGCACAGCCAACATTTGTTGTCAGAAATTCCGACAACAATTGTCCGATGGAGCATACAGATGGTCGGATTGGCCGACAAAACACATCCGTCAGACAATTGTTGTCGGAATAACCGATCGTGTGTACGGGCCTTTAGGCTGCCCCACTGCAGCAAAACCAGTGTGGATGTAGTTCATGAGACAATTGATCTGTGAGTGTGTGCTGTGGAACACCTAATTCAGATAGTCATACACCTCACAATTTTGTTTATTGGTTGTTCATGGTGAGACACAGCCGATTCACTGCTGGGGATTTGGGCTCCCCCTTCTTCAGGGAGTTGTCATATGACTAAACTGGCATCTGAGTTCAGAAACTTTTGTTCTGTGTCGTCTCCAGTGTCATCTTTTTTCTAACTTCCATATTGTCATCAGGGCCGGCGTTAAAACTAGGCGAATTAGGCAGCCGCCTAGAGCGCACTGCCACCTAGAGCGCAGCCGCGGTCACTGGTTTCCCTCAATGTGTGACAGTAGTATGGAGAAAAAGGGGGAGAGGTACAGCGCAAAAACATGTGAACAAATGTGAACTCCTGGTGAATGAACATAGGGTAAAAAATAAATATATAAATGATAGCACGAATTATATACAATATTTAAACTATAGCCCAAATAATTAGGCAAAAACACAAACAAAGTGAAAGATTTCAATGAAGTGAAATAACACCAAAAACAATGAATGAAAACAATTAGTGTTTAAAAGTCCAAGAAATAATTCTCCAATACGAATTATTAGTGGTAAAGGTCCCGGTGGTTTGCTAATGGTTAAACTCTAAGGGCCAGATTCTCAGAGGCGTTACGACGGAGTATCTCAGATACCCCGTCGTATCGCCTTTTTTTTTGTCTCGTATCTATGCGTGTGATGCTGAGCATCACTTTTGCATAGATACGCTTCTACATCCGACAAGTGTAAAAGCATTACACTTTCGGATCGTAGGTGTAATGACAACTCCGGCCACTAGGTGGCCTTTACAATGTTTTTTCATTTGCATATGTAAATGAAGTAGTACGCCGATTCTCGATCGCTTTTACGCCGCCCCGTCGTCGCGTACGTCGTTTTCGTTCGCGTAAGGTTACCCCAGCTTCTATGTGGAGTAACCTTACGAGGTCCCGTCGGATGCCGTCGTGTCCCGTCGGATGCCATGTTAAGTATGGCCTCGGGACCGCGTCGTGTTGTTCGTCGTTTACGTCGTTTGCGTACGTCGATTCTCAATGGGGCTGGCGTACGCTGCGATTACGTTGTTTACATTGAGAAAATGTGACGTCCTTTGGAGCATGCGCACTGGGCTTTTTCCCCGGCCGGCGCATGCGCAGTTCGTTCGACGCGGGGGCGCGCTTAATTTAAATACAAGCCGCCCCATTTGAATTGCGCGGGTTTACGCTTGGCGATTTACGAGACGCCGGCGAAAACTACGGAGCAAGTGCTTTGAGTATAAAGCACTTGCTCTAGTACGCAGCGGCGGCGTAGTGTAAATAGCTTACGCTACGCCGCCGAATATATATGAGAATCTGGCCCTAAATGTGTCGTTAGAGAGATATCCTCAAGATCTGTCCACCAAGTAAAACACCCAGGTGAGGTAGTGTGGTGATCTCCTTACCAAAATAAATGACCACGCCAGCGGTCAATATGGACACAGGTTTTGTTTAGAGTCTCCCAGCAAGACTTGGGGTGAATCCAATTTCTGAGTCCTAGAAGTGGCTATCACATGTGTCTCAGAAGAGGGAGAAAACAGAAAACCTCCATAGTGTAAAATTGTTTTAAAAAAACATTTATTTAAAAGTATTGCACTTACAAGAAAGTCAGCATAGTGTGCGTTGAAACATGTATCTGCTTGTCAGTGTGAATGATCCCGGCGTCTTCTCGTGTCCTCCCGCTGTCTCGGCTTGCCGTATGGGTAACGTGATAGCGTCGGGACGCAGGCCACACCTACGCATTTCGTCACAGGATGACGTCGTCGGGGATTGGCTGCTGCGTCCTCGTCATCACGTCTTGCCCTTATATATCGTCGTTTCGCCATTTTGAAAGTGGGAAAGCGTACGAGAGGGCTGTATGACGCTCAATAGGTTGATACTAAGATGAGCGAATGGTTAGCAATGCGCTGCGGGATGGAACGCTGACATCAAGTGGCAGAATAAGAGAAGGAAAAAGGGATAAATACGAAAATACATATACAGCCAAGCTGACAGCCTGGGGAGAATGGGAACAAGACACCAGGATGTACAATAATAATCAATATTTAAAAAAGGCATTATCCTCATATTAGGTGGGAAACTAATGCATCTTGTAGCTAGAAAAAATTATCATTATTATTTATACAAAATCACTAAGACTAGCAAGACAAAAATTTAAAAATAAGAATAATGTGTGACAGTAATAGTCCTTACCGCTGCGCAGTCCTGTGGAGGGAGAGGAGGCGCTGTGAGATTGTCACAACCTCGATCATCCAGTCAGTGGGTGGATCCATGTGCTCCCCCTCCCCTGGCTCCTCTCCTTCTCCTGCGCTCTGCGGATCTCCTACCATGTGATAATGACTGCCGCCCCCGCCGCCACTGAGCAGCGTGGAAGACCTGCCAGAGCAGCCAGCGATCATCGGAGAGGTACTGGACTGTGAATGACAGTCCGCTGCCTGAGTCTGACACTGACAGCATCCTGTGACGTCACTGCCTAATCGAGGGTGCCCCGAACATCCCTGCTGATCTCACACACAGACCTCCTGTCTCCTGGCATCATCATGCTCCTCGTCACCCCCCTGTTCCTGGAATCCCACCACCCTACCTCCTAGGCCTGTCATACATTTTATCACCCCCTGTCATCTCCATCCTTCCTGTCACCTTCCTACCACCCATCCCCGTCATCTCCATCCTCCCTGTCACCTTCCTACTACCCACCTCTGTCATCTCCATCCTCCCTGTCACCTTCCTACTACCCAACCCTGTCATCTCTATCCTCCCTGTCACCTTCCTACTACCCAACCCTGTCATCAGCAGGGATTTAATAATACTTGATCCAGGGGCTTCCCCCGATCGCCATTCAGGGATCAGGAAGGAATTTTTTTCCCCTACCAAAGCAAATTGGCACAGCACGGCTAGGGTTTTTTTTGCCTTCCTCTGGATCAAGCTGGGAGGATTCACTGAATCCTCCCCCCATCGTCTCCAAAAATAACTACTTTGCCCGGTGATTGGCTACCATGGCTAATCTGCGGTACTCCGCAGAAACCATTTGGGATCTGAGGAGTTGCGCCGCAATACTGCCAGCCATCACCAAAAAGACCCTAAGAATGGAGCAACTTTTGAGGATCGATCGACGATCGACCATCAAAAATTTTAGCCGTTTACCCCAGCCCAAGCACATTTTATGTGCTTTGATCAACACAAGATCGGCAGTAAAACATAGACTTGAAATCCATGACTTCATTCTACAACACGATTTAGACTGCCTCTTTATTACAGAGAGCTGGCTCACAGCCGACTGTAACACCATTCTAGGAGAACTGGTGCCAGAAAACTACCGTATTATCATAGAAAACAGAATAGGGCAAAGAGGGGGAGGCCTGGCGGTGATCCACAAGATTCATCTTGCAATCACAAAACCAGCCCTTCAAAACCCTCTTCCATTCATGGAAACCCTTACTCTGCAATTGCAAGTAAATTCAAAGGAGACCATCCACGTTCTGCTCTGCTATAGGCCACCGGGCCCAAAATCGCAGCTGCTATCATCATGGACGGATTTCTTCTCCACTTATACCCTCAACAGCAAACACCTGTTGCTGTTAGGGGATTTCAATCTCTGGGCCAACTCCTCACAAGACATCGTTGCGGATGCCTGTATTGACCACCTGGAAGATTTAGGGTTACAGCAACTAGTATGTGGGCCCACACATGCTTCAGGCCACACACTTGATCTTATTTTCAGACAAGATCTGGAAATAAAAATTTTGAAAAATGAAAAGTTGCCATGGACAGACCACCATGCAATTAAATTCATTTCCACAATCCCCCCCACAACAAAAACATCAAATCCAGTGACAACACACTGGACTAGATGTCAGAAGAAGCTCCACTCGGAACTCTTCAGAACGACTTTAAGGAAAAAAATAGAAACAACTCAGCCGCATCAAACGGCCGTTGAAACATTGGAAGCCATCAACTCGGCCATGCTACAATCAGCCGATTTGGTAGCGCCGAAACGAAGAACCCTCATTCGGAAAAACAACCGCAGCTGGTTTAACAACCAGCTGTCGTTACTGAAGCAAGAACGCAGAAGGGCAGAATCTGCCTGGAAAAGATGTTCTTCAGAGCTAAACCTATCCATCTACAAGGCGACAACAAGAAAATACCACAAAGGAATTTTCCAAGCCAAGAAGAATTATTTCTCGGAGGCTATCAACGGGGCCCTTAACCGCCCCCGCGAACTCTTCAAGATGGTCACCCAGACCATGAAACCAGGATGTATTGAAGCCCCCAGTTCTGACACACAAGAATTTTGCAATGAGCTATCGGATTATTTCGTTGATAAAATCGAGGCAATCCGTGAAAGCATTCAGCAAAACTATTCTCCCCTCAGCCCCCCATGTAGCCTCTCACACAGCACCGATAGTAATTCTTCGATATCAGGTAAGTTTACCCTAGAACCCATCTCCGTTGAGTCCACTAAAAATGTCATTTGTACTCTGCGCAATGGCGCAGCGCCAAATGACATTATCCCCACAAAACTGCTGAAGGAATGCGCCGACATCCTGGCCCCTCCCATTACGCAGCTTATCAACCAGTCTTTCCTGGAGGGCATAGTGCCCTCACAGTTGAAAGAGGGTATAATCCAACCCATCCTGAAGAAACCCTCCCTGGACCCCAAGGACCCACTCCACCGCCGTCCCATAACAAGCCTCAACGTATTCTCTAAGATAATGGAAAAAGTAGTGGTACAACAGCTGCAACAGCATCTAGATACCCACAAGCTACTTGATCCATTGCAATCAGGCTTCCGTCCCGGACATGGGACGGAAACAGCATTGCTAAAAGTATGGGACGATGTTCTCAAGGCCGCAGACGAAGGAGAATCTTGTCTCCTGGTTCTGTTGGACCTAAGTGCAGCTTTTGACACTGTAGACCACAATCTGTTACTGACTCGGCTTACTGAAGTAGCCAGGGTCGCAGAAGGCGATTTATCTTGGTTCTCCTCTTTTTTGGAAAACCGATCGCAAACAGTGAAGCTAGGACCATTTACGTCTGAAAAACGCACAGTAACATGCGGAGTCCCTCAAGGATCACCGCTGTCACCAGTGCTATTTAACATCTACCTTCGTCCTCTTTTTGAGATTATTAGCAGCCAAAAACTGCTTTATCACTCTTATGCAGATGACACGCAACTGTATTTCCGCATCTGCAACAGACAGGATCACCACCTCAATCTAGAGACATGCCTCTCTTTGATAGAGGATTGGATGACAAAGAGTTATCTTAAACTCAATGGAGCGAAAACAGAACTTCTGCTGTTTCACGCCAAGCGTAGGAATCAACTTTCAACAGCGTGGACCCCCCCGCCTATTTTGGGCAAACTCATCACCCCTAGCGCCAAAGTCAAAAGCCTAGGGGTCATTTTTGACTCCTTTATGACAATGGACGCACAAATAGGGTCAGTGGTCAGCGGATCTCACCATCTACTGCGCCTACTACGCAGACTCACTCCGTTCATCCCTAAAGAAGACGTAGCGGTCGTGGTGGGAGCTATTGTAAACTCCAGGCTGGATTATGCAAATGCCCTTTACCTCGGCCTCCCCAAGTACCAAATCGCTCGTCTGCAAGTCGTTCAGAATACGGCCGCCAGACTTGTGACTGGGAAAAAACCCTGGGAATCCATCTCACCTTCACTGAGAGCCCTTCATTGGCTGCCAGTCAAAGACAGAATTGCTTTTAAAGCTCTCTGTCTTACCCATAGATGTGTCCATGAGAGTGCCCCCCTTTACTTATGCGAATTAATAAAAGCGCATAATCCAAATCGCGTTTTGCGATCCACGAATCAGAACCTGCTCCAGGTTCCGAAAGCCAACTTCAAGTCCAAAGGAGAAAGAAGATTTGCGATCCAAGGTCCCAGACTATGGAACGCTTTACCAACCAGCATTCGGTTGGAGGAGAACCACCTAGCATTTAGGAAAAAGGTCAAGACTTTTCTCTTTTGATATCAAAGGAGACTGGAACAACAAGCGCCCAGAGGCGATTCAGTTCGCATGTGCCGCGCTATATAAGTTTTCATTCATTCATTCATTCATTCATCTCCATACTCCATGTCACCTCCCTACCACTCACTCCTGTCATCTCCATCCTCCATGTCACATCCCTACCACTCACCCCTGTAATCTTCATCCTCCCTGTCAGCTTCCTACCATAAAATTTATTGGTGCACAAAACATATGATGGACGCAGGGACAATTTTTCTCTTGACAACAGACAGAAGGACGTTCGTCCTTCCAGTGAAACCACAAATGAAGGGAATTTTTTATTTCAACGACACCAAGGAGGGACATTCTTTTTTTTTTGGGGGGGGGGGGGGGGGGGGCGCACATAGCTGGTCTTGCCTAGGGCGCCAAATTGCCTAGCACCGGCCCTGATTGTCATTAGTTTCTCAGTTTACTCAGAAATCTCTCCTCCGGCCCCTGGTACAGGAAGCTCACACAGTGAACAGAAAATGTTAATCGCAGTGCTGGGAACGCCAGCGTAGAGCATAACTGATAAGCTGTTTCTCCTTCCCTCTCCAATGTACAGCCTGTGTGCTGTGATAAAGCAGAAATGAGGCCTTTGGGGCTTTTTTTCTCATGTATTGTGTCTCTATTCCTCTCTTGCCTTGATTAGTCACAAACTCTTTGTACCCAAATCTGCACTGATTATTTTATGCCCTGTTCTTCACAGTCTGGAAACAATTACCGGCATTGTCACTCTGGAATATTAAGATGTTTCTGGGCTTTGAATGGATTTCAGTATGGAAATAGCCCGACGGTCTCAAGCTTGGCTGCAGAGGTTTCATTTTATGTCTTAAAAGGGAATATCAAGAACAATGGTGTAAAGGGGTATCAATACTATGTAGCGCTCACCCCCGAAGGAGCCACTGGTTTGATGATGGGATCGGCAGATTAAGTTGCACTTCTTCTCTCTAGGGGTGCACCAGAAGTATTCAGTAACAAATGGAATGTCCAGACAGGCAAATCAAGATTTTTCTCTGTATTTTCAATTCCAGGCCAACATAGCCGAACATCAACTCAATAAAAGTGAGACAGGTTGATGAAGAAAGAAACTCTTAATGTTGGGCCTGGATTAGAGCACAGCATAACTCAGCTGCTAAGTGTACAGATTTGCTTGTCTCGCCGTTCAGACACAGACAGGGAGGAAAACAGGTCTCCTTCGTTGACCTGGCTTTAGGGCTCTGCCACAGGTCGGTGTAACTTGAATAATTTGCAGTTGTCTAAATAAAGCAAAGCCTCCCCGTAATGTTTTCTCAGTGTCCCATACCGAGCGACATTGGCGCGCTCCTGTGTATGGCCCAGGTGCCTGATTCTCTCGACGGCATCGGAAATCCAGCCACTCGCTGGGGTCCCTCCAGACTTGTCTCCGACTGAGACTCTGTAGGTCCCGGACACTTGGCCAGGTGGACCACGTCGGCGGGGCCCATGGGCGCGCACATCCTAAAGGTGGATGCCGCACCCAGACTCCGGGACCCCCCCGCAGGAGACTCAAAAAAGAACCCCGACACATGACCTGACTCCCAGATATATCCCCTCCCAGCATGCCCAGCGAGAGAAAACCCTCTCTAATTGGCATCTGAGGAAGAATCCATCTGCCAGAAATCCCTCTGGCTCCCACTGCCGGCCAGGGACGGATTCACATTCCCAGAATGCAGTCCAAGCCAGTGGATCTTTCCAGAACGATACAGGTCACAAACCTAACAAATCGTGACCAGGAGCAAAGTAACTCTCCCAATCCTACTAACTTCTTTTTTTTTTCTAGCGCAATACCCGTGCTAAAAGCAAGGGGGCGCTACATTTATAATGGAGAATTCTGTTATATACAGTACTTACCTTTCCAATAATATAAAGATATGCATGCTTTGTAATGTCAAAAAGAAAAAGAAAAAGTGTGCCTACTAAGTGCAGTATGTCTGATATTATGGAATTTATAAAGTAAAACAGCCAAATGGCTACTCATTAAAAACTAGTACAAAATGAGCTCATAAGAAGTGTAGTCACTGTGGTTCGTCAGCCGATGATAGTGGCTTCTCTGGTGAAGATTATGTTGGTTGCTGTCCAGGAAAGAAGCGAGGCAGAGCACTGCGGGCACAGCGAAACCCGGAAGTAACTGTTCGGCGGCGTGCTTTCCAGCCTGGAGTGCACACGGCTCTCGGCGACAGGATGTGACGTCAGGCAGGGGCTCGTAATGATGACGTGTTTCAATGCTTCCACATTTTCATCAGATCTGTTTGTTTTTTCATGCTTTGTAATGTACAGTGGGGAAAATAATTACTTGGTCCCCTGCAGATTTTATAAGTTGCCCATCTTGTACAATGGTCCTGCATTATACAAGATGACATTGGAGGGCTTTTGACCGGAAGAGCAGATTTGGGGGGCAGGTCCTGTAGAAAAAAGCCTATGGGAAGCAATAAGGTTTGTATTATTGCCCAGTCCCTAAACAAGAGGTAGGCAACCTGGGGCCCTACAGCTGTTGCACAACTACAAGTCCCATCATGCCTCTGGGAGTAATTGTAACTGCCAGCCTTGCAATGCCTCATGGGAAATGTACTTTCACAACAGCTGGAGGGCAACTGGCTGCCCTACCCTTGCCCTAAACAATAGTTTAACCCCCAAGGTGATCATCTGTATTTACCGCTATACAGCCTAATTCCTGAATATTTTGTGGGATGGTAGAAATGATTGCTATAAAAGTAGGACATGTGTAGTGTAGTACATTGTGTGCAGGTAAGGCTCTGATTGTTGATGGCTGCCTTCTCTTCTTGCAGACTTTCCGTTGGCCGATCGCCAGTAACATAGACGGGAATGAGATGTTGGAAATACAAGTGTCTAACTACAGCAAAGTCTTCACAAACAGGTCAGTGCTCCGTGCCCTCATCCCATGACCTGTGTGTGCCTGAGTGATGTCATCAAGGTCATTGTCACACCGCAGGAGAGGAAACCTGCTATTACTGCATAACACAGCTGAGCTGATTAAAGCGGAGGTTCCACCAATTTTTTTTTTTTAAAGTGTATTTTTGTGCGTGAACTCGAGAGAGAGGACTGCAGGAGTTGGGAGTAGGCAGACCCTCCCCCCGGAGGCAATCGCCATCCTTCTCCATGCCCCTGGTGGCAATGGCGGGTGTGAAGGGGGGCCTCCCACTCACCCCGCCCTACCTGCTCCTCTTGGGAGCCCAACTGGGGCCCAACGGGACCCCAATGGGGCAGAGGGACTCCCCCTATGGGGGAGTGAGGGGGCCTAGCCCACCCAGCCAGCCCCGTAGGTCCTTCGCCTCTCTTTATTTTAAGAGACCGCATGGCCAAAGTGCATGTGTTTTAAACCAATTTTGTGTGCGTGCAAGTGTGGTGGTTTTTGTGGGGGGGGGGGTGGGCGTACTAAGCACAGGCGTACCTTGCATAGCACACCCACCGGGAGCCGGGCTGAGACCACCAAACTCAATTCACATGTAGCCGAGACCGGGATCCGAACCCTTGGCTGCAGAGGTGAATGGCTTGTCAGCGCAGTGCCAATCACGTTGAGCCACCACAGCTCCCTCTCCAATTTTTCTTTTAAAACCCAGCAGCTACAAATACTGCAGCTGCTGACTTTTAAAATATGGACACTTACCTGTCCAGCGTGCTAGCGATGTCGGCACCCGCCTCCATCCTCAGTGAGTGAGTCGGGAAGTGAAGCGCTGCGGCTTCACTGCCCGGTTCCCTACTGCGCATGCGCGAGTAGCACGGCGCGCCGTCACTGGTCCCCACTCTCTCCTTGGAACACTGTGTTTCCCAGAAGACAGCGGGGGTGCGGGTAGGGGCTGCCGCACAAGAGTATTCCTGAAAGTGTGTGCAAATACCTGTCTTAGACAGGTATCTGCACCCCCCTCCCCCTAAAAGGTGCCAAATGTGACACCGGAGGGGAGGGTTACAAAAAGCAGAAGTTCAATTTTTGGGTGGAACTCCGCTTTAACCTATTCTAAATATTTATATTTATCAAACTAAAGTCTTCTAAATCCATTCTATCATTGCTTATCTCTAAAATACCTTGCTCCTTCCTCCCTCTTCTTCTTTCCCATTCTTCTATCCTTCCCTTTCTCTTTTTTTCTTATTCTTTCTTCTTTTTACTTCTTATTCCAATAATTCCAAACGGAAAATGCATTCATCCAGTAGTAGACACCACAGTGATTTATTCACAAGAATGCAACGCCACCTTATAGAAAATTTGCTTACCAGATGGCAAGCAAACCAGGCATGTGGCTATAGCCCAGCCAAGGCTTTTGCTTGCACAGAAGATCTCAAGGAACCCTGGATGGATGGTTACAATGACTCACACACCGATGACACTATAAGCTCCATATCGTAATATTTAGCAATGAACCCAAAAAGAAAAACTGACCATAGTGTAATATTGTCTAATTCCTAGTTGTATTGCTCAGTAAAAAATATAGTTGCACTTTCATTTTCAAAGTTTTAAAAATGATGCACAAATTGTAAAGCCGGCTGGCTACTAATCAAACTCCCGAGACAGCGTGGTGACGTCAGCATGTACCCTCCTCCAGACGCGTTACGTCATTTCTCCTCCTTTCTTCCCCTATATCTCCTTCCTTCCTATGCTTTGCACCCTTCTCTCGTTTTTTTTCCGTACTCATTCCTGTCTCATTCCTCATTCCTTCATTCCCACTTATCCTTTCTTTCCTTCTTATTCCTTCCTTGTATATCTCCCCATGTCCTTTTCTCCATTCCCGTTTCCCTCATCCCTTCTCTTCTCCCTCCTTTTCTTTTTTTCCTCGCTCCTTCCTTTTCCTTGTCAAATTTGTTTATTAAAGTTTCACAAATCACTAAGATAGGTTCAAAAGCAGTGCTAGAAAGTAACATGTCAAGGTATAATAAACAACTATTGCTCCACAATTTAACTGAAAGTAGCCTATTTTGCATAGTCTGTTTTAGAATTAGTGGTGTAGATAATATTTTATAGACAATATAATCTGGAATCTAAAATGGGTACTAAAGATATAATAAAGTAAACTAAAATATGCATCAGAAAAGAGTAAAAAGGGAATTTCAATTTTTTCCATTCTTTCTTGCTTTCACCTTCCTGCCTCCTTCTTCTTTCCCTTATACATACCGTCTTCCTACTCTTCTCTCCCCCTACTTCCTTCTTCCCCTTCTCTCCCTCTTTCCTTGCTTCTCTCCTCTCTTTCTCCTTCTGTTTTTTTTCTTCTTTCCACCTCCTCTCTTTGTTTCCATCTTTCCCTTCTCTCTTGCTCCTTGCTTCTTTCCCTTCTATCATACTTTTCTTATACTCCCTCTTCTTTTCTTTTTTTACTTTCTCTCATTCACTCCTTCCTTCCTTCCTTCCCTTCTCTCTTTCCCCTTTTCCTCCTATACTATCTCCCTCCCTTCTTTAATTTTCTTCACTCCTTCATCTTGATTTCTTGCTTTGCTTTATTTTATCCTTCTTTCCCATCCTCCTTACTTTGTTTGTTCCCTTTCCCCGCCTTTCTTCCCTTCCCTTTCCTTTCTTCCCATCCTTCCCTTCTCTCTCCTTTCTTCCCTTCCCTTTCCTTTCTTCCCTTCCTTCCGTTCTCTCTCCTTTCTTCCCTTCCCTCTCATTTCTTCTCTTCCCTTCCCTTTCTTTCTTTTCTTCCCTTCTTTCTCTTTTTTTCCCTTCCCTCCCATTTCTTCCCTTCCCCCTCCTATCTTCCCTTCCCCCTCCTTCTCCTTTCTTACCTACTTTCTCCTTTCTTACCTACTCTCTCCTTTCTTCCCTTTCTTCTCCTTTTTTTTCCTTCCCTCTCCTTTCTTCCCTTCCTTTTCCTTTTCTTCCTTTCCTCTCCTTTCTTCCCTACTTTTCCTTTCTTCCCTTCCTTCTCCTTGTTTTCCTTCCCTCTCCTTTCTTCCCTTTCTTTTCCTTTCTCTCTCCTTTCTTCCCTTCCCGCTCATTTCTTCCTTTCCCTCTCCTTTCTTCCTTTCCTTCTCCTTTCTTCCCTTCCTTCCTTTTCCTTTCTTTAATTCCCTTCCCTCTCCTTTCTTCCCTTCCCTTTCTGCCTTTCCCTTTCCTTTCTTCCCTTCCCTTTCCGCCTTTTCTTTTCCTTTCTTCCCTTCCCTTTCCGTTCTTCCTCTTTCCTTTCTTTCTTCCTCAGTACTTCTTTCCTCTCCCCATCAGTGGCTTACACAGTAGTTAATACATCACAAAGGTTCCACTTCCAACCCTTCAGTTAGCAATAATCGCAAATACAATCCAGCAGGCTGGTTGTATCCAATTTGATCGATCACCTTGGTACATCCAGCCTCCCGATATACACTTTAAATCTTAGCTGGTTCCTGCTGAACTGGCCGAGAATCGAACGTCTATGACCGGCATTACATTTACACAGGATTGTACATAATTACAATATACTGTATGTGGCTCACATAGAACCTAAACTTAATTCATAAATATTGGAGGAGGTTGTATGAAATAGTGATTATACATTAAATCTATCATTAAAATCGCATCAGCGAACAGGATACACGTTTTCATTAATAAATCTTTTATTAAGGCACTGTACAGAATTGTACATTATCAAAACTTGATGGCAAGGGGGTAGCTGCACCTTCCGAGAAGGGGAGCATTAAAACCCTGGATTAAATGCAAATTATATCCAGCGTACACACCATAGTTTTTCCAGACGTTCAAAAAGCCATTGTATTTCACTACATGATTCCTCTCCAGACTGACTTGCATACACATGTTCATGCAAAAAAACGACCGACCAAATTGCGGTGAAATACAACACGTACGACAGGAATATAAAGGGGAAGTTTCTTTCAAATGGCGCCTCCCTTTAGGCTGCTTTTGCTGTTCGTAAAAGTTTTGTGGGAGGCGATTGCGCTTTTCAGTCTTCGTGTTTTTCAGTTCGTTACAGTGTGATGAATGTGCTATCTCCATTCCGAACGCTAGTTTTACCAGAACGAGCGCGCCTGTCTCATACTTGATTCTGAGCATGCACGTTTTTTTTCCTGCTGAAAAGCATACACACGACCGTTTTTTGCGACGAGAAAAAGACTGACAGGAATTAGGAGGAGAAAAAAAAGAGCTGGTTTAAAAAAAAAATTGCGGCAGTTTTTTCATCGGGAAAACTGCTTGGGAGCACACACACGGACGGTTTTCTCGACCAATATAGAAAATTACAATTTTCTAGTCGTGAAAAAGGGTCGTATGTACAAGGCATTAGACGTCATGACAACTTGATGGCAAGGGGGAAGCTGCACCATCCGAGAAGGGGAGCATTATAACCCTAGACAAGACCCTAGGCATAATCAAACCCCTTCTAAAGAAACCCAACCTCGACCCCAAAGAATCAAACTGCCGCAGACCGATAACAAGCCTGAGCACCATCTCCAAAATCATGGAGAAATTAGTAGTACAACAGCTGCAACTGCATCTGGACTCTCACAAACTCCTGGACCCACTACAATCAGGATTCTGCCCAGGACACAGGACTGAAACGGCACTTCTAAAAGTATGGGATGACGCTCTCGAAGCAGCGGACAAAGGAGAATCGGGGCTCCTTGTGCTGCTGGACCTAAGTGCAGCCTTCGACACAGTAGATCACAAAATTCTTCTTGTGCGTCTCACAGAAGTAGGCGGAGTCGCAGTTTCGGATCCACCATGGTTCGCATCATTTGATTGAAAATCGATCTCAGACAGTGAAATTAGGAGCTTTCACGTCAGAAGCCCACACCGTTACGTGCGGAGTCCCACAAGGATCACCCCTGTTGACAGTGCTCTTCAACATCTACCTCCGCCCATTTCTCTCAATTATCAGCAAACAAGACCTGCTCTACCACTCTTACGTGGACGACACTCAACTTTATCTTCGCATCACCAAGAAAAAAGACCAATATCATGGTTTGGGAAAAATGCCTGACATTGATAGCAAATGGATGACAGAGAGCTCCCTCAAACTCAATGGATCCAAAACAGAACTGCTTCTTCTCCACACAAACCAGAAGACAAATTCTGGGACGACTTGGGTTCCTCCCACCATTTTGGGACAAACCATCACTCCTAGCACTAAAGTAAAAAGCCTCAGAGTTATCTTTGACTCAGACATGTCTATGGACGCACAAATAGGATCGGTGGTCAGCAGATCTCATTGACTCGTCCCCTTCATCCTGAAAGAAAACACAGCAGTAGTAGTTGGAACACTAATCAATTCCAGACTCGACTACGCAAACTCCCTCTACCTAGGACTACCGAAATACCAGATTGCTCATCTACAAGTTGTAAAAAGAAAAAAATTGCGCTTATTTGAAATTACATACAAGAAGCAGCGATCAAAAGATGTTATACTACATCAAACAATGTGCAAAAAAGAAAAAAGATCGCGCTAAAATTTAAATAAAAGTCCATAAGACAATATATTCAAATAGAAATTGATTGGATAAAGTCTGTGAGACAGTGTGTTCAGATCACAAATGTTGATCACAAAAATAACAATCCACCAAAAGAAAGTTCATAAATAATCTCCACCAGGTGTTAGACGGTTACACACTAAACCAGTGCCAGAAAGATGAGAACCTCCACCATAATGATAAATGCACTCTTACCAGATGAAAATGATCCCTGTTTAAAGGAGATCAAATAAAGCGTGGTAAGAGACTGAGATCGAGGATAGCCGGGATGATCCGTGTCCTTGTTAAGGGGAATAGCACTCCCAAAACATCGATCCGAGGGTATATGAAAAATAAAGTGCTCACATAGTGTAAAATCCTTTTTAATCCATAAAAAGCAAAAGAAATGCACTTACAAATTTTGTAGAAATGTAGAGCGTTTAAAAATTAGCCGGCCGGCTTGGAACATACAGCCCGTATCCGGGTAGAGAAAAGCGCGGTGACGTCAGAACGCCGCCTGACGTCACCGCGCTTTTCTCTACCCGGATACGGGCTGTATGTTCCAAGCCGGCCGGCTAATTTTTAAACGCTCTACATTTCTACAAAATTTGTAAGTGCATTTCTTTTGCTTTTTATGGATTAAAAAGGATTTTACACTATGTGAGCCCTTTATTTTTCATATACCCTCGGATCGATGTTTTGGGAGTGCTATTCCCCTTAACAAGGACACGGATCATCCCGGCTATCCTCGATCTCAGTCTCTTACCACGCTTTATTTGATCTCTTTTAAACAGGGATCATTTTCATCTGGTAAGAGTGCATTTATCATTATGGTGGAGGTTCTCATCTTTCTGGCACTGGTTTAGTGTGTAACCGTCTAACACCTGGTGGAGATTATTTATGAACTTTCTTTTGGTGGATTGTTATTTTTGTGATCAACATTTGTAATCTGAACACACTGTCTCACAGACTTTATCCAATCAATTTCTATTTGAATATATTGTCTTATGGACTTTTATTTAAATTTTAGCGCAATCTTTTTTCTTTTTTGCTCATCTACAAGTTGTCCAGAACACGGCAGCCAGACCGGTAGCGGGTAAAAAACATGGGAACCAATCTCCCTGGCCATGAGGACCCTCCACTGGCTAGCCGTAAAGGAACGGGTGACATTCAAGACCCTCTGCCTCACCCACAAATGCACGCAAGGAAACACGCCGCAATACCTATGTGGAAAAAAAAACACTACACCCCAAATCGGGTCCTCCGATCAACTAATCAGAACCTCCTCCACATCCCAAAATCTCTCTACCAAACGAAAGGAGAACGTAGATTCGCTGTCCAAGGACCACGGTTATGAAACGCTCTACCTGCGGACATTCGGATGGAGGAAAATCATCGGGCCTTCAGAAAAAAACGTAAGACTCATCTAGTCTGAGGCATGGCTGGACGACCACATTGGCTACAGCACCTTGAGTACGCATTTGTAGCGCTATATAAGTTACTCACTCACTCTAGATTAAATGAGCATTATATACTTAGCATATGGGAAAGGGGGTGGGGGGGTATACCCAAATGTAATATTTATAAGCTGACCGGAGATTTTAGGAACATTGCGGCTCTTTTACTATTTCTCCTTCTAAAGTAAGCACAAAGCTTGTGCTCTATTTCAAATAAGGAAACAAAAAATAGAGGATAAATGTCAGTGGAGTTTCTTAAAAGAGGTTCTGCACTTGACACATACCACTGGGTCATTTCAGGTTTGGTTTTCGTTCATTATGTCCATTATGTCATTTTTTTTTTTAAAGGAAAAAAGAGGTTTCTTCGGAGCATACATATTGCTCCCCTTTTCCCTTTTTTCTTTTTATGTAAACATTACAAGGATTATTTATGTCCAATAACAACATAAAAAAACAGAAAACCCCAGTGATATAGTGCATGGTATCATAACTACATATATACCATTTTAATCAAAACATCATATTTTTATACGTATAAATCTTGCTTGTTTTTAGACATACTAAAGGCTGCAGTCTTCAGAATTCTCACATTCTTTATCTATTGCCTATTTTATTCTATAGCCACATATGTCTACTTTACAACTCTTTTATAACTTCACACCATCTTATTATCATTTGTTTTGTTCTATTTGTTCGTTTTTCACACTGGTTATGATATATATGTGTCTCACACATGGGGTTTTAACTTTTTTTTTTTTTTTTTTTCCCTTTCTCTTGTTTGGTTTATTATCAAGAGATTGAGAAACGAGATATTTTTCATTCACAAAACTTTTTCAATCCCACATCCAGGAGCACCACATGTGTGATACATCAAGGATATTAGTGTTCCTTTGACTAATGATCACCTGGAAACGATTGGTGAAACGCCCCATTTCACCTCATTCCCTCCTCCATTCAAACACATTTTTGTCATTTGTTCACTAGCTACGAGTAAGCATCACATGATGCAAAACATGTCAGCCCCTTTCTCCTTGTCCACTCACCGTTTTTGACTGCATGCATTTTGGCTGTTTTTTTTCTATTGAAATTTTATTGTTTGCTTATGCTTAAATAAAGACATCGTTTTCCGAGGAGTGCGGCGATCCAGGATTTTTTCCTTCATCCCCTGACCGGAGATCAGCTTTAAAGTAGAACTGAAGGCATTTCTTTCATTTTGAAAAGAGTAAGGGAGGTTTTTTTTGCCATATGTGTCCAATGTGGGGGATTTCCTTTGACTTCTTGCCCCATAGCCACAGGTGAAGGAAGTTGTTACCAGGGTCACCAGAACTAGAGTCCCTATTGGAAGATTTGCCCTCTATTCCTATTCCGGTGACTACTCAAATTTCGGGATTTCCTTTGGCTTTCAAGTTCGGTGATAACGTTTACTAGTTTTTAGTGATGAGCGGAATACGCCATATTCGATTTCGCGATATTTCGCGAATATTTCGAAGAATATTCGCGAATATTCGTTAATATCGAATATTCGTGATATTAAAAAAAAAAATGCGAATTTTCGCTAATGCGAATTTTCGTTTTTTTTTTTTTTTATAAAATATCACGAATATTCGATATTTACGAATATTCGGTATATTTTATAAAAAAAAAAAAGCGAAATTTCACATATGCGGTCGCGAATATTCGTAAATATCGAATATTCGTGATATTTTATAAAAAAAAAAAATGCGAAATTTCGCTATTGCGAAATTTCGCCATTGCGAAATTCGCGAATGCGAAATTGATTGCGAATTTTTTTGCGAATTTTTTGCGAAATTTGAAAAATACGAATATTCGAAATAGCGAATATTCGCCGCGATATTCGAGATATTCGCGAATACTCGAATATGCAATATTCGTAGCGAATATTCGCAATGCGAATATTCGTGAGCAACACTACTAGTTTTACCTTCAATTATACTTTAAGTGAGAACTCGTATTGCTAGATATTGGACAGAGAGTATTTGTTTGAGCCCCAACTAAGAGCCATGTCAGGATTGTCATACTACACACATTAAAGGTTTAGGTGTCACACATTAAGATATATGATATATATTCCCTTTAATAGGAGTCATTTAAAATACATTAAAGCTTTATTTAAATTTTCCATAAATAACAAAGCGAGAGGTCCAATATTAATGAAATAAATGAATATAGAAACCAATTTCCTGGACAGCTCTTGCCTTTTGCTCCAGAAAAGAATGGGCTTTGACTAAAACGTCTGATTCAACAAAGAAGCGTTGTGACAACGGAGGCTTGTGATGAATAATGGACACCGTTCAGCAGAGAAATACTGTAATAGACATTTGATAGTGGTCCGAGTGATACAGAGCGGGGATGAATAATTAAATAATAAAGATAAGAACAAGACCTACGCCGGTGTCACCTCTGAGCTGACTAATGTTCCTTACTGTCACTCGTCGCATGGCTAATCACCGGAGAATCTGATCTCCGCTGATGACTGGAACTGAGCCAAAGGCTGATGAACACTCATAATTAAAGTGCACCTGTCACGTGTTTCCAATGGGAGGAACCAATAGCCTCTCTGTCACTCAGAACTAGTCGTTTCTCTCTATGAGAGTGTCCTTGTATGGAGTGCTTTTTTAGTGCTGTGTTATGTAGGCTGCAGCCTTTAAGAATGCACTAAATGTGGCTACTCATAGGTAAAAAAGCTCCCAGAGGCGATTTACTTCGCTATATAAGTTTTCATTCATTCATTCATAAAAAAGGTATCACGCCCAAAAAATATAGAAAAATAACGTATGTTATTGTTGTCGTATACCTGGTGGAAAGGTAAAATAGTAAGGGCGACTTGTATTGCTTTTCCATCCCAAACTTCCCTGATAAGATAATTTGTAATGTTGGAGCAATAGAGGGTTATGAGTGCCCACAGATTAGTCAAGGATAGGCTTGAGCCTCTAGAGTAGAAACTGGAGTTATACCACTAAAGATTGATGAGCAGATTCATTCATTCAGACGTGCACAGAAACAGTGCCAGAAACAAACTGGGTTTGGCAAAAGTCAAGTAAAGCAGATCCAGAATCGACAAATGGATGTGGGGTCAGGCCAGGCAAAAGTAGGGTGAGAAATCACACCAACTTCAGTAATGGATAATTGGAGGATTAGGCAGGCAAGAAGAGTTCAAAAGCAGGGCCCAGCTTCTGGAGAGACCGGGGTTTAAATAGCATGTTTGCTGGCAAGACCATTGCATGCTGGTTAAATGATTGCACTCCTGTACAACAACATTCACCCAACAATGGAAAGTAATGCTTGGGCACATTTTCAGGTTCCAGTACCAGTTATCTAGTGAGACTTTTATATATATTTAAATATATATTATATATTTAAATATCCAAAACCATACAACTTAGGTGGAGTGCAGTGTGGTGTGGCAGCAGTAACACACACAGTCCAAGTGTGATGAAAGAACCTGTATTGAAATAATGCAAAGCCAGTTCACAATAAAACCAGTGGAAAAACAGCCCAACCAGTAAAGGTTTAAAGGTCCAGCATCGTGTAGAGAGCAGGTCTCTGCCAAACTGGCAGTGGCTGTTGAGAGGGGCAGAATGTGCCCAATCAGGAAGATGTCCAGGGAAGTTGCAAGCCCTAGGCTTTCCCTCCTTGTCAGAAAGCATTCACTGCTGTTAGACCTGTCCCTACCACCCCTACCACCACACTTTGTGTCAAACCAGGGAGCCAAGGTCTTAAATAGGCTCAAAATCACTCCCATCCAATTGGATAGCTTCCCCAGTGACCCAGGAAATCATAGAGAATTCATGTTCCTTTTGATTTCCTCTCTAACTGCAATGCCACTACAGAAGAGCGCCACATGCCGTGGAGAAAGTAGACTGCACCTACCTACACAGCTATAGAAAATGCTTTCCACCATAGCCACTAAAACACATTAGTGTCCCAGGTAACCAAAAGCAATTGCACCAATATCACAGCTAATAGTATATATGTAATAAAACTGTACTGGTGTGGGGTGCTTACTTTGTATGTAGGGGTATGTTTCCTATTTTGATTGGGAAGTTTTAAGCAGTATGAATTTCTTCTCTTGTTGTTGTGGCACAAAAAGAACCATGTCAAACCTGTATTCTGTGCATTGTGCATACAATCTGTGTGTGGGATAAACAAGCCAGGAAGCCAGGCAAATTTAGCCATGTGCCACCAACCTATGCAAGTAAGGTGCTTTGACAAAAGCTTTAGCTTTATTTTCTCGCAAGGAAGGGTGTACATTTGTGCGTCAGGCAAAGGGCCTTGAATGTGACTCAGTCCTTTACAGCCAGCCAATGGAGGGACCTCAGGGAGGGGATAATTGATTCCCAGGGTTTTTTCCCTGTTACCAGTCGTGCCGCCGTGTTCTGGACGACTTGTAGATGGGCAATCTGGTATTTTGGGAGACCGAGGTAAAGGGAGTTGGCATAGTAGAGCCTGGAGTTGATTATTGTACCTACCACTACTGCGGTGTCTTTTTCTGGGATGAAGGGCACAAGTCTTCGTAGAAGACGCAGAAGATGGTGGGATCCGCTAAAGGTAGATGGAGTAGATAACGTTGAAGAAGCACTATTGACAACATGAAACGTGTGACCTCTCCTGTTTCCTGGGTCTCTGTCTTGGTGGCTGTTTGAAAAAGAAACTACTTTGGAATGGCTTTGTTGGTGTGCAGCAATTTTCCTTTTTCCTAGAGTAGATAACTGTATAAAATGGGGTGAGGAGTTTTGGAGGAAGGAAGATGCTCTGGAGAAGTCCTGGAGGTGAGCATGGGAGGAGGAGATACGGGGACTAGAGAACAGGAGATCTAAGGAAGAGTGAAGAGGATGGTTTGGATGATATTTTGAGATGAGGTTGGAGAGGTAGCTATGGCAGAATTGTGGATGGCTTTTTATGTTGTGGTTAGTATTTTGAATTCTATTTGTTGGGCAAATGAAAGCCAGCAGAGGGAGGCAAACACTGAGCGATTGATTAGGTGGATGACTCTGTCAGCAGGATTTGTGGTAGGCTGAAGAGGGAGAGTCAATGTAAAGGTAGGCCAGCAAGAAGGGTGTTACAATAATAAAGGAATGTGTATCCTTATCTACTGAAGTACATAAGGATGTTACATATATTAGATACAGAATACAGTGCATGCTCTAAGTATGCAAGGTATATAATTTCTGTTCAGCTTTATAAAAAACAAGATTTTATTCTCCCATAGAATTACAATTTTCAGTTCTTGGGCTGGACACAGATGGTTCAAATCAGGAGAAACCGGCCAAGACTGGAACCAAGTATGGGCAGGCGGAATGTACCTAGTTGATCGATCAACTTAGGTGCAACCAGACAGCAGGATTTTACATATTATTACAATCACAGAATACAATGGCTCGGCAGAAGAGATTCCCCTGTCAACCTGTGGTTGCAGGAAAGAAATTCGCTCTGTGTATGGCTTTCCTTAGATAAGTACAATGATCTTGACTTGAATTTCAGTCCTTAGGCAGATAAATATTAGTGCTAAGAACTCAGATTTCAGTGCTAATAGTTGAGGCTAAAGTTTTTTAGGTATTTGACAGTCAATAGTTTAACTCTGATTTTTTTTTTACTATTTTATGGGCAACCAACGACAGATAAGTGAGTTGCTGACGTGGGAGCATAAGGCGGTTAGCTGGTAATATCCTAGCTGCTGTATTTGAGCTACAGTATCTCACAAAAGTGAGTAAACCCCTCACATTTTTGCAAATATTTTATTCTATTTTTTCATGTGACAACACTGAAGAAATTACACTTTGCTACAATGTAAAGTAATGAGTGAACAGCTTTTATAACAGTGTAAATTTGCTGTCCACTCAAAATAACTCAACACACATTCATTATTGTCTAAACCGCTGGCAACAAAAGTGAGTACACCCCTAAGTGATGTCCAAATTGTCAATATTTTGTGTGGCCACCATTATTTTCCAGCACTGGCTTTACCCTCTTGGGCATGGAGTTCACCAGAGCTTCACAGGGTGATGCTGGAGTCCTCTTCCACTCCTCGACAATGACATCATCAAAGCTGGTGGAATTTAAAGAGTTTGCGCTCCTCCACCTTCCGTTTGAGGATGCCCCACAGATGCTCAATAGGGTTTAGGTTTGGAGACATGCTTGGTCAGTCCATCACCTTTACCCTCAGCTTCTTTAGCAAGGCAGTGGTCGTCTTGGAGGTGTGTTTGGGGTCGGGTATCATGTTGAAATACTGCCAATTGGCCCAGTTTCTGAAGGAAGGGGATCATGCTCTGCTTCAGTATGTCACAGTACATGTTGGCATTTATGGTTCCCTCAAAGAACTGTAGCTCCCCAGTGTCGGCAGCACTCATGCAGCCCCAGACCATGACACTCCCAGAGGCGATTTAATTTGCATGTGCCGCGCTATATAAGTTTATCACTCACTCACTCACACTCCTACCACCATGCTTGCTTGTAGGCAAGACACACTTGTCTTTGTACTCCTCACCTGTTTGCCGCAACACACGTTTGACACCATCTGGGCTAAGTTTATCTTGGTCTCATCAGACCACAGGTCATGGTTCCAGTAATCCATGTCCTTAATCTGCTTGTCTTTAGCAAACTGTTTGTGGGCTTTCTTGTGCATCATCTTTAGAAGAGGCTTCCTTCTGGAATGACATTGAGCATTGACCATGTGATACCCCATCCCTTCAACCTCTGCAGCAATGGTCTTGGCCACCATACTGCAGCTCAGTTTCAGGGTCCGGGCAATTTTCTTATAGCCTAGGCCATCTTTTTGTGTAGCAACAATTCAGATCCTCAGAGAGTTCTTTGCCATGAGGTGCAATGTTGAACCTCCTGTGATCAGTATGAGAGAGTGAGAACAATAACACCAAATTTACAATATTCATACAGCCCCGGTCAATTACAAGGGTAGGTGCCCCTATGCATGCTGTGTGCCTGTATTTATGTTCTAGGAGCTCATGGGCTCTTGGTCTCTTTCCTGCAGAGGAGAGGTCCAGTTGGGGAGGGGCAGGCTGCCATGTGGCCTTAGTTGGGCAACCCGAGGGCCTGAATTCTGACACTTGGGGTTTTCCTGAGAGATTACTGAAGGAGAATGTCCTAGGTTTCTGTCTGGTATTATGGAGGAAGGTGACCTACGACCAGGGCCTTATGAGTAAAGATTCCCCCCTCTGGGTGCTAGAAGTCATCTGCTGGGTGTAAGCTGGAGAGGGCACCATCTGGTCAGGGAAGAGCAGGGTCTACTCAATTCCTACCCATTGCAAGGGATTTTGTCTTGTACAGTCTGTTTCACAGTTCTGCTAAGAAAACTGTCCTCAAGTGTGAATAGTTGAATTTGGAGTATCTTACTAAATCCCCTTCCCTATCCTAAATTCTGCAAAAATAAAATGACCAAAACAATACCCCTAGACCGGGGATGTTAAACTCAATTTCATTGTGGGCCGCATCCGCATTATGATTGCCCTCAAAAGGGCTGGTTGTATCTGTAAGATTAGATGTCCAGCGCATCCCCTCCCCTTACATTAGATGTCGAGAGCCACTCCACCATCAGGAGTTGAGTCCCCACACTCTCCCTTACATCACAGTGTGCCCACCTTTTCTTAGCTCCTGCTGGGAAAAAGCTGGATGCATTGCTTGTAAGCAGAAAGTGGGGGTCTGGAGGAAGACCAGAGGAGGGCTGGAGCTCACCTGCAGCTTCAGGAGAGGTGCGAGAGCCACATGAAATGGCATGGAGGGCATGATTCGGCCCGCGGGCCTTGTGTTTGACACCTATGCTCTAGACTGATTATTGAAGACAAGTGGAATAGTGGGTACACCTGGCTGGGTGAATCAGCATGGGCTGCAAAGAAAACGTGGAGAATACCTGGGCAAAATACCGACATCTCCTGCGGGGGGGCAGAGCTACATAAGTCATAAGAAAGCAGCTATTATATTGTAATTGGGACGTCCTGGTTTGGCGTCCCCTCACGTCTTCCAGAACTTCCATTTTCCTGGGAAATTTTACTGACATGCAGAAGTCAATAATTCCTTTAAACCTCATTCTCCACATTGTATCCCCTCCGCTGTGAAAAGCGATTCTCTTGACTTGTATTGCTTTCATTTAGCTGAAGGAACAGTTGTTTTTTTCTCCAGAACTTCTTTATTCTTCCAGCCTCTGACTGTGCGAAATCCATTTGTCGACAAGTTTTTGCGTTGGCTGAGTAATTATACAACCTGTGGTGTGATCGCTAGTCTACAAAACAATCTGTTTCTTTTAAGTGAGTTCATTTTAGAGGGTATTTAGGTAAATTCACAAAGCTTTATTTTGTCTTCTTCTTTTTACATTTTGAATAGAGAAAGAAAGGCTTAGAACTTCTGTGAGATTTTTACAGCTATCTTTGTTTACTTTCACTTCCTGTTCTGATGACACAATTGAATGTGATGGGAAATCTTCTTAGCTGGGGCACAAACCATAGAGAGGAAAGTGCCAGCCCACTAATATATAGTTCAGAAGTGATTTTATTATGAATTATTACATAAAAACCAACATGTTCTGGGGTGCAAATGTTCCCCTTTATCAGGTAGTTAGGTATAGTACTCTGAATTTAGTAAACCAGAGAAATCCTGGATTCAGACAGGAGGCAGGCCAGCAGGCAGAGTCATGGTCAGAATGCAGGCTGGGGTCACAGCCCTGTATAGGACCACTAGATGACCACTGAATCCACTTATGAATGCAAGAGAAAGTGTCAGGAATGGTCCCCCCATCTGCTTGTTAGTCTGGCTGCAGTACCGGCCTCCACCAGCGGGGGGTTCCTGGTCTTCTGGAGCTCACAGCCTTTCATACGTTCAGGTGTGACTTGAACGTAATTAAGACACTCCCTATTTATACCCGGCGAGCTGAAGCAGAGCTCGCCCTGGTATCTTCATATCTGCTGGACCTAAGCCTGTACCCTGACCTGTATTCTGACCCTGATTCGGTACCTTGATCCTGTTCTGATCCTGATCCCTGATCCCGCCTGGACTTGTCTGCATCCTGATCCCTGATCCCGCCTGGACCTGTCTGCCCTGCTTCCTGTTCCCTGTCTCCCCTTAACCTGAATCCTGCAGCTAGTCCATCCATCCGACCCCTGCTCCGTCCTGTCCCATCTGCTGGTATCCCTTGTGTATGACCTCGGCCTGGCTTGACCTATCTGTACGGTATTCCCTTCTTGATTATATATATATATATTGTTTGCTATCTTTACTGGTTGTCCTTATTTACTTTATTAAACACCTTTTACTTCACTGATCATATTGTCTGGTCTCTCTGTGCAGTCACACGGGTCTGATCTCTCATCCCTCCTGACAGAAAGAAGGGAGAGTACATTGAAGTTCCAAAGATCATAACCAACCAGCATATTATGTATAGTATTAGAAATAGCACAAAAAGTGAGTATCCGTTCATATAGACCAGGGGTATCAAATTCAGTTTAATCGTGTGCTGCATCATGGCTACCCTCAAAGGGCCGGTTGTATCTGTAAGACTAGATGTCCAGAGCACCCCAACTCCCCTTACATCAGATGTCAAGCGCACCCCACCAACAGAAGTCATGATTCCCATACACTCCCTTACATCACAGTCCACCTCCCTTACCTTGTGCTGCTGCTGGGAAGAAGCTAAGGTAGAACTGGTAAGTAGAAAGTGCAGGGTCTGGAGGAGGACCAGAGTAGGGCTGGAGTCTGCTGAATGCTGAGACCAGGGGAAGAGGAAATGAGGGAGTGCTGCAGCTGCACAGTAAGGTACAGAGGGCCAGATTATCATAGAATATCATTGCGTATCGTAAGCCATTTGCACTACGCCGCCGCATCGTACTAGAGCAAGTGCCGTATTCTCTAACCATTTGCTCCGTCGTTTGTGTTGGCGTAGCGAAAATGGCCCAGCGTAAGCCCGCGTGATTCAAATGAGGCGGCTTGTATTTAAATCAAGCACGCCCCCGCGTCGAACGAATTGCGCATGCGCCGGCCGGGGAAAAAGCCCAGTGCGCATGCTCCAGCTCACGTCGGAAAGCGTAGTTGAAACCGACTTCAAAACGACGTGATCGTCACTACGCAATGCCCCTATTCGCGAACGAGTTAGTAAAACGACGTAAGCGACGGAAAAAGCCGACGCTGACCCGACGCCATACTTAACATGGCATCCGACGGTACTTCGTAAGGTTACTCCTCATAGAAGCTGGGGTAACCTTACGCGGACGAAAACGACGTACGCGACGAGGCGGCGTAAAAGCGATCGGGAATCGGCGTACTAGCCTCATTTGCATATGCAAATGAGAAAACAACGTAAAGGCCACCTAGTGGCCGGAGTTGTCATTACAACTACGATCCGCAAGTGTAATGGTTTTACACTTGTCGGATGTTGAAGCGTATCTATGCCAAAGTGATGCTAAGCATCACTCGCATAGATACGAGACAAAAAAAACGGCGATACGACGGGGTATCTGAGATACTCCGTCGTATCGCCGCTGAGAATCTGGCCCAGAATCTGTAGGAATAGTTCTCCGCTGCTGACTGCTGAGATGGGGGCAGAGATGAGCATGGAGCAGTGTTAATTTTGGCAGCAAATTTCTATTTAATTTTAGTCTTAGGACTAAAATGGCTCTTTAGTTTTAGTCCTATTTTAGTCTTCCGGAATTGTTTTAGTTTTAGTCGTATTTTGTCGACTAAATCTCTAGGACAATTTAGTCGACTAATATCTTCAGTACATTTTAGTCGACTAAAACTCATTTTAGTCATCTAAAATCTAATCGCTGTAGTTAATTGTAATGCATTTCTCTACAATTTCCAAACTCATTATATATTGCTGGAGTGAAAAATCAAATATGTTATTATTTATGGTATATGGACTACAGACCAGTATTAACCACTTAAGACCCGGACCAAAATGCAGGTAAAGGACCTTGCCCCTTTTTGCGATTCGGCACTGCGTCGTTTTAACTGACAATTGCGTGGTCGCGCGAGGTGGCTCCCAAACAAAATTGGCGTCCTTTTTTCCCCACAAATAGAGCTTTCTTTTGGTAGTATTTTATCACCTCTGCGGTTTTTATTTTTTGCACTATAAACAAAAATAGAGCGACAATTTAAAAAAAATGCAATATTTATTTGCTTTTTGCTATAATAAATATCCCCCAAAAATATATAAAAAAACATTTTTTTTCTTCAGTTTAGGCCGATAGGTATTCTTCTACATATTTTTGGTAAAAAAAAACGCAATAAGCGTTTATCGGTTGGTTTTCGGAAAATTTATAGCGTTTACAAAATAAGGGATAGTTTTATTGCATTTTTGTTTAATTTTTCTTTTTTTACTACTAATAGCGGCGATCAGCGATTTTTTTCGTGACTGCGACATTATGGCGGACACTTCGGACAATTTTGACACATTTTTGGGACAATTGTCATTTTCACAGCAAAAAATGCATTTAAATTGCATTGTTTACTGTGGAAATGACAGTTGCAGTTTGGGAGTTAACCACAGGGGGCGCTGTGACTTTGAGTGTTCCCTGTGTGTGTGTTTACAACTGTAGGGGGGTGTGGCTGTAGGTGTGACGTCATCGATCGCGTCCCCCTATAACAGGGATGACGCGATCGATGCTGCGGCCACAGAGAAGCACGGGGAAGCCGTGTTTACACACGGCTCTCCCCGTTCCTCGGCTCCAGGGACGGATCGCCGCACTGCAGCGGCGATTGGGTCCGCGAGTCCCGCGGTCCCGGAGCTTCGGACCGGGTCACGGGAGCGCGTCGCGGGCGCGCGCCCGTGACCCACGGCTGGGTACTAAAATCAACGTGTATATATACGTTGATGTGCCCAGCCGTGCCATTCTGCCGACGTATATGTGCAGTAGGCGGTCCTTAAGTGGTTAATTTTGACGTCAAATAAGTTAGTCGACTAAAATGTTTTAGTCGACCAAATTAACACTGGGATGGAGACTGCATTGAGAAGCACATCATCTGGTGGAGGAGTTCTGTCCTCTTAACTGATGCTAACTGCTGACTGCTGAGACCAGGTGGGGGGATGGGCAAGAAGCTGCAGAAAAGGTGTGAGGGCCACATTAAATGGTCTGGTGGTCTGGATTTAGCCTGCGGGCCTTGTTTTTGACACATGTGATATAGATGGTTCCCACCAACTTAAATCCCATAGAAAAGTAAAATTAATAACCAAGATATCCACATGTCAAATAAGAGGGGGATTAACATATAATACAGTTGTATGTACAAGTTTAGGAACCCCTAACAATTTCCATGATTGTCATTTATAAATATTTGGGTGTTTGAATCAGAAATTTCATGTTGATCTATCAAATAACAGTAGGACACAGTAATATTTCAGTAGTGAAATTAGGTTTATTGGATTAACAGAAAATGCGCAATATACATGAAAATAAAATTAGACAGGTGCATAAATTTGGGCACCCTTGTCATTTTGTTGATTTGAATACCTGTAACTTGTTGTTTCCTGCCTCTGTGCTGTACAGAGGCACAGAGCCAATACAGGGCAGTGATGGTTTGGAAAACAAAACTAGAAACTAGACACACAGTAATCACACCTCCTTGATTAGTGACCATAGAGAGAAAGCTCCCAGCACTGTGGTTATTAGGAAGCAGACAACCAGAAAAGTGTGGAGGTCAGAGAAGAATTACAGCAACTTGAGAGCAAAAATGAACAATGAGGACATGAAAACAGCACTGCATTAAGATAAAGGAAGCTATTAAGATAAAAAAAAAAATCAAATTTACAAACCCTTTAAGCCTTGAACTTCATAGACAGGTGCATCCAATCTTGAGAAAGGCTATTTCAGGTGGCCAATAGACATGTGCAGACTGGAATATTTCGTTTCGTTTTTTCGTTTTCGTTTGGAAAATAAATTTATTTAGTTACTCCCGAAAATCGTTTTGATTTATTTAGTTTTTCGTTGGGGAATAGCTTTCGTCTGAAAATCCAATAATACTTGGTTTCTGTTGAATGGTCAAAAGAATATTCGACGGAACGTCGAATCTTTTTGGTTGATGGTGAAGGATCAAAGAATATTCGACGGAACGTCGAATCTTTACGTCTCATAAATCGAAATCTATTCTCTGTAATGTCGAATCTATTATTTCTATAGTGTCAAATCTTTTCTCTATAATGTCGAATCTTTTCCCTATAATGTCGAATCTCTCTATATTGAATTTTTACCGCAACGAAAACGAAAATAAAGCATTTTTTATGTCGGATCTTTTGGTTTTCGTTTCTTGCACTTTCGTTATTGTTTGTTAAAACAATAACGAAAAAAACAGATTTTCGGACGAAAATGCATTCTAACGAAAACAAATGCACATGTCTAGTGGCCAATTGCAAGTTGTTGTTAACTTTGACTCCCCTCTGAAGAGTGGCAACATGGGGGCCTCAAAACAACTCTCAAATCATCTGAAAACGAAGATTGTTCTACATGATGGTTTAGGTGATGGCTACAAAAAGTTATTGCAGAGATATAAGGGGTCAGTATCCACTGTGAGGAACATAGTGAGGAAATGGAAGACCACAAGCACAGTTCTTGTTAAGGCCAGAAGTGGCAGGCATATAAAATATTGGAGAGCCAAAGGTGAAGGATGGTGAGAACGGTCAAAATCAGCCCAAGGACCACCTCCAAAGACCTACAACATCAACTTGCTGCAGATGGTGTCACTGTGCATCCTTCAACAATTCAGCACACTTTGCACAGGGATAAGATGTATGGGTGATGAGAAAGAAGCCTTTTCTGTACACACGCCACAAACGCAGTCGCTTGAGGTATGCAAACGCACATTTAAACATTGGTCATAACAAGGGGCATTGTTACGCATGGCGGCAAAAAATAAAAACACACCATGCGTTGTCGCCAAGGGTGGAACAACCAGTTATTTTGTTTAGGGGGCAATTACTTTATCACAGCACTGTATGTATTGTAATGCACTGTATATGTACAAAGAACCTGCTGTGTTATTATTTTGTTATACAATAAAGACTGACATGATTTTCTTTTAAACATATTTTGTGATATACTGCCTTAAAAATCTCAAATGTGCAATGTTGTTTTTTCATTTTCAGTCTGAGGGATGTTGGCAATATTAGAGCAATCCTTAGAATTTGACTCCATCCTACATGTATACTTTATGGATGCAGCCTGTGAGGATTGGGAAGTGTGCTGTGAATTATGAATGATCTGAAAGGAAAATAGTGTATAGAGAGCAGATTAATATTTTATTGCGAAGATGAGGGAAGATCAAAGGAGGAAACACCTAACACAACACTTTTCTCAATTATTAACCACTCCACTCTGAAAAATTTTCCTTACTGCAATTTGAAAACCATGACATACAGGGATCATGAAATTGGTTACATTTAAAAGGAAAACAGATTGCGGTTTTCAGGGTTTTTTTCTTCTTCTTCTTTCTTTATTGTGTTCAAGGCTAAAAATACATGAAAAAATAAAGATTAAAAAGAATAAGCAGCTAATAGTGAAATATTGCATATTAATATTTTGTGGAAAAACAAACTGCTATTTACAGAGCTCAATAGTTGAAGCTGAATTTTAACGACCTGGGCCATATGTTTACCTCCATCAAAGACTGAATGAGTGAAAGGAAAAAATTTTTACTGTGCCCTTTCTTTAGAAAACCCATGGTGCTCTGATAATCCTTTGTCATATATTAAATGATTATTTTTCAAAGAGTGTATGCATACAATAAAAAAAAAAAACTAAAAACTCAAATTAAATTTACCCCAAACCATCGTAGGTTATTTTAGGCTAACGGCATTCAAAGATTCTAAAAATACTTTTAAATTCTTTTAACATTAAATAAGTTGCCAGGCGTTCATAACTTTGCATTGCAAGGACAATATGGTAATCATTAGACTTGGTGTACACTTGCGGTTTGGTGGCAGTAAAAACAGGTGGTTGAGCTGCATTTCCACACCTCACCCCCCCCCCCTCCTTTGACCCACTAAGCCACAAAGGCAGTGTATGGGGCCACATTGCAGCAAACATTATCCCTGTTGTTACATTCAGCAAGCAGTACCATCCACGAAACACTACCCGATCATTGGCCATGCCGCAATGCAGTGCATGCTTTTACACAATAAAATAAGCAGTGGCAAGGCAACGCCCTATAAAAAGTGATCCATTGTGGAACACTTTTCGAAGGGTGATGCTCAAGTAAATGAGCCCTTAGCCATGAATTTAAAGTGGTTCTAAATGCAGGACATTTTTTACTCTAATGCATTCCCTGCATTAAGGTAAAAAATATCCCTGTATTTGTATCGCCCCCTCATCCCCCTGTGTATTTACCTGAGGCCGATCTTGATCCAGCACTGTGCGTCTGCATCAGCGCTCTCACTCTGTTCACAGAGGCAGCAGTAGGAGCCATATGTTTCTGTCAATCAGAACCATATGAGCAGAGAGCCGGGGGGGGCAGAGCTGTGCTTTGTGTGTCAATAGACACACGCAGCCTGACTCTGGGGCGAGCTCACAGATGCAGCTTCCTATGTTGGCACACGAAGAAGAGGAGAAGCCTAGAACGCTGGCAGGTGACCCGAGAAGAGGGAGTTTGAGGCTGCTGTATGCAATACCATTGCACAGAACAATTAAGTATACTATGTTTATTATTTTATTTAAAAAAATGAAGCTTTTCAATCACTTGAAGTGTATGTAGAGCCTATTTTTTGTTTCAAATTAGGAAAAGGTTAAAACTCCTCCTAGTTTATTTTTCCTGCCCTTAACCAGCTGGGGAGATTCCTCTTCACTTCACATCCAATTACTGATGTCCTCTGCAGAGAGTGAACCTAGAGGTGCTCAGCTCTGATCATTTGCAGGTTCAGAACTGTCAAAATCCTGCCTAAAAATCCAGGTAAACAGCAAATCAAGCACAGTCTGAACTATATCAGGTGTAACAGAAGGCAAGGGAGATGGTAGGGGTCTATTATACCCCTAATGTCTCCATAAAGACAAACTGTCATCCACTGCCTTCACATAGGGAGCAAGTTAGCTCTCTTGTAATAACAATTAAGTTAAGTGAATTTTTTTTTTAAAACATTTAAAATATCACGGCGCATTCAGGAGTGAGAGAATTAATTCTAGGTCTTTCATTTACAGTTGACTCTGAACTGATGAACTGCAAAGCCATTTAAAGCATTGCCTATTGGTAATTTTGGGTATTGCAATTTTTCACAGTTGCGAGGCTTGCCATATTTGGTATCTATTTACTCCTTACGCCCATATCTCCTATTACGTATTACAAATTGGGGATTATTTGGTGTGTGACTGTGTGTCTGTGTCTGTGTGCATCTGTGTGTCTGTGTGCATCTGTGTGTCTGTGTGCATCTGTGTGTCTGTGTGCATCTGTGTGTCTGTGTGCATCTGTGTGTCTGTGTGCATCTGTGTGTCTTTGTGTGTGCGTCTTTGTGTGTGCGTCTTTGTGTGTGCGTCTTTGTGTGTGCGTCTTTGTGTGTGCGTCTTTGTGTGTGCGTCTTTGTGTGTGCGTCTTTGTGTGTGCGTCTTTGTGTGTGCGTCTTTGTGTGTGCGTCTTTGTGTGTGTGTCTTTGTGTGTGTGTCTTTGTGTGTGTGTCTTTGTGTGTGTGTCTTTGTGTGTGTGTCTTTGTGTGTGTGTCTTTGTGTGTGTGTCTTTGTGTGTGTGTCTGTGTGTGTGTGTCTGTGTGTGTGTCTGTGTGTGTGTCTGTGTGCGTCTGTGTGTCTGTGTGCGTCTGTGTATGCGTGTCTGTGTGTCTTTGTGTGTGTCTGTGTGTGTGCGTCTTTGTGTCTTTGTGTGTCTGTGTGTCTGTGTGTGTGTCTTTGTGTGTGTCTGTGTATGTGTGTGTCTTTGTGTGCGTATGTGTGTGTCTTTGGATGTTTCTGTGTGAGTCTGTGTGTCTTTGTGTGTGTCTGTGCGTCTGTGTGTCTTTGTGTGTGTGTGTCTGTGCATCTGTGTGTCTTTGTGTGTGTGTCTGTGTGTGTCTTTGTGTGTGTGTGTCTGAAATTTTAAGTAAATTAAAGTATTTAAAGTAAATTTCTCTAAAAAAAAAGATTGTATAAGCAGTTGTGCAAATAAGCAACATACAAAAATTCTAGCTACCATCTTGTTATTTTGTAGGGCCTCTGGGTTGAGAAAATGTATAATTTTCTGTCAGTTTTACGTTAATGTATAGCCAAAAATGCAGAAGTGTATGAAAAATGTAAAAACAATGTTCCAGAGAGGAAATGGTTAATGTGAGATGGGGGCTTCTTTTAATGCAGTATTGCTGTTCACTTAATTCAAAAGCCATTAAATCATTGTTAGTCCTGATTACATAAAATGCCAATTTGCAAGACACCAGCTAAAAGCCTGTATCAGGCTTTTGGCGTCTTATTACAGGCAGTGACGAGCATTTGCCTGCAAACATGGGGTCTGCTGAAATGAAAAGCGCAAAAAGTGTTGTCATTAGACATGTGCACAACCAAAAAATGTGTTTCGTCTCATTCCGTAGATTCGTAAAGATTTGTAAATTCGTAAGACGTAACTTTCTCCTATTTGGACCCGTTCATATTTTTGTAACAGTTTTATTTTCGTTGATACTGAATGATTCGTAATTCTGTCTAATTTATTTTCGTTGATTCGAAATTCGTAATTTTGTTAGATAATAATTTTCGTTTAATGGATTCGCAATTTTGTACTATCGTAAATACATTGTGGCACAGTCATTCACATTCACAATCTCTTTTAGTTTCATTTTCAACACGTGGCTAATCCATATTAAGATAGACTTTCTCTTAAGCCGCCGTACACACGGTCTGACTTTTTGCCAACAAACTTCAAAATGATGGTTTTCCAAAAAATCAAGGCTTTTGAAAAACTGGGCCCAGTGCCCATTCGAAAGAAAGATTAAAGTACACAAATTTACCCATTCGACCCATTACCCATTAACCAGTGCCCATTCGAAAGAACGATTAGAGTGCACAAATTTACGAACAGACAATGAAACGGATTTACAATACACACAAATGAAAATACGAACATACGAATGAAAATACGAACATACGAAATTACGAACAGACAAAGGATTTAAAATACGGAATGCAAATCGCTCGTTGTAGATGTCATTTTCATTCTTTTACTGTTTCGTGTTTTAGTAAGTTTGTCCAATCGTACTTTCGTATTTTCGCTTGTTCGTTATTTTGCTTATTCATAATTCCGTAATTTTCGTATTTTAGTACTTTCAGCTATTCGGATGTTCGAATTGATCCGAATGGACGAATACTAACAAATTTGTACGAACCGAATCACACATGTCTAGTTGTCATCCTCATTGCACAGGTCCTCTTTAAAGTCCACATCATCAGACTGTTTTTATGTCATATGAATAATTGGCATAAATCTCTGACTACATTATTTCTCTACAGACTCATTGGAACATTCCGCATGGTCCTCCAGAAAGTGGTGGAAGAGGCTCAGCTGGAAGTGACAGACACTCTTATCGATGACAATAATTCAGCAATCAGAGTATGTATCTAAAATTAGAGCAATTAGCTGTAATACTAAATCATTCTGTCAAATACTAAGATTGTGAAGAAAATAACAGTTGAACAAACTCCCTAGATTAAAGGGGTTGTAAAGACAAAAATATTTTCCTCTTAAATTAAAGTCGGACAGTAGCTGATAAAGTAAAAAGTAATGTTTTGCATTATAACTAGTTTGATACCTGTTGAAATTGAGCTGTTTTATTCACCTCTGTCACTCCTGAATCGTTATTCTCACTGGCTTCCTGGTTTGCAGCGCGCATTCATTCTTGCTGCATCACGGCCTAATGGGAACTACAGTTCTCATTAGGCTTAGCCTCCATGCATGTGAGGAATAAGAGAGCATCTTCACGCAGAGCTGTAGTCATAGGGAGGGGGTGAGCACATTCTTCTTTCCACCATGCAAAACAGCTCAGATGCTGGTGGAAAGCAAAAAGAGGAGACAGGAAATGGCATTTTCAAACCTGGATTACTGTATTTTGGAGGTCAGAAGGAAAAACAAGGTAAGTGATATTTAAATGCTCTAGCTTACAGCAATCAATTGATCTAATAAAAACGAACCTTTAGTGTTCCTTTAAGTTTAAGACAATTTCTACTAGCCTAACACCTAGTGTTGTAAAGAAGAGATTGTGGCAGCTGTCTGTTCAGCCAGTCATGTGATTCAGGCACCTCTGCTAGACAACATACACTATATTACCAAAAGTATTGGGACGCCTGCCTTTACACACACATGTACTTTAATGGCACCCCAGTCTTAGTCCGTAGGGTTCAGTATTGAGTTGGCCCACCCTTTACAGCTATAACAGCTTCAACTCTTCTGGGAAGGCTGTCCACAAGGTTTAGGAGTGTGTCTATGGGAATGTTTGACCATTCTTCCAGAAGCGCATTTGTGAGGTCAGGCACTGATGTTGGACGAAAGGGCATTGCTCAAAGTCTTTGTGCTAATTCACCTCAAAGATGTTCTGTGAGGTTGAGGTCAAGACAGTCAAGTTGCTCCACCCCAAACTTGCTCATGCATGTCTTTATGGACCTCAACCCGATAGAACACCTTTGGGATAAATTAGAGCATAGACTGCGAGCCAGGCCTTCACGTCCAACATTAGTGCCTGACCTCACAAATGTGGTTCTGGAAGAATGGTCAAACATTCCCATAGACACACTCCTATACATTGTGGACATCCTTCCCAGAAGAGTTGAAGCTGTTATAGCTGCAAAGGGTGGGCCAACTCAATATTGAGCCCTAGGGACTAAGACTGGGATGCCATTAAATTTCATCTGCATGTAAAGCCAGGCGTCCCAATACGTTTGGTAATAAGGTCTGTCTCCCAAAGAGGGATGTTAGATGGTCAATTCTAATTATTGCCAGGGACACAATCAACCACTTTCCTTAAAGGAGTTGTAAAGGCACATGTTTTTTCACCTTAATGCATTCTATGTATTAAGGTGAAAAAACATCAGAGTATTAGTGGCCCCTGAGCCCTCCCCCTCCCGTTTACTTACCTGACCTCTTAAAAGTTCCGCCACCGGAACACGCTGTCTTCTCAGCCGGGCTTCTCGGCTCATTCATTGCTTGATTGATAGCAGCGCAATCATTGGCTCTCGCTGCTGTAAATCAAACCAATAACGTGGTGCGCCGGGGGGGTGGGGCCGAATGATACCGGCTGTATCAGGGGAGCGCGCACGCAAAAACTAACTCCTATGGGAGGGAGCTCCCATGAAAGTGGAAAGTTCTTGTGGGGAGGAGCAGAGACAGCCGCCTTTGGACCCCAGAACAGCAGGATCGGGGCCACTCTGTGCAAAACGAGCTGCACAGTTGAGGTAAGTATGACATTTTTGTTATTTAAAAAAAAATCGAAGCTTTAGTGTCTCTTTAATGGATGTCACTTCCTCAGTGACATTGTGCTGGTCCAGGAATTGAAGGACCAGGCTGGCAGGTTGCCACAAGTGACAGCACCCTTAAAGATTTTCTTCATTGTGGCCCTCATTCCTCAAACTGCCTAAAAGAACCTGGAGAGGCTGGTTGGAAAGCATGATGTCCTGCTCTACAGGAAAGTACAGATGGCTGATATTAAGAAAGAATTTTGTTCTTTGCCTGCAAGTTTATTTTTTATTTTTTTGGGGTTTCATAATCCAGATCTATTATATCAGCAACAATAGCGTTCTCAAGGATTTGAGATGGTCAGCACTAGAGATAAATATTTTATATATTGGAAGCTAACATTTTCTGGGGCCGAAAACTGACAAGTTCAATTTCTTTCTCTTATTTCTATATAGTTCTAAATATAATATTTTCTAGTTGCCATAACAACCCACAAAGAATTTATCACTGTCCAAAAATGTATGTTCTGCAGCGGTAACAGCCAAAACTACATTAAAAGAAAAGTAAATCTAACTCTTGTTCTCTGCAACCTGTATCTTCACTCCAACTATCACTGAGCCAAGGTGACTGGAGTCGAAGGTGCACCTACTGGGACGGGCAGTGGAGGTAGCTCAGGCAAATGTGTATACTGTGCCACAGGTATTCCTATATATATGGTTCCTTGTGGTGTCTCCCTTGCTGCTCTATACACTTCTCTGTGTAAATTACACAGTACTGACAAATGATATACAACTCCAGGTGAGCACTAGATGCTACAAAAAATGTTGATCATAAATGATAAATTCACAATTAGAATGGTAAAAGTAAGCCTTTACAAAGTGCAAACAACAACATGATCACACGGCTACAGCATGGGCTTTCTTTGTCATACGGGTGCCTATTGATGTCCTCCCATGAAAGTGCTGTCTGTGCACCCACTTTCGGAGAGTGGGCGATGCACTCCGTGATCACTGAGTCCTTCAGCTAACTATAGATCGCGATAAAGGGCCTATGACAGCGGCCTTTTACCATGTTATCAGCTGTGTCCAATGCCAGCTTATCACAGATGTAATAGCCAGTTATCAGATTTTCTTTCTTCATGCTGACAGCATGAGGAGAGATGATAACCAGCTTGTGTTAAAGGGCACTGATTATCAGTACAGTCCCAACAGTGCCCAGCAGTGCTGCCAATCAGTGCCCACCAGTTCTGCAAATCAGTGCCCATCAGTGCTGCCAATCATTGCCCATCAGTGCCTTCTCATCAGTGTCACCTGTCACCTATCAGTGCCCATCAGTGCTACCCACCAGTGCCCATCAGTTTCACCTATGAGTGCCGATCAATGCTCCTCCTCTTTGGTTACAATCAGCCAATAACTTTCATCATCATTATTTTTATTTTACTTCCCCCACCCAATTCCAGCAGCGATTTTTTCTCTCTATAATGTCGAATCTTTTCTCTCTATAATGTTGAATCTTTTCTCTCTATAATGTTGAATCTTTTCTCTCTATAATGTCGAATCTTTTCTCTCTTGTTAGCATACAAGGTTTGTATTATATGAGCAACATCTACTAAATGTCATTGCTGTGTGCCTATTACATTATATGATCACTAGATGGCAGTGTTACGTTTGCTAGTTCATGTTTTGTCTATGTACAAGAAGTAATAATAAAGTTCAGTTCCTGTTTCCACGACCTACAGACTGTCTGCCTGTAATTTGTTTAGCTCCAAAAGTTTATGTCTAACAGGTTATGGGCCCAGAGCATGTTACAGAAGCCCAGGATATAATACAGATTACCCCTGGATATAGCCAGATACAGTGAGCTAGAGCAATTGAGTGCAGAAGACAGCAACAGAAAGACAAACAGCAGTAATGGCAGCTGCCATCCCCTCAGCAAAGTTCTCCATTGCAAATCTGACAAATCAGAACTACCAATCTTGGAAATTCAAGATGAAAATGCTGCTTATAAGAGAAGGTACGTGGAAATGCATAAATGAACAAAGACTTGCACAGCCCACAGAGGAGTGGTTAGACAGAGATCAGAAGGCGCAAAGCACAATCTCCCTGTGCATAGATGATGATCAAATCATACATATATGTAACTGTCAAACTTCTAAAGACATGTGGGAAGAGTTACAGAAAGCACATGAAAGAGTTAATCTCAGCAATTAACTGTATTTAATCAGAAAGCTCTATCAGACTAAGCTACAGAAAGACCAGGACATGCAGGACTATATAAGACAGACCTTAGAGATGGTGGAGAGACTGCGAGGGATTGGAGAAGAGATGAAAGATTTCCATGTTGCAGCGCTATTATTAAGTGGACTTCCTGAAAGTTATGAGACACTTGTCACAGCACTAGATGCACGTCCAGATGATGATCTGACACTGGAATATGTTAAAGGCAAGCTTGTGGATGAATACAAGCGCAAAACTGAAAGCATGAGTACTGTGAGTGTGTGTTCAGAGACTGCTTTAAAGACAAGATACAAAAATAAACACAGTAACGTGCAGCTAGAAAAGCGGGAATGCTTTGTGTGCAAGAAACCAGGACATCTAAAAGCAGATTGTAGAATCTGGAAAGCTAGAATGCAAAAACAAAGTGCATTCCAACAAGCTAAGAATGTCATAGAAACAAAGGAATATGCATTCGGATCCAAAAATTGTGTCACCACTGTGCAAGCATGGTGTGTGGACTCAGGCGCTACAAGTCACATGACAAATAACCAAAGCTTCTTCGCTCAGCTTGATGAAAGCAAAACAGAAGGGATAACTACAGCTAATGGACAACTCATGAAATCAGTGGGAATAGGAGATGGCTTTCTATACTGTCCTATCTCTCCAGATATCACTAAAAAGATCCATATGAGGAATGTTCTATATGTGCCAGATCTTGAAAGCAACCTTTTGTCAGTAAAGAAACTCACTAACCAAGGCAATGTAGTCACTTTTCAGGGTGACAGTTGTATCATAACAAAAGGGGATTGCTTGCTTGCAAAGGCTAAAATCATAGATGAACTATATCAGTTGAACTGCAGTGAAATGGTTAAAATAGCCAAAGAGGATAAACATTCAAACTGCATTCACACTTGTCACAGACGATTGGGGCACAGAAATTCTGATACAATAAAGAAAATAGTTGAGAATAACTATGCAAGTGGTATTAAGATTAATCCATGTGATCACACAATGATTTGTACCAGCTGTATTAAAGGAAAAATGGCAAGGACACCTTTTCCCAAGCAGACCAACAGCAAAGTTCAAAAACCTCTGGACTTAATACATTCAGATCTTTGTGGTCCAGATCTTTTCCAGATCTGGAAAGCTAGAATGCAAAAACAAAGTGCATTCCAACAAGCTAAGAATGTCATAGAAACAAAGGAATATGCATTCGGATCCAAAAATTGTGTCACCACTGTGCAAGCATGGTGTGTGGACTCAGGCGCTACAAGTCACATGACAAATAACCAAAGTTTCTTCGCTCAGCTTGATGAAAGCAAAACAGAAGGGATAACTACAGCTAATGGACAACTCATGAAATCAGTGGGAATAGGAGATGGCTTTCTATACTGTCCTATCTCTCCAGATATCACTAAAAAGATCCATATGAGGAATGTTCTATATGTGCCAGATCTTGAAAGCAACCTTTTGTCAGTAAAGAAACTCACTAACCAAGGCAATGTAGTCACTTTTCAGGGTGACAGTTGTATCATAACAAAAGGGGATTGCTTGCTTGCAAAGGCTAAAATCATAGATGAACTATATCAGTTGAACTGCAGTGAAATGGTTAAAATAGCCAAAGAGGATAAACATTCAAACTGCATTCACACTTGGCACAGACGATTGGGGCACAGAAATTCTGATACAATAAAGAAAATAGTTGAGAATAACTATGCAAGCGGTATTAAGATTAATCCATGTGATCACACAATGATTTGTACCAGCTGTATTAAAGGAAAAATGGCAAGGACACCTTTTCCCAAGCAGACCAACAGCAAAGTTCAAAAACCTCTGGACTTAATACATTCAGATCTTTGTGGTCCAATGAAAACTATGACTCCAGGAAAGAAAAAGTACTTCCTGACCTTCATTGATGAATACTCCAGATATACCACAGTATTTCTACTTCACAATAAGGATGAAGTGCCAGAGAAATTAGAAGAGTATCTCGCTCAAGTAAATAATATTTTTGGCAGAATGCCCAGAGTACTACGAACAGACAATGGCTCAGAATATACAAGTGGTAAAACACAAGCCATTCTCAGGAAGCATGGAATTATGTTCCAGACAACAGTTCCATATAACCCGGAGCAAAATGGAGTTGCAGAGAGAATGAACCGCACACTGTGTGAAAGTGGGAGGAGCATGCTATTTGATGCTAATATGCCAACTACATTCTGGGGAGAAGCTATCACAACTGCATGTTATCTTCAAAATCGTTTGCCGGGAAAAGCAACAACAAAAACTCCATATGAACTATGGAACAAAAGGAAACCAGATTTAAGACACATCAGAATTTTTGGAAGTAAAGCCTAGGTACACATTCCAAAAGAAAAACGTACAAAATGGGATGCATGTGCAAAAGAAGGTGTACTTGTGGGGTACAGTGAATCTCAAAAAGGATACAGGATTTTACATCAAGACACGAACAAGGTAACAGTCAGCAGAAGTGTGATTATTGATGAAACTTCTATGTGCTCAAAGTTTGAACAACAGACACAAACTATTCAAACTGAGAAAGAATCAACATCAGTCACTCAAGAAAATAAGGAAAGTGATACAGAAATAGAAATTACTGCAGAAGAATCAAAACCTGAATCTGAACCAGAAATACCTTCAGTCAGAAAATCAACCAGAATCAATAAAGGTGTTCCAGCTGAACGTTTATCTTACATAGCTCGCAGAGCTGTTCAAACTGAACCAGGTTCATGGAAAGAGATGCAGAAACTGCCAATGCATGAGAAACACGTATGGAATAAAGCCGCTGATGAAGAAATGACATCACTCGAAGATCTCCAGACATGGACACTCTCAGAGCTACCTCAAGGTAAACATGCCATAGGATGTAAATGGGTTTTTAAAACCAAATGTAACTCTGAAGGGAAAGTCTGTCGGTACTAGTGTTGAGCAGAATATGCCATATTCGATTTCACAATATATCTCGAATATATAGTCGAAGATTCGAGATATATTCGCTAAATACGAATATTCGTGATATTTTTTGGAAATGAAATGATTGCGAATTTTCGCTATTGCGAATGCGAATGCGAATTGCGAATATTCGAGAAATGCGGAATGGAGCAATCTGATTGGCTCAGAATATTCGTGATATTTTATAATACAAAATAATTGCGAATATTCGAGAAATGCGGAATGGAGCACTCTGATTGGCTCAGAATATTCGTGATATATTACAATACAAAATAATTGCGAATATTCGAGAAATGAGGAATGGAGCACTCTGATTGGCTCAGAATATTCGTGATATATTACAATACAAAATAATTGCGAATATTCGGCAAATGCGGAAGGAGCACTCTGATTGGCTCAGAATATTCGTGATATATTACAATACAAAATAATTGCGAATATTCGGCAAATGCGGAAGAAGCACTCTGATTGGCTCAGAATATTCTTGATATATTACAATACAAAATAATTGCGAATATTCGAGAAATGCGGAATGGAGCACTCTGATTGGCTCAGAATATTCTTGATATTTTATCGTAATTTCGCAAAAATGCGAATGAGAAATTTATTGCGGAATTTCGACAGTAACACTCTGAAATCGAATATATGTGTTATTTTAGCTAAAAACAATATTGCGAATTTCTCGAAAATAATCGCGCGATATCGCTATTGCCGAATAATCGCATTGCGATTTATCGGCAATATAAATTGATCGCTGCAGCTACTCGGCCCAAGGTCTCTAATCATACCAGCAATGCTTTTAGACGTTGATGGGGATCTCTAGGATGTGATCTGTTCTAAAAAAAAAATTGAAAAAATACGAATATTCGAAATAGCGAATATTCACCGCGAAATTCGGAATATATCGCGAATACTCGAATATGCCATATTCAAGCCGAATATTCGCAATACGAATATTCGTGAGCAACACTAGTCGGTACAAGGCAAGGCTGGTTGCTAAAGGTTACTCACAGAAGTTCGGTGAGGACTATGATGCTACTTTTGCTCCAGTTGCTAAACAAAGTACTTTCAGAACACTAATGACAGTGGCTGCCATGCGTACAATGATTGTGAAACATCACGATATTAAGACAGCTTTTCTTAATGGTAATATTGAAGAAGAAATTTACATGTCACAACCAGAAGGATATTTGAAAAAGGGACAAGAGCATCTTGTCTGCAAGTTGAATAAATCTCTTTATGGCCTTAAACAATCAGCTCGAGCATGGAACCTGAAGATTAATCAAGTTCTACTAAATGAAGGATTTACAAGAAGCAAAGCTGATCCATGCCTATACGCTAAACAAGTAGACACTGAGTGGATGTATCTGCTAATTTATGTTGATGACCTGATCATTGCTCACAAAAATAACAATGAAATTGCAAAATTAACAGGAGTACTCAACAAGCACTTTGAAACTAAAGACCTAGGTGAAGTGACATATTATCTTGGAATTGACATCCAGCGTGAGAAAGATGGAAGTTTCCTGTTGAATCAGAGTGCAAAAATTGAATCTATTCTTCAGCAATTCAACATGACAGAGGCGAAAGGAGCAAACACACCTATGGATACAGCCTATCCAAAGTTAGAAGGAGAAGATGATCTTCTCACATCCAATGAACAATACAGACAAGCAGTGGGGGCACTTCTCTACATTGCAACCACTACACGTCCAGACATTGCAGCCAGCATGTCTCTTCTTTGCAGGCGAGTTGATAAACCACGTCTAAGAGATTGGAATGCGATCAAAAGAGTTATGAGATATCTGAAACAGACAAAAGACTTAAATTTGAAACTGTCAGCAAGTGGTGATTTAAACCTCGTGGGATATGTGGACTCCGATTGGGCAGGTGATCACAGCACACGCAAATCCACAAGTAGTTACTTATTAAAATTGGGAGACAGTCCTATATCATGGTCCAGCAAGAAACAGATGTCAGTGGCATTGTCCTCTACAGAAGCTGAATACATATCTGCAGCTTATGCCAGTCAAGAAGTTGTGTGGTTACAACAATTACTCAAGGATCTTGGAGAAGCAACATCAGAACCTACCGTCTTATTTGAGGATAATCAGGGTTGCATTAAGCTTGCAACAAGTGAGAAGATTAATGGAAGAACCAAGCACATCGATGTCAGACATCATTACATTCATGACTTAGTTGATCAGAAAGTGATTGAACTTGTGTATTGTGAAACGGAAAAAATGATTGCTGATGTTTTGACAAAACCACTAGCTAGAAACAGATTTGTTGATCTTAGATCAGAAATGGGATTGACATAGATAGTAGTTGTTGAGTGGGGGTGTTAGCATACAAGGTTTGTATTATATGAGCAACATCTACTAAATGTCATTGATGTGTGCCTATTACATTATATGATCACTAGATGGCAGTGTTACGTTTGCTAGTTCATGTTTTGTCTATGTACAAGAAGTAATAATAAAGTTCAGTTCCTGTTTCCATGACCTACAGACTGTCTACCTGTAATTTGTTTAGCTCCAAAAACTTATGTCTAACATCTCTCTATGTCGAATCTTTTCTCTCTCTATGTCGAATCTTTTCTCTCTATGTAGAATGATCTCAGACTAATAGAGTTAAGGTTAGGCACATTCGACCGACGAAAGTGAAAATAAAGCATTTGTTTATGTCGGATCTTTCGGTTTTCATATTCTGTGCGTTCGTTTTCGTTTGTTAAAACGATAACGAAAATACCTGAAATTCGGACGAAAACAAATGCACATGTCTAGGCAGTACAGCTATTATTATTTGTAGCACTTTCCCCAGAGGAGCCACTACTTTGTTTGGGTCTTCCTGCCCTGCACCAGAGATTTGAGGTGTCATTCTAATGAATGGCATCTCAAATACGAGTCCCGCGATTTACCATTCACACATACGCACTTTCAAATCGCAGGCAGGTTCACGGCAAATCTGCCCACAATTCAAAATGCTGATGTGTGAATGCAGCCTTAAACGGTATGCAAGTAAGGTCACTGATGGCGATACAAATACTTTTGGCAATATTAGTACAGTTAATATAGGTCCTACTTAGCTACTGTCTTGTGGAATACTAGCTAATTTCTGACAGCTTTGAGGCCCTTGTCTACTTTCAGTGGAATGCCCTCTCCACAAATTAACAGAGAAAATTGAGTAATAGCATAGTGCACTCCTGGCAGAATGCCCCTGCGGACACCAACACTCAACAGCAATCAACTAAACACTTTAAAATGGCCAACAGGCCTCACACCACTGTAGTAGTAGTAGTAGTAGTAAAGTCTTTCTGAGAACATTCCAGGCCTGGATGACACACGTCTACACCAAGATCATTATGTATAGGAACAAAGCTGTAATTCCTAAGTGGAGTCAGATGAAAGAAAGGCCATTGGGCTTTAGGCCTGCCTCTTTAGTCTGGGCCTTGTAGGGATCTGTGGAACTCTTATGCCGCGTACACACGATCATTTTTCAGCATGAAAAAAAACATTGTTTTTCAAAAACGTCATTTAAAATGATCGTGTGTGGGCTACACATCATTTTTCAGGTTCTGAAAAACGACAATTTTTTTTTTTTAGAACATGCTGCATTTTTTAACGTCGTTTGAAACAATGTCGTTTTTCGGGTTGTCGACTCCAGTCTTACACCAGTTAGACAGGCGTAATGGCTCTGTGAATCTGGCCCAATGTTTTTTTTTTCATGCTGAAAAAAGATCGTGTGTACGCGGCATTAGTCTCATGTGGTTGCATGACAGTGGAACAGTAGAATACCAAAACAACTGGAAACTGGAACAAAAGCTTGATTCTCTCAGTCAGTATCTCCTGCAGACAATAATGCCCATCAGAGCAACACATCTGGTGCAGCTCTGCATAGAAACTAAGCTCCGTTCAGTTTTTTTTGTCAAAGCTTAATTGAACAAGCTGAAGTTTGAAGCTGATTGGCTACCATGCATTGGTGCACTAGATTTTGCACTTTCCAGTTTTAGTAAATCAACCCCATAGTCTCTTATCAGTATCTTGCCAGGCTGCCAGCTTACATCAGCACAGTTCTGGTGCGGCAATGACCACCCCTGAGCCCTTCCCTCCAGGCCTTTATTCACACACTGGATCCGCACACAGCCCACAGGTCTTGGCCACTTAAAAACACCCCACTCTCACAGGGGGGGCTATGGCAACTCCTCCAGCTCTCTTGGCTCACACTATCACACTCCTGGTTGGGGCTAACCAGCAGATGCTACATACAGTATTTATTACAAGGATTTATAGCACCAAAAAAATCTACTCAGCGCATTACATACTGTACATTCACAGCAGTCCCTACCCTTAAGAAGGTTACAATCCTAGGTCCCCTAACTCACATGGGTACACACACACCTATACTAGGGTCAGTTTAGATTAAGGTGACCAGATTTTTAAAATAAAATCCGGGACATATTTGATTTTTTTACTAGTAATGGCGGCAATCAGTGACTCTCTACCCTTCGCCGCCTGTCTCAAAGCCTGTCAATTCTTACTCTCCGGCCTGACTACTACTGGGTGGGGAGTGGAGGAAGATCACTCCATAAGGGAAGTCAAGGAGATAAGCAAGTAGGCGGCTGGTCGGGACTTAAGAACATACGAGCGGAATGGGCATGCACCCGAAACTGAAGAAATATTCCCTCCACTCCCACCAGCACATGATCATCAGAAAGGAGCACAGATAATGGAAAAAACACTCTAAGCTAGTAGGAGCAGCACAGTGAAGGTGTGTAATTCCGATTTTTTTTTTTGTTAATTCTGCACTTACTGTCTTGAAATTGCCCCAGCCCCTGTTCAAATCCAATCCGGGGACAAAACCAAGGACAGGCTTGGTCCGGGGACAGTGTCCTCAACCGGGGACTGTCCCCGGAAACCGGGGATGTCTGGTCACCCTAGTTTAGATAGGAACCAATTAACCTACCTTCATGTCTTTGGAGTACAGGAAGAACCAGGGTTCCTGAAGAACATGCAAGCAAAATTTAACCCAGTTAGCAGAAGTGGTAACCAGTACCACTAAACCACTGGGTTTCCCCTGCTCTCTAACACTCCTATGCGCATGGCATAGCACAACTCCACTGGGCACTGTGGCACCATGTGTACTTTGCAGTGATTCAGCAGCTGGTGGAAAGAATCACAGTGCCCAGAGGGGGACATGCTAGCCCATATGCTTGGGAGTGTTGAAGCGCAGAGGAAGCTATATCTTTCCAAGACAGTGAAGTGTAGTGATGAGCGGAATACGCCATATTCGATTTCGCGATATTTCGCGAATATTTCGAAGAATATTCGCGAATATTCGTTAATATCGAATATTCGTGATATTTTATAAAAAAAAAAAAAAAAAAAAAATTGCGAATTTTCGCCAATGCGAATTTTCGCTAATGCGAATTTTCGCTAATGTGAAATTTCGCGATTTTTTTTTTTTTTATAAAATATCACGAATATTCGATATTTACGAATATTCGGTATATTTTATATAAAAAAAAAGCGAAATTTCACATATGCGGTTGCGAATATTCGTTAATATCGAATATTCGTGATATTTGATAAAAAAAAATTGCGAATTTTCGCTATTGCGAATTTTATTGCGAAATTTGAAAAATATCGAATATTCGAAATAGCGAATATTCGCCGCGATATTCGAGATATTCGCGAATACTCGAATATGCAATATTCGTAGCGAATATTCGCAATGCGAATATTCGTGAGCAACACTAGTGAAGTGTGAACACAGCAGCATGACAGGAAAGTTTGACATGTTCTTTTACATGATATCGCTGCTAGGAATATTCTATACTAATGACAGGGTCACTTTCAGTAACTTTAAATTCACTAAGCAAATCGCTTAAGAATCAACTTTCTTCAAATAAGATATTTAATTGTCCTGTCTACAGATTTTTTTTATAACAAAAGTGTCTTCTGCAGAGTTTTAATAGACCTCTATGGAATATAATTGTCCCATTGCTTCATAAGCTTCAACTGTCTGTGTAGACATTGTCTTTGTAAAATGTTGATGTTCCAGACCATTTGACTTGTCTGATCTCGTATTATCCACTTATATTATCCACTTCAAATTGAGACAGTTTTCTAAGTGTACAAAAAGTGTTTAAAAATAGCATGTCGTTAAATGGATGTCAGAAGAGTTCAGAGCTTAGACAAAACTCCGAACTTGTCATTGTCGGAGTAAATTGTCTGGAGAAAATGAACTTTGCCAATATCAAGTTCTATCAGTATGCCAGTATAAAGTTGTGAGAGTCTGTTAAAAGGGTATGTGAAGGCCTTCATTACTGTTGGAGCATCATGGTTGGATAACCCATCAACGCCTACAGACTTTCAAATGTCAAAACCTATTATATGTCTACATAGCTCATCTTCTACAGTGAAACCTCAGTCATACAACACTCACCCCCATGTTAGTGATACTGTCATCTTAACCACTTTAGCCCCGGACCATATTGCCAGTCAATTACCTTTTTGCGATTCGGCACTGCATCGCTTTAACTGACAATTGCGCGGTCGTGCGACGTGGCTCTCAAACAAAATTGGCGTCCTTTTTTTCCCACAAATAGAGCTTTCTTTTGTGGTATTTGATCACCTATGCGGTTTTTATTTTTTGCTCTATAAACAAAAATAGAGTGACAATTTTGAAAAAAAAAGCAATATTTTTTACTATTTGCTATAATAAATATCCCCAAACGATATATAAAAAAAATATATTTTTTCCTCAGTTTCGGCCGATACGTATTTTTTCTACATATTTTTGGTAAAAGTAAAATCGCAATAAGCGTTTATTGATCGGTTTGCTCAAAAGTTATAGCGTCGACAAAATAGGGGATAATTTTATGGCATTGTTATTAATATTTTTTTCTTACTAGTAATGGCGGCGATCAGCGATTTTTATCGGTACTGCGACCTTATGGCGGACACTTCGGACACTTTTGACACATTTTTGTTTCAGTGCTATAAAAATGCATTGATTACTATACAAATGCCACTGGCGAGGAAGGGGTTAACACTAGCGGGCAAGTGTTAAGACCTGCAGTGGTTAGGGTACTGCGGCCTTCTTTCCGTCTCCCAAGATGATTCTTCCGAATGGTTAGAGTGTTCCCCATCCCCAAGCATGAGCCAAGACTTCATGAAGGGTTTCCAGATATAGAATGACTTTATTGAGAGACAGGTTACTTATATACAGCAAAAGAAATACTTGATGTAATCAGATATACAATCACCTCCTCCTCCCACATCATCATACAATGGTGTTACTAACGAGACCCCTTTTAAGAGACCTATTGTAGGAGACAGACGGCTGTCTCCGGTAGAATCCACATGAGTTAATTACTGGTCATTTGCCCAGACAAGGTGTTTTAGAACTTCTCACCTGCTAAACAATAGAACTTCACACAATGAACACTTCTTGAAAGACAGACTAAAGATCATTTACATGACACATTGAGATATTGAGATCAGTTTAAGGAATAAACCAATTATCTCCAGGTAGAGAGCACCCTAATTTTCCCAACGTTAGAACACCCCTCTTCCACACAAGGTCTACCTGCCATTACATATCTCCTGATAGCCCTGATCTGGGGGACCAACATATCCAAATTTCACCCAGATCGGTCCAGGGGTTCTTAAAAGACAAACAGAGTCTGAGAAAATCCAGAATAAAGTCTATTTTCTTCACAATACTCCCCCTTAGTTCCATGGGTCGGCATACCCGCCTAGACCCTGCCGGGTTGGCTAGGGGATGTCCGGGTCAAAATTATACTTCCAAGTCGGTTTGGCGGGAAAGCCCATCCGCATTACCGTTCTGCTTGCCCGGGCGGTATTGCAGTGTAAAATTGTAAGGCTGCAAAGCTAGACTCCAGTGCAGCAACCGGGGATTGTCTCCAGAGACTCGGTTGAGCCAGATGAGGGGGTTGTGGTCAGTGAGTAGGGTAAATGCACGGCCATAAAGGTATAGTTGTAGCTTCTTTAAGGCCCAAACTAGAGCAAGGCATTCTTTTTCCACGGTGGCATAGCTGACCTCCCGAGGTAATAACTTGCGGCTGAGGTATGCCACTGGGTGCTCCATGCCGTCTTCCCCCACTTGGCTTAGTACGGCTCCCAGCCCAAACATGGAGGCATCTGTATGAACGAGAAATGTTTTGTTAGGGTCTGGGGCCGCCAATACTGGAGCTTTGCTCAAAGCCGTCTTAAGTCTCTGGAACGCTGTTGCACACTCCGGGGACCAGGCTACCTGCTTGGGTAGGGACTTTTTGGTCAGGTCGGTGAGGGGCTTTGCTAGGGTGCTATACTCCGGTACAAACTTTCTATAATACCCTGCGGTGCCTAGGAATGCCAATACCTGCGTCTTGGTGCGGGGCTGGGGCCAATTGGCTATGGCCTCTACTTTTGCGGGTTCGGGGCGCTGTTTCCCAGACCCTACTCTATGCCCTAGGTATTGAACCTCTGCCATGCCCACATGGCATTTCTCGGGTTTCAGGGTGAGGCCGGCTTCTTGTAACCTCCCAAATACCAAAGCCAAGTGCGTCAAGTGCTCCTCCCAGGTGCTGCTATAGATGGCAATATCATCTAGGTAGGCACATGCGAAGTCCTGCATTCCCTCCAGAAGTTGGTCCGCCATCCGTTGAAATGTAGCCGGGGCATTTTTCATCCCAAAAGGCATAACCCGAAATTGGTATAGCCCGAATGGGGTGACAAATGCCGACTTGAGGATGGCGGCCGAGTCTAGCAGAATTTGCCAATACCCTTTGCACAGGTCCAGGGTAGTTAGGAAGTGACCGCTGGCCATGCGATCGAGCAATTCGTCGATCCGTGGCATGGGGTATGCGTCAGTGATAGTCCGGTCGTTCAGTTTCCGGTAATCAATACAGAAACGAGTCGTTCCGTCTCGCTTCGGTACTAAAACTACCGGGGACGCCCAGGGACTTTGGGAAGGCTCAATAATTCCTAACTCCAACATTTCTTGGATTTCTTTCCACATGCTGGTCCGTACTGCTGCCGGATTAGGGTACGGCTGCTGACGTAATGGGGTCTCCCCCTGCGTCTCCAACCGGTGTACTGCGACGGAGGTGTACCCGGGTCGGACCGAGAACAGCCCATCGTGTTCCTGCAGCAGTTGTTTTGCGTCCGTCTGCTGTGTGAGATTTAGTTTCTCCCCTAACCCAACTTGCTCTAGGGTACCTTGGTTAGCTGCCAGCAGGTCGGGTAAGGGGAGTCCTTCAGTATCGTCAGTGGACGGGGCACAGATAGCAGCCACGTCCTCGGAGCGCTCGTAGTACGGTTTCAACATGTTCACATGAAAGGCTCGTCTCATCCTTTCATCTGAACATTTGGCCACAATATAGGTGGTGTCGCTAATCCGTTCCACCACTTTAAAAAGTCCCTGCCACGCTGCCTGTAGCTTGTCCTTTTTGGATGGTCGGAGGGCTAATACTTTTTGCCCTACTTCCAGGTTCCTATCGCGTGCTCCCCGGTCATACCATTGTTTCTGTCGTTTCTGGGCTGCCTGTAGGCTCTCCCGAACTGATTCGGTCAGTGCACGCAGGCGGTCCCGGAATTCCAGCACGTACGGCAAAACCGGGATCCCTTCCTCTCCTGTGTTGCCCTCCCAGTGCTCCCGTACGAGGTCCAGGGGTCCCCGGACTTTTCTCCCGTATAGGAGTTCGAAGAGGGAGAACCCGGTCGACACCTAGGGCACTTCCCGGTAGGCAAACAGGAGATGGGGTAGAAATTTCTCCCACTGACCGCAGGACTCTGTGAACGCTGTGAGCATCTGCTTAAGCGTGCCGTTGAATCGTTCACAGAGGCCGTTGGTCTGGGGGTGGTAGGGGGAGCTAAATAACGGTTTCACCCCGCAGCTCTGCCATAACTGTTGAGTGACAGTTGCCGTGAACTGGGTTCCCTGATCTGAGAGTATTTCCCGGGGGAATCCTACTCGAGAAAAGATTCTGACTAGAGCCTCTGCTACCGTCTCCGCCTCAATGTTGGAGAGCGCCACAGCCTCAGGGTACCTGGTGGCATAGTCCACCACCGTGAGGATGTAGCGCCTTCCAGAGGTGCTGGGTTTGTTGAGGGGCCCTATCAGGTCTACTGCCACTCTGAAAAATGGTTCCTCTATTATAGGTAGGGACCGTAACTTGGCCTTGGGGTGGTCCCCCCGTTTCCCTATCCTTTGACAAGTGTCGCATGTCCTGCAGTACGTCTGCAAGTCTTTTGATATCCCTGGCCAGAAGAACGTCTGGGTAAGGCGGTCCTTAGTTTTCTTGATACCCAGATGTCCGGCTAGAGGGATATCATGGCTGAGCTTTAGAAGCTCTGCCCTGTATTTGCAGGGTACAACTAGTTGTCTTTTTATAACTTGGGCTGCCCCACTTCCCACTCCCCCTGTGACTCTATATAGCAGTCCCTTGTCCCAGTGGAAGCCCTCTTGGGCATTACCTTCTTTAGGGGTACCTACGGCCTTCCTGTAACCTGCTAAGGTGGGATCTGACTGCTGGGCTTGGCCAAAGTCTTGTGGAGTGCCCCAGAAGGGGATAGGGTCAGGGCATACTACAGGATTTTCGGTTCCTACCTGTGGTTCCTCAGAATGCGTCTGTCCAGCTCGGCGTGCTTGCGTCCTGGTAGTCACAGGGCAGGTTCCAGCGGGATCTGGGGTAAGCAGCTGTGAAGTTAGGCACCCCAAATCGTTCCCCAACAATACTTCCGCAGGTAGGCCCGACATAATGCCTACTTCCATCTGCTTGGCTCCGGTGCCCCAATTTAGCTGCACTTGGGCTGTGGGTAGTTTGTGTATGGCGCCTCCTGCCACTCTTACTGCAACAGTCCTGTTGGTGCGCGCCTTCGCAGATACGGTGTGAGGTTGCACCAGAGTGAGGGTGGCCCCAGAGTCTCGTAGTGCCTCAGCCTCCTTTCCATCTACTGTGACCCATTGTCTGTGGTGCACCCGGTTGTCCCCCTCGGTTTGTGCTAGGTTCACCTCATGTAGTACGGTCCATTGCTCAGCTTCAGGGCTGTGGTCTTCCAGCGGTTCATGCTGATAGTGATGGGCGGCTGCCCTTGGTGGTGGTGGCCGCTCCCAATTGCCTCTGCTCCGCTGAGGGCAATGTACCTTGTAGTGCCCTGGCCGATTGCATTGGTGACATACCAATGGCGGTTTCTGGTTAAAATTAGGTGGTGTAGTGGGTGGTCCTGCGATCGGTCGGTGGTAGGTCACAGGACTAGGCGTTGGGGTGCTGGACCTTACCAGGGGGCGGTTTCCACTAGTCTCTCCTCTTCTTCCCTCGTGATGCTCGTCTGCCAGCTTGGCCGCTTCCTCGATTGTGGCCGACTTCCTGTCCCTGACCCAGTCCTTGGTGTCTGCAGGTGTGTGGTCAAAAAATTGTTCTAGCAAGAAGAGTTGTAGCACCTCCTCTAGCGTCGCGGCTTGGCAGCCTTGTATCCAGTTTTGGGCCGCCCGATACATCCTAAAAGCCCATTCGGTGTAGGAGTCTCGGCCCCCTTTACGTAATGCCCAAAACTTTTTGCTGTAAGTCTCTGGGGTCACGGCATACCTGGCTAGCAGAATGTCCTTTACACTGGCGTAGTCGTGTATGGCTGTGTCAGGAACTGCTCGGTATGCCTCTGCTGCTCGGCCCGTGAGTTTGCTGCTTAGAATCGCGGCCCATTGCTCTGATTCCAGACCCTCCAAAGCACATTGACGCTCAAAGTCTTGTAGGTATGCGTCAATTTCCATTTCTCCATCCGAAAAACTTTTAAACGCAGCATAGTTAATCTTTCTCCGCTGCCCTCCATTTATAGATCCGGCTGAGGAAGCGGTGTCTCCTTGGTATACGCTTGCCTGTTGTGCCCTGCGCTCACCTGCTCCAGGACTTGCGTCACCATCTCTGGTGTGGGATTTGGCCCATATAGGTTTAGCCTCCACATCACCTTCTGTTGGAACTCGGCTTCCTCCTGGCTGACATTCGCCATGCTGCTGGTTTGGTCGCCCTCCATTAGTTCTGTTATGAGGGTAGCTTTCTTTTTGTTGCTTGTCATCTGGCCTCGGGCTTCCAGCAGATCCTCTTTAGTTTCTCGTAATGCTGGGCCATTCACTTGTTGTCTTTATGCGTCCCATTCAACCCCGCTGCTTGCCACCAGTTGTTAAGACCTGCAGTGGTTAGGGTACTGCGGCCTTCTTTCCGTCTCCCAAGATGATTCTTCCGAATGGTTAAAGTGTTCCCCATCCCCAAGCATGAGCCAAGACTTCATGAAGGGTGTCCAGATATAGAATTACTTTTTTGAGAGACAGGTTACTTATATACAGCAAAAGAAATACTTGATGTAATCAGATATACAATCACCTCCTCCTCCCACATCATCATACAATGGTGTTACTAACGAGACCCCTTTCAAGAGACCTATTGTAGGCAGCACTGTATCCTGGCCTAGGCCAACAAGGCCCAGGCCTAGGGCAGCACTTTGCAGGGGGGCAGCACAAAAAGAGTCCCTGCTGGCTTGCGCTACACTGTTAGTGTAGCGGCAGTCTTATGGGGCAGGCTGGGCTGAGAGGCAAATTAGTCTAGCGCCCCCATAAAGCGGCCGCACTGCTTCTGGTATGCAGGCGGCCGGCATTGTGCAACTGTGGGGGGGGGGGTTCTGCTGCACCATGGGCATGGTTATATCTTCTTAGTCCTCTCCATAAAATTATCAGAAATTTGTGCTTAAAGTAGAACTATAGGCACTTAACTTTATTTTTCATTTTGGATAGAGTAAGGGGGGGGGGGGGTTATAGCCCCTGTCAGTTAATTTCCCATTGCAAAGAATTCTCTTCACTTCCTACCCCATAGCCAAACAGGAAGTGAGAGTAAATTTATACAAATTAAGGGAATCCAGGGCGAATCCTAAATAGAAAGGGGCGCGGCCTTACCAGGAAAGGGGTGTGTCATATTTAAATTAGGGGGTGCGCAAATTTAGTCAGGCCTAGGGCAGCACAAAACCTAAATACACCACTGATTGTAGGAGACAGACGGCTGTCTCCGGTAGAATCCACATGAGTTAATTACTGGTCCTTTGCCCAGACAAGGTGTTTTAGAACTTCTCACCTGATAAACAATAGAACTTCACACAATGAACACTTCTTGAAAGACAGACTAAAGATCATTTACATGACACATTGAGATATTGAGATCAGTTTAAGGAATAAACCAATTATCTCCAGGTAGAGAGCACCCTAATTTTCCCCTCTTCCACACAAGGTCTACCTGCCATTACATATCTCCTGATAGCCCTGATCTGGGGGACCAACATATCCAAATTTCACCCAGATCGGTCCAGGGGTTCTTAAAAGACAAACAGAGTCTGAGAAAATCCAGAATAAAGTCTATTTTCTTCACAGCAAGGAAGGGGTTAATTATGTCCCTTGTGTGTGTTCTAACTGAAGGGGGGGGGTGGACGGACTAGGGGAAATGACTGATCGCTGTTCATACATTGAATGAACAGACGATCCGTCATTTCTTCCCCTGACAGGACCAGGAGCTGTGTGTTTGCACACACAGCTCCCGGCTCTCGCTCTGTAACAAGCGATCGCAGGTGCACGGCGGTGATCGCGCCCACCGGGCACGCGCCTCGTCACCAGGGGCGAGCGGGGGATGCGCTACCCTATTGGCTGAAATGCGAAATGACGTATAGCTACGTTATCTCGCGCAGCTGAGCCGACCTGCCGCCGTATATATGTGGAGGCTGGTCGGCTAGTGGTTAATTACCATTCAATGATCATTTACAGCTGATGTGGGATACTGGGAGTTTCCCCCGATTTTCCCAGTTTCAATACCGTTACACAACATTTCTCATAGGGAGTAAAATACTGTAGAGAGCTTGCTGCACTCAAAAAGACTTATGCCGTGTACACACAATCAGTTTATCTGATGAAAACAGTCCGATGGACTGATTTCATCGGACAAACCAAACGTGTGTGGGCCCCATCAGTCTTTTTTCCATTGGTGTAAAAAAATAGAACATGTTTTGAATTTTTCCGATGGATAAAAAACCAATAGGAAATTCCGAAAGTCTGTGTGGAACTCCATCGGAAAAAAATCCACGCAAGCTCAGAATCAAGTCAACGCATGGTCGGAAGCGTTGAACTTTATTTTTTTCGGCTCGTCGTAGTGTTTTACGTCACATTGTTTTGGCACAGTCGGAATTTAGTCTGATAGTGTGTATGCAAGACTCAGGAAAGTCATCTTCATCGAACTTTCGACAAAAAAATTCATCGGATTTTATTCCATTAGAAATCAGATCGCGTGCACACGGCATTAGAAAACTCCTTATCTTGCAGAACCAAATTGTAGTATTATTATTGTTGCATTGTCTTCATCCCATCACGCCCTCCCTATGTGGATAAGGCCTTATGAAGTTTGTGCCTCTTTCTTTTTTTCAAAATCAGTAGAAAAGCTTTTACAAAAAAAGTGTATGTAAAGGCATTTTAGATTTGAGCCCTTGTCATGTTTTTATTGCTGTCTGTATCCTTGCAAGTGAGATTTACCTTACTTGTCCTGGCAAGTGGCGACCATTGTCACCATGACCAAAAGTAATGCCCTGTACACATGAGCGGAATTTCCGTCGGAAAAAAGTTGGATGGTTTTTCCGACGGAATTCCGCTCAAGCTTGGCTCACATACACATGGTCACACAAAAGTTCTCTGAACTTTCGAGAGTTAAGAACGCGGTGATGTACAACACTACGACAAGGTGAGAAAAAGAAGTTCAATGCTTCCGAGCATGCATCAAATTGATTCGGAGCATCCGTGTTTTATTTCCCAACGGAATTCCATACAGACGAATGTATTTTCCGATAGGAATTTTTTCCGTTGGAAAAATTGAGAACCTGTTTTCTATCTAAGTCTGTCGAAAATTCCGATGGAAAAAGTCTGATGGGGCATACAAACGGTTGGGAATATCCAATGAAAAGCTCCCATCGGAAATTCCGACCGTGTGTATGCGACATAAGAGGAAATCCAAAAAATGTCAGCTGTCATCAAGCAAGAGGTGAACTCCTGAAAGTGGGCACCTGTTGCTATGACTGTTCTCTAAAGCCATCCATAGATGGTTCAAATCTCAGCCAGTTCAGCAGGGACCAGCTGAGATTCGATCCATCTATGGGCAGGCTGATTGTACCCAATGGCTCAAATCCTGGCCAGCCACCTGCCTATCTCCTGGCCTTTTCTGGCCTTCCCTGGCGGAGTGATCTTCCTCCGTGCCCCACCCAGTAGTAGCCGGGGCCCGAAGAGTAAGACTTGAGAGGATGTGAGGTGGGCAGCGACGGGCAGAGAGTCGCTGATTGCCGCCATTACTAGTAAAGAAAAAATATGTCCCCGGATTTCATTTTAAAAATCTGGTCACCTTATGGACCTAGCAGTTTTTTGCCTTTCAGTGCTAGGGTGGCAAACCTCCCTAATCTTCTAAAGTAGCAGCTTTGTCACCCCAGGATAAGCAATACATACGGTGTGCGCAGTGGTGTATTTAGGTTTTGTGCTGCCCTAGGCCTGACTAAATTTGCGCACCCCCTAATTTAAATATGACACACCCCTTTCCTGGTAAGGCCGCGCCCCTTTCTATTTAGGATTCGCCCTGGATTCCCTTAATTTGTATAAATTTACTCTCACTTCCTGTTTGGCTATGGGGTAGGAAGTGAAGAGAATTCTTTGCAATGGGAAATTAACTGACAGGGGCTATAACCCCCCCCCCCCTTACTCTATCCAAAATGAAAAATAAAGTTAAGTGCCTATAGTTCTACTTTAAGCACAAATTTCTGATAATTTTATGGAGAGGACTAAGAAGATATAACCATGCCCATGGTGCAGCAGAACCCCCCCCCCCCCCCACAGTTGCAGAATGCCGGCCGCCTGCATACCAGAAGCAGTGCGGCCGCTTTATGGGGGCGCTAGACTAATTTGCCTCTCAGCCCAGCCTGCCCCATAAGACTGCCGCTACACTAACAGTGTAGCGCAAGCCAGCAGGGACTCTTTTTGTGCTGCCCCCCTGCAAAGTGCTGCCCTAGGCCTGGGCCTTGTTGGCCTAGGCCAGGATACAGTGCTGGGTGTGCGTTCAGAAAGCCAAAACAGCTGAATGAGGCAGATTGGACAGGCACACTAACTTTTAACGCAAATAAGGTAAGTATTATAGCACCATGCACCATGTTTTATGTTGGGGTTTAAATTTCTCTAAAACCCATCATGAACCAATAAATGTGCATGCTCCTTGTTCTGAGACCACCCAGACCAATCAGCGCTGGTTCTCACATATGTGATCACTGTGATAGCCAATATTTTTAGGTTGCTTACATGCCAGCCTGCAGAGAACACTGGGCCCCCATCTGTTTGAGCATAGAGAATGAGTTAGAAAGCATTACAGAATGTATAAACTATTTTTGTATGATTTATTTTTGCCTAAAAGCTAATATTTAGTCTGCAAAGTAGAGTTATTTTCAAGCTTATGGACGAAGGTGCTAAATTTGGTTTGAGCATCTAGAATTTAATGAACTTTGGTCAGGTAGGATTTAACAGGCCTATGTTACTAAGTGCGGTTTGACAAAGCCTTCACTACTTCACTGTAAAGGTCTGAAGTCTAACTCGACAGATACTAGCTGGTAATGTTACTTTATCTTAGAGTGGTTGTAAACCCCATTCATGAAATCTGACCTGGGCACATATAGCTGTAATGTTTACTTATCTCTCTCCAAAGCACTAAGTTTTGTGTCCTTCTGTTGCTCCATGCTCCATTCAGCATGATAACTTCTGGCAAGTTCTCAGACACTAGAGATAAAAGGAGCTGGAAATTTGTGTTGGGGAGGGTGATGTAAATAGATTAGCAGAGAGCTGGCCTTGTCACACTGCAGCTCTGATAGTTTCTTCATTCCTCTGTGTGCCTTTTCTCCAATCAGCTCACACACAGTGTATGCCCAGACTCCAATTCTACTCCAGAAACAGGAAGTAAGACTTCTAACACAAAGTGCACTTTCTAAAGAAAGCAGAAAGCTGAAGACAGCAGATACAAATGTAAAATTTATGTAGGGACATTTGTTTCATCTCTGTGTATCCTCTGAGGCTATTCACTTCACTGGGTATAGGGGAGGGTTTACGTAAATTTTAATGTTTTATTGTCATTTGTTACTTTTCAGACCAGTGTCAGTATCGAGCTCAGGTATCAGACCATGGACGGCTCCGTGGGCGCCTGGAACGATGGCGAGTTTTTGGGCAACACAAACATACAGTCTGAACTGGACATTAACTACCACTTAGAGACAGACAGCTTGCTTTCTGGGCATAGCCAAAATTCTGCCACGTCACCAGGCCGGTCACACCAAAGTCTGCACTCTGGGGAGAGGACATTCCGAAGGTAACAATTCTTCTTTTCCCCCTATTGTTCCTGACATACATTTAAGGATGGTATTGCATGCCTAGTTGAAACTTTCCTTCAACTCTTCTTGTCTTAAATCAGAACTCATGGTAGGCTATAACCTTCTACCCACGTATCTATGTTCAACCTTGTCTTGTTGGAGAAGAGTCCACTGACATACTGTAGCCCGCAACTTAAAAATTCTGAAACAACTGTAATGGCTTTAAAATGGTAGGCTCTATCTGGGCTATAAACATGTGATTCCATATGTGATGTGCAACTCGAGATTTATGGAATAATCTGCATAATTCCTGCCACAGTCTTTAAATATATACCAAGCTTCTTGTTTGTTTGCATTTGTGATTATTAGAGCTCATAAGGGTGGTTTTCTTCAGTGTGTTTTTCTTACAAGTGTTGCAACTATACTAGTGACTATATTTGCCTCCGGATTTCTAGTAATCCCCCAAATTATGACAAGCAGTGCCCAACTACTGCTCAGATTGCTGGATTTATTGTTATTACCTGTATACAGACTCGGCAACGGAAGCTCATCATGTTGACAATTTAAATCAATGTTTTAAATGATATAGTTATTTTTTTTTCCGTTTATTAAGTGTTTATTGGAAAATTGCCAAAAGTAAAGTACATCCTCACGTGGGGAGGTGCAGCATGGTGCAGCGTAGTAAAAACTCTAGATGCGGTAATAGAAACTGTATTGTGATTAAAGTCCAAACAAGCACAATTACCTAGTGGGAAGACAACCAGTCCGGGTACACTCACAGAGAACAGTGTACAGCAGGTCTCAGGTGTATAGCATCTAAAATGCAGCCTGGTCAGTCTGTGCCCAAATAGGGAGGCTTCCAGGAAGGTTAGCATGTCCGTGCTTTCTCCCTACTCGTCTGGAACCACTTCCTACCACTAATACTGTCCCAGTCAGATGAATGACTTGTCCCTATACTACCCTCATGCAAAATGCGTGCCAAGCCCAGGAGCCAGGGTCTTAAATAGACTGCTTCTGACCCAAGATGGCCACCAGGGTCACATGGGGCGGCAGCATCCAATCGGATAGCTCCCTCAGTGACCCAGGTAACCATAGAGGAAGCACATGCCTCTCAACTTCCTCTCCCTTTGCACTGCTTCTGCGGTCGAGTGCAGAAAAAAGTATTGCAACCGAGGCTTGTAGTGGACCATGCAGATCTCAAGATAAGAATGGTTATTCAACCCCTAACTGCATATATACAATGTTCCAACCTGGAGAGGTTGAAAAGAGAGAGGGGGCTCAAAAATAACAATATGTATCAAAAGATGTAAGAAACTTTATTGTGATCAAAAGCATGGTGGGTGGACAACGCTGTAAGTGCTGGGCATTTCATGATAGGCGCTATTGTTGCACAAGCATAGCTGTGGACTTTGGAGGAGATATTTGATGGAACACTGTAGGTGCTGGGCATTTCATGATTGGCGCTATTGTTGCACAAGCATAGCTGTGGACCTTTGGAGGAGATATTTGATGGACTTTGTTCCCCGTTACTTCCCACCACCCCCCGACTCCCCGTATCCAGTAAGCCAATAGATACCGCCCCCCAGCCCTTCCCACTGTCCTACTCCTTGCTTCATAGGCTCGAGCCTCCAGGAGGGTTTGGGTGTGGGTCTGCTCTTTATACAGCTCATCTGTTACCATGGGATTTCCCGGGAGGAGCTGACTCGCCCTAAATTACCTTGTGTCCGGACGGTCCTATTTGTTACATGTTTTTGTGTCATGTATGTCCTTGTCATTTGTGGCTAACTACCAGTTTGCTTGGACTTACCGACCAGACCTTGTAATTTGAGTTCCCTAATTTATTGTCCACCCACCATGCTTTTGATCACAATAAAGTTTCTTACATCTTTTAATACATGATACATATTGTTATTCTTTGAGCCCCCTCTCTCTTTTCAACCTCTCCTGGTTGGAACATTGTATATATACGGTTGAGCACAACCTGCTGTGGAGAAAGTAGACTGCGCCTGCCTACACTCATGCCAAAATAGGAAACTAACTTAAGCCCCATACACACGGTAGGACTTCAAACAAACTTTTCCGTGGATTTTTGTTTGAAGGGCGTCGGCCGGGAACACCCATAGCATGCACATGGCAGGACTTTTTCTGCAAACTTTCCCAAAATCACGAGATTTTTCTGCTCTTTTCTGCTCTTTACCGCCACCCTTTGGTCAACTTATGCTATTGTTGGTTGATTTTAACATTGGTTCTGGGCATGTGTGTTTGTACTTTGGACTAAAGTCTGATGGGTTTCTGTACACACGATAGGACTTTGCACCGTAGGACTTTTGTTCCCGAAAAGTTTGTCCGTTTGCAGAGCGAACTTTTGTCCGATTTAAAACCGAAAAAGTTTGTCCGATGGAGTGTACACACGTTCGGATTTTTTGGAAAACCTGGGAATTTTGAAGTTTGTTGTCAAAAAGTCTGATCGTGTGTATGGGGCTTTAGAGTGAATAGTTACGTTAGTATACAATAAATAGTACTTATGTACATGTAGATATGTATACAGTGAAGGCGGCTTCACTCGGCTGTGCCTGTGTTGATGTCAAACCGCTCACAGCCCGTGGCCGTGAGAGGAGGGGATGGATGGCAGCAGCGGTGTCCCCCTGCAAACCCCCCCTACTCTTGTATCGCGACACTGCCCAAGTCACTCCGAGTCCGCGGCACTGGTGCTGTCACCGCTTCAGTCACGGCCTGACACCCCCCAGTGTGTGGCACCCCGGTGTGGCCCACCCCCCCGCTCCTCACTTAGTACGCCACTGAATCCAAGTACTACATCATGCATAGGCTACCTATATAAGATGTGTGGGTGTACTTTATATATGAATTAGAAAGCAGAAGAGTATGAAAATAAAATGAAGAGGAGAGATGAGGATAGGAAGTTTTGGGAAGCCTTGGTCCTTACTATAGCAGACAGGCATCAGATGTATTACCATGTATTTACATTTGTTCTCGGTTATGGAGTCAGCAGCACCTAGAAAAACAGTCAGGGAGCTTGCTGATTGGCTAAAATGTTTATTGATTAAAAAAGCTAATGAGTTTCAAAGGAAAAACCTTCCCCTTCTTCAGTGCTAAACATGTAGGAAACAATAAAGAAGACATTATTAACATAAAACCCCTATGAATTGTTTATGATTATATTATGTAACATTTTATATGAAAATGCATATTAAGACTATTAATCAGATGATTTTACAATGTTTCTTATTTGTCTTAATATACATAGCTATACTAAATATAAAAAAAATATCTGTAGATGGTATACAGTTTCATTTAGCACTATTTATTAACTTCCATATTTCATGGATGTATGTTTTCAATTGTATTATATATTGTTTTCTGTATGTTTAGCCGTAAAGAGGGAGGGGGAGGGGGGTGGGCTCCCTAATGGAAAATAAAAAATGTGGGGCTTAAACAATTCTTTACTTTTATCTGAAAAATGGTCTTAGATATATATATATATATATATATATATATATATATATTATTTTAACACAACCGTGATAATAGAAATTGCAAGCAATGCATTTTCTCCTGCACAGAACATTCTTCATTGCAGTCTAGTTTTTGTACTTATAGAAAATCAGAACAAATTAATATTTCCAAACCACATTAAAGTGGTTGCAAACCTCCGACATGAAATATGAACAAAGCATATCCCTTTATAGTGTGTACTTGTCCCAATCTACAGCACTAAGTGTCTATTCTGTCTTGGATGTCATCCATGAATTCATGCTTCCATGAACACACACTTTGCTTTGTTTCTTTGCTATCAGCATTAGTCTCTTCTGCCAATTTTTCCTGACACCAAGAGAAAAAAAGGTGACAAGGGAGGGAGCTCCAGCACGCAGTCTGTTATTGACAGCCTCAGCTCTGTACCTGTGAGCTGTGTGAAGAGGGGTGTGTCCCTTCCTTCCAATCAGCTCTTGTCACTGGTACAAGTTTCCAGATTTTTTTCCCCCCCGATTTTTGTTCCAATGGCAATTAAAGATTTTGAATTTACCTTCACTTTCATTCATTGTGACATTAATCAGAACAAATTGAGATGGTGAATATCCCAAAGGAGGGCACAGAAAGCAATTAAAGTTTAACTGTGGTTCTAAACCCTCACTAATCTATCCAAAACTCCCCAAACAATTGCCTTTAGTTATATATACATAAAAAGTTCTGTCTTACTCATGGTAGATGATCGGCTGCTTGTAAGATATCGGGCCTTTTCTTGTCAGGGCTTCGTATGGTGATGAGTTTCAGGAAGTGATTCCCAGAAGTGTTTGGATATAAGCGATGAAATGCTGTAGACAGGAAATCCCTGTGTCTAATCCATATCAATACCACATTCTGTTTACCCAACATAAATCCACTTAGTCGGTGAGTCATACATCTGGTCTGGGAAAATGGCACAAATTTTATTGGGAGAAAAAAAGTCTTGTGTTTCCTGTATATAATCAGAAATACAAGATTTTTCACATGATGTAACTACAAATGGTCAGAGTGGAGTGACACGTAGAGGTTATTTACTAAAACTGGAGAGAGCAAAATATGGTGCAGCTCTGCATAGAAACCAATCAGCTTCCAGGTTTTATTGTCAAAGCTTAACCGAACAAGCTGAAATTAGAAGCTGATTGGCTACCATGCGCAGCTACACCAGATTCTGAGTGCTCCAGTTTTAGTAAATATACCCCATGGGGTCTGAACTGACATGGATACAGTGGAACCTCGGATTACAAGCATAATCTGTTTCAGGAGAATGCTCGTAATTCAAAGTACTTGCATATCAAAGCGAGGTTCCTCATTAAAGTCAATGGAAACAAAAATAATTTGTTCAACATTGACTTCAATGGCATGCAATACTGCATGTGGCCAGAGGTGGGGGGCACCGGGAGCCTCGGGAACACACAAAAAGGCCCAAGAACAGCTCGGCTGACCTTGGCAAACCTTGGAAAGGCTCGAGAACAGCGTATTTCAGAGTCTTTCCGAACGGCGTTGATTGGCTCCACTCGGCTCCCGCTCCCATCCACTTAAGGCCAAACACGGTACTGCACATCGCTTTGGCTTGAATCCTGCTTGTTTCACAGGACAACACTCGCAAACCGAGTTAGGATTTAAAAAATACAGTGCTCGTATTGCGAAACGCTCATTAATTGCGTTACTCGCAATACGAGGTTCCACTCTAATTCAGTTTTGTATATGTTCCAATAAGAACTACACTTTACACTGCAAGGCCAGATGTGTGTGGACAACAAACCATTACATCTACCTATATGGCCAAAATTATTGAGTTCAAAGGTTTCCAGTGGAGGGTACTATTATTACTGCAGCAATAAAAAGACAGATTGGACAGTTGTGCACTTCCAACCTTGTGGTGACAGTTTGGAGAAGGTCTTTCTCTGGTCCAGCATGACTGTGCCTCAAATGTAGCGCACACCTTAATGAGCTACTGGCCTTTTTCCCCACTTAGTGCACACACTGCCAGGCACACAGTATTTTCACAGTTTAGGGTAGGTATGGAAGAGGCATGGAATGCCCCAAAGAAACTGTAAGTAACTATGGACTCTTCTCACTATACTGGCAGGGAATTTCCACAAAGTCATTACTTTCTAGGAGAAATGTTTTAGATTTGCCTCTGTTTAGAACTAATAGCTGTATACATTCTCTGAGGCACAGGAATTGGACTCACAGGCCTCAAGATCATCATCTGCCATCTTATGACATGCAATCAACACTTCTTAGTGAGGGAGATGCAAACCCACAATACCACCAACAACTGGACCCTCTTCTGTCCAGTCTCCACAAAGTATCCTCCAGAGTGCTTCTCAAGACCATATGCGAGAAACCCCAGGTTTTAGAGAATAGACCCCCAGCCTAAACTATGGCTGGGACCTTGATGATCTCCACACAATGTCTCAGACTTCCCAGAGGAGCAGAGCCTCTCAGATAGGGGATTCCTCTACCAGGGCTAACCCAGGATTCAAGAGCCCTCTGCTCTGGTGCTTCAGACCGTTTATGGGATTTTCAACCACCTTGACACATCTCTCCAAGGATTGGCTGAGTTTCCATAAATATATAAGCTGGTCTCCCATTCTAACTTCCAGAATGCAAGGGGAGGCTATCAGACCAGCAGCCTGTGTAAAGCCTGGTACACACTAGTCGGAGCCGCTGTGCTAACCATGCAAGGTTAGTTCAGCAATCTACCCCGCTGAGCTGTTGTGTTCTGACTTGGGGGTGGCCTCCCTGCAAGAACACTCCGATCAGCTCTCTCTGCCATTGACTAAGAGCGCTGATCGGGAGTCGGTTGACTGCTGGTTTCCAGCATGCACATTTGACAGAAGCCAAACAAATTTTCGGCTTCTGTCAGACAGTCTGACATACCCACAGGCCGAATTCCGGACGTTTTATTTTTAACTGGCCATTGTCTCTCGACATTCAGCCATGTGTATGGGGCATTGCACTGAGCAGGCTAGAACAATGAACCCCTGCTCCACTGATTACAGAGGAACTAAACTAAATTTCCTAGCAACCTGTACTAAATAGGAGGGCGGTACACCAGCCAGCTCCATAAAGACATGGTTTGGTGAGCTTGGTGTATAGAAAATCAAGAAGTCAAGTGACCTGCACAGACCCCTGACCTCAACCCTACTGAACACTTTTGGGATGAATTGGAATGCCAACTGTGGATCAGTTCTCATTCAACATCAGTACCTGACCTCACAAATGCTCTTTTGGCTAACTACCAGTACCAGTTCCCACAGACATGCTCAGACATGCCACAGACATGCTCCAAAATCATGTGGAATACTTCCCCAGAAGAATGGAGGCTGTTAGAGCTGCAAAATAAGGCAATTTCATTCATTATTGGCCATGGTTCCAGAATGAGATGTCCAACAAGCTCATGTAGGTGTGATTGTCAAGTGTCTACCAACTTTTGGCCATGTAGTGTATCTAGATGCAGAAAAATACTGTGTCCAGTTCTGGAGACCTAACCTACAAAAATATATTCATAAAGTATAACCAGTCCAGAGATGAGCAACAAAAATGGTGCAAGGCCTGAGGGATAAAATATATCAGGAGAGACTGTAACTAGTGTTGCTCACGAATATTCGTATTGCGAATATTCGGCTCGAATATGGCATATTCGAGTATTCGCGATATATTCCGAATTTCGCGGTGAATATTCGCTATTTCGAATATTCGTATTTTTTCATTTTTTTTTTAGAACAGATCACATCCTAGAGATCCCCATCGACGTCTAAAAGCATTGCTGGTATGATTAGAGACCTTGGGCCGAGTAGCTGCAGCGATCATTTTATATTGCCGAAAAATCGCAATGCGATTATTCGGCAATAGCGATATCGCGCGATTATTTTCGAGAAATTCGCAATATTGTTTTTAGCTAAAATAACACATATATTCGATTTCAGAGTGTTACTGTCGAAATTCCGCAATCAATTTCTCATTCGCATTTTTGCGAAATTACGATAAAATATCAAGAATATTCTGAGCCAATCAGAGTGCTCCTTCTGCATTTGCCGAATATTCGCAATTATTTTGTATTGTAATATATCACGAATATTCTGAGCCAATCAGAGTGCTCCATTCCGCATTTCTCGAAATTTAGCAATTATTTTGTATTATAAAATATCACGAATATTCTGAGCCAATCAGAGTGCTCCATTCAGCATTTCTCGAAATTTCGCAATTATTTTGTATTATAAAATATCACGAATATTCTGAGCCAATCAGAGTGCTCCATTCCGCATTTCTCGAAATTTCGCAATTATTTTGTATTATAAAATATCACGAATATTCTGAGCCAATCAGAGGGCTCCTTCCGCATTTGCCGAATATTCGCAATTATTTTGTATTGTAATATATCACGAATATTCTGAGCCAATCAGAGTGCTCCATTCCGCATTTCTCGAAATTTAGCAATTATTTTGTATTATAAAATATCACGAATATTCTGAGCCAATCAGAGTGCTCCATTCCGCATTTCTCGAAATTTCGCAATTATTTTGTATTATAAAATATCACGAATATTCTGAGCCAATCAGAGTGCTCCATTCCGCATTTCTCGAAATTTCGCAATTATTTTGTATTATAAAATATCACGAATAATCTGAGCCAATCAGAGTGCTCCTTCCGCATTTGCCGAATATTCGCAATTATTTTGTATTGTAAAATATCACGAATATTCTGAGCCAATCAGAGTGCTCCTTCCGCATTTCTCGAAATTTCATTCGCATTCGCAATTCGCATTCGCAATAGCGAAATTTAGCAAAAATTTCTTTTACAAAAAATATCACGAATATTCGCATTTAACGAATATATCTCGAATATTCGACTATATATTCGAGATATATCGCAAAATCGAATATGGCATATTCTGCTCAACACTAACTGTAACAACCTAATATATACTGTCTTGAGGAAAGAAGGGGAAGGGGTACATGACTTTACTGTATACATGACCTATACATTAGTGGCCCATTCACACTATAGTGCTGGCACATGAGCAATGAATGGCACTCCAATGCATATTGCCAATTAACAGAATAGCACAAGGCCTGGCAATGCACCACCACCAAAAATGCTGCATGCATAATATTTGGTCTGTTGTGATGGGTTTGGCAGCCCATTCATCTTGTTTGTTACTGTGTTTTTCTGCTTCTTGAACCTCTCATTTTCCCCCTCACTTACATTTATTTGGAACAAGCAGTGTATGTTAGTTGTGGTCATGTGCACTGCTCAATGCACACTGCAAATTGCATAGTCAAAAATTCCAAGGCTTTCTCAGGAGTGAGCAAGAGAGGGTGGCTACTAGACATGTGCATTCGTTTTCGTCCGAACGCATTTTAGTCTGAATTTCTGGAACTTTCGAGTTTAGTTTTAACAAACGTTAACGAACGTGCAGAATCTGAAATCCGAAAGATCCGACATAAAAAAATCTTTATTTTCGTTGCCTTCAGTTTGATCTAGATAGAAGATTCAACATGACAATACGTGACATGACAATAGCAATCTGTGTCTTTTAAACCCGCGGTCGAATGTTCCTAACCTAACTCTATCAGTCCAAGATTATTCGACATAGAGAGAAAAGATTTGACTATAGAGACATGAAGATTTGACAAAGTAGCTAAAAACATACAATCGCCACAAACGAACATTTATGATCAAATGCTCCGCCCATAGACTATAGAAGAATTCTAATGTTGGTTGACTAGTTATAATAATTAATAAATGTAATTATTACTAGTGTCATACAACATTAGAATTCTAGTATAGCTTGTGGGCGGAGCATTCAACCGGAAATGTACGATTGCGGCGTCGTACAGTTTAGCTGCTTTATTAAATCTTCTTAGAACATTCGACATACACCATAATGACAGATTGAACCTTCATTAGATCGGATTTTTGGACTTAAGCCCCGTACACACGATCCGAATTTCCGATGAATTCCATGGGAGTTTAGATAGAAAACATGTTCTCTTTTACTCCGATGGAATTCCGATGTGAGTTTGGTCGGACAAAGGTCCGATCATGTGTATGGGGCTTAACGCATTTTTTAACTAAACAAAATAATTAAAAACAAATTTCGGGAGTAACTAAATAAATGTATTTTTCAGACGAAAACTAAATGCAAAAGAACTCCAGAGTGCCACGAGACTAATGCAGAATTGATAGAGGTAACGCTCCTGCTCTTCTTGTTTAATTAATTGCCTTTCTGTCTGTGACTGATACATATGAACCTCCTTCTAGCTCTCAGCCAGCTGGCGCAGCGAGATCGTTCCTTTGCTCGGGTTGTCCCGTGCTCGTTACTTGTGACAGCTCTGTGGAGATTCTCTGTGTTAACGAGAAAAATCCCTCCAAATCCTGACAGATGAACTCTCCACTGACCAGTATGGAATACAAATGAAACAAGCTGCTTTTCCTTCCAATCGTCCCTTGCATTATCATTGGAGCTTCTGTTGGGTTCTACAACAAAGAGGACAGACACAGCGGGGGCACCAGATATCATGTTTTAAGTTGGAAAAAGACTGAAAAATCTACCAGTAATTCCTAATTATTTTATTGCCGTCTTTAGAAAGTGGATGGGCAAAGCTGCCTGAACACGCATCAATGAAACTATAGATGGCAATGACTGAGAAAGCATTAGATCAGTTTGGATGCGCCAGAATATGTGCTTGCAGATCTTACTGATATTTATGTAATCTATAGTCCTGGTGGTCATGATTCCTTAACCACTTAAGGACCCCCGCACGCACATATACGGCCACAGAATGGCTCGTACAGGCACAAGGGCGTAAATTTACGTCCCCGCCTAAGTGCGGTTCGGGGGTCCCATCGGGACCCCCTCCGCGGCGCGCGGGGGTCCCCCTGGCTCCGGGAGCGATCCGGGACGAGCGGACGGATGTCAGCGTTTACCCGCCCCCCCGCGATCGCTCCCAGCCAATGCGCGCGCTCCAGGTTCTGTCACTTCCTCCTCCTGTGTAAACACAGGAAGGGGGAAGTGATGTAATCTCCCATCGCAGCGGTATTTCCAACCGCTGCGATGGGAGAAACACCTCACAGTAAGTCCTGCACCAACACTACACTGACATACATACACATAGGCATACTTAACCCCTTGCGATCTGCCCCCCCCCCACCCCCCCTGTCACAGTGTCACTGAATGCAGTGATCTAATCACTGCATTTAGTGTCAGTGTGACAGGCAGTGTAAAATCAGTTAGTGTTAGGTTCAGGATAGCCCCCCCACCCCCCCTAATAAAGTTTTAACCCCCTGATCACCGCCCTAGTTAACCCTTTCACTCCCTATTGCCAGCGTCACTAAGCGATCATTTTTCTGATCGCTGCATTAGTGTCGCTGTTCCCGCTAGGTAGCTATTTTTTTTTATTGCGATTTTTTTTTTTACTAAAGACATGTGGCTAAATACATTTTGGCCTAAATGTTTGACTAAAATTTAGTTTATTTGATTTTTTTTTAACAAAAAGTAAAAAATAGTGTTTTTTTTTCAAAAATGTCGCTCGATTTTTGTATATAGCGCAAAAAATAAAAATCGCAGAGGTGATCAAATACCACCAAAAGAAAGCTCTATTTGTGGGAAGAAAAGGACGCAAATTTAGTTTGGGAGCCACGTCGCACGACCGCGCAATTGTCTGTTAAAGCGACGCAGTGCCGAATCGCAAAAACACCTTGGGTCATTTACCAGCGTATTGGTCCGGGTCTTAAGTGGTTAAAGGCTGAAAGTGGAACTGTACACAAATTTTATTTGATAACGGGAAAGTTATATCCCATGTCGGGTTTTTTTTTCTTCCATCTGTGTCCTTTTGGGGAGGTTTCCCTTCACATCCTGTCACATAGCCAGAACAAGAAGTGAGAGGAAATCCCTACAAATTGAGGAAATCCCTGGTAGTTGAGTTAATGTCCCTATTGGGGAGATATTTCTTCACTTTCTGTACCATGGCCACAACAGGAGGAGAGTGGAAATTCTTCCAAAGTAAGGGAATCCCTGGCTGTCAACCGAGCTAGTGTCCCCATTGGGGAGCTCTTCCTTCAGTTTCTGTCCCATAGCCACAACAGGAAGAGAGAGGAAAACCTTTCCAAAGTGAGGAAATCCCTGGTTGTCAACAGGGCTAGTGTCCCCATTGGGGAGCTCTTCTCTTATATTCAGTCCCATAGCCACAAGAGGAAGAGATAGGAACTATAGCGGACTAAGCATGGGGCGGAGGGGGCGGGCCACACCGGGTGCCACATACTGGGGGGTGCCAGGCCGATGCTCCCCCCCTCCGCGACTGAGGCTTGGCACGGCCGCGGTGACAGCATTATTGATGGCAAGGCATTGCAGACTAGGACCTAGGTAAAACATCGGGGGGGGGGGGGGTCTGCGAGCCGTACCCGAGTGTTACCCACCACCCGGGACCCGCCGCAATGATCCCCTTCTCTGTGGCAGCGCAGCGTCGCGCCCGCGGCTCTGATACTGTCCGCTGTGACTGTCTCTGTCTGACAGTCACACAGCCGAGTGTGAAGCGGCGGCCGCCTCCCCCCTCCTCCTCCATACAAGTGCTCTGCTCTGTGAGGCGCGCTGAGTTTGAAGGACTCTGCAGTCTGCACTATTGTAAGGGGGGGTGTTCTGTATATGAGGGGTGCACTGTATATGAGGAGGGGGTTCTGTATTGTGGGGGGGGGTGTTCTGTATGGGGGGGTTCTGTATTGTGGGGGGGTGTTCTGTATGGGGGGTTCTGTATTGTGGGGGGGGGGTTCTGTATGGAGGGGTTCTGTATTGTGGGGGGAGGTGTTAGTATAGGGGGGGTTCTGTATTGTGGGGGGGTGTTAGTATAGGGGGGGTTCTGTATATGAGGGGGGTTCTGTACTGTGGGGGGGGGTGTTCTGTATAGGGGGGTTACTGTATATGAGGGGGGTCTGTATTGTGGGGGGGTCGGGTTCTGTATTGTGTGGGGGTGTTCTGTATAGGGGGGTTCTGTATTGTGAGAGGGGGTACTGTATATGAGGGGGGTTCTGTATTGTGGGGGAGTGTTCTGTATAGGGGGTACTGTATATGAGGGGGGGGGGTCTGTATATGAGGGGGGGTTCTGTATTGTAGGGTAGGGGTGGTATCTGTATAGGGGGGTTCTGTATTGTGGGGGGTTCTGTATTGTAGAGGGGGTGTTCTGTATTGTAGGGGGGTTCTGTATTGTAGGGGGGTGGTATCTGTATAGGGGAGTTCTGTATTGTAGGGGGTGTTCTGTTTTATAGGGGGTGGTATCTGTATGGGGGGTTCTGTATTGTAGGGTGGGTCTGCACTGTCCAGAGGTGCAGTCTAATGTAAAGAGATATAGAGGTGCTGTGTAATGTAAGGGGTCCAGATGTGCGGTGCTGTGTAATGTAAAGGGGTCCAGAGGTCCAGGATGCTGTGTAATGTAAAGCTGTATAGTGATGCAGGGTGCTGTGTAATGTAGAGGGGTTCAGAGGTGTAGTCTAATGTAAAGGGGTCCAGAGGTGCAGGGTGCTGTGTAATGTAAAGGGGTATAGTGATGCAGGGTGCTGTGTAATGTAAGGGGTCTAGATGCAGGGTGCTGTGTAATGTAAAAGGGTCCAGAGGTGCAGGGTGCTGTGTAATGTAAAGGGGTATAGTGATGCAGGGTGCTGTGTAATGTAAGGGGTCTAGATGCAGGGTGCTGTGTAATGTAAAAGGGTCCAGAGGTGCAGGGTGCTGTGTAATATAAAGGGGTCCAGAGGTGCAGGGTGCTGTGTAATGTAAAGAGGTCCAGATGTGCAGGGTTCTGTGTAATGTAAAGGGGTGCAGGGTGCCATGTAATGTAAAAGGGGTCCAGTGATGCAAGGTGCTTTGTAATGTAAAGGAGTCCAGAGGTGCTGTGTAATGTAAAGGGGTCCAGAAGTGCAGTGTAATGTAAAGGGGTCCAGAGGTGCAGGGTGCTGTGTAATGTAAAGGGGTCCAGAGGTGCAGGGTGCTGTGTGGTGTAAAGGGGTCCAGAGGTGCAGGGTGCTGTGTAATGTAAAGGGGTCCAGAGGTGCAGGGTGCTGTGTGGTGTAAAGGGGTCCAGAGGTGCAGGGTGCTGTGTAATGTAAAGGGGCTCAGAGGTGCAGGGTGCTGTGTAATGTAAAGGGGTCCAGAGGTGCAGGGTGCTGTGTAATGTAAAGGGGTCCAGAGGTGCAGGGTGCTGTGTAATGTAAAGGGGTCCAGAGGTGCAGGGTGCTGTGTAATGTAATGGGGTCCAGAGGTGCAGTTGTGGTGAGGGGTACACAGTAGTGATATAGAGATATTGAAGGATGCAGGGGGCACAGTGGGGTGTTTTTACATTTTACCGTGGAAATCCTTCCAAAGTGAGGAAATGCTGTCTGACACCATAACTAGTGTCCTCATTGGAAGATTCCTGCTCTAGTAACACTTTTCACTTTTTTCACTCATTTTTAGCGGTAAACAGAACACATAGAGAGGGTGAATCTCTCTAATGGAGGCACACACAGCAATAAAATCAGACAGATGTTCTAATCCCTCTCCACTCTGACCGAAACTACAAGAAATATTTTTTTCTTTAGTTACTCTAGAACTCCATCTTTCCTTTCAGTCTAAAGCTTGGTATACACGCAGAGTATAACCAGTGGGTTGAACAAATTAAAACGCACAGATCCCTACATCCACATCCTTATCTCCCCTAATACACTATTGTTTTCTGACAGTGGGCCACCACCCCTGCCAGAATACACAGATCAGTGGTGTAGCCACTGGCTGCATGTGCTAATTGAATGCTGCTTTTCCAGAAGGACTGATTGACAGAATCTAGTTGTTTGAAATGGCTTACATCAGGTTCTAGTGATTGGGTTTAAGTCTACGAAGAGCTGAAATTTTTACGATGAGTTGCTGCTAAGCTAATTTAAATTAAATCTGAACTCCGGGCAAATTTCTAAATCTACCCTTACATTGGGGGTTAAAAAGCTGTTTTATTTACTGTACCTTATCCCTCGCTTCTCTGGCAGCCGGAACTCTCCAACGCTTTGGGGGTGCGGGCGGGGAAGCGCTATTCTTACTTGGAGGACTGCTGGTCTGGCATTGTACTTGATGATGTCAGAGAGCACTGGATGGTGTGCCAAAGAGAAGCAGCTTTGAAGGGCCTGTGTCCGAGATGAGGAGGCCTGCGGGAGCAAGGGTTACCCGTACCCTAGACAAAAATGAGCATTTATCTCTTGAAGTATGGGGGAGCACCACTGCAAGGGTAGTTTTGAGTTTTCCCTAGAGCTCAATGATAAACACTGAGGCCTCGTACACACGATCAAATCTGTCCGCTGGAAACGGTCCGCTGGACCGTTTCAGCAGACAGATTTGATCGTGTGTACGGCCGAGCCGACGGATTTGGCCACCCGACAGATTTCAAAGCATGCTTTGAAATCTATCGGGAGGGAATCCGTCCGCCCGACATGTCTGCTGGTTAGTACACTTACCAGCAGACATGTCGCACCGCCGCCGAATGGATTCGGCGCATGCGCGGAAGTGTTTTACTTCCTGGTGCGGTGACGTGGCGGCGTCAACGTCACCGCCACGTCAGCGCGCTCTCTGCTGGCGGGGATTTTGGTTTGCTCGTGTGTGTACCCGCGAGCAAACCAAAATCCCAGCAGACAGATTTGTTCAAATCTGTCGGACGGACAGATTTGAACAAATCTGTCTGCTCGTGTGTACGAGGCCTTAGGGTCACCACATGTCTGACTGTACAATCTTTGTAAAAACGACATTACATTTAACAAAACTACCGTATGTAATATTAAGGCCTACATAATCTATGCAATCAGTTCAAATGTAGATTGACAGACACTTGATCTAAATACATATTGGTAGAGCTAAAGCTGGCCTCACACCTACATTTCTTTAGATCTACCAACAATTTTGTAGTGCACAGTCCTTCTGGACACAAATTGATTGGATTGATGAGGTTGTTTTGGTAAAATTTATTGTACAAGGACTGAATGGTCAGATTGTAATGTGTATGGTGTCCCTTAAGGTCCATTAACATTTTTTGTGGTTCATTAATGTGTGTTAGACCAGTTATAGCGTAAAGCCGCATACACACGATCGGTCAAACTGATGAGAACGGTCTGAAGGGCAGTTGTCTTAGGTTAACCGATGAAGCTGACTGATGGTCTGATGTGCCTACACACCATCAGTTAAAAAAAACGATCGTATTAGAATGCGGTGAAAATTAGGGGGTCGCCTTATACGCTGGCAAGTACGGTATTCACACAGTTTCGGCTACGTAGTGTAGGTAGATTGTCAGATGGCCACAAACCTAAAGTATGCCTACAGGTGACATTTTTTTTACTTTTTGATAGAGTGAAGAGAGAGTAGAACACCTGTTAACTTTTTATTTCTGCCTGTACTCCTGTTAGATTCACCCTTTTTATTTTTCCTGTGTACCATTATCTTCAAAAGTAAAAGTGAAAGAAAAGTAAACTAGACCAGGAATACAGGGGAAATTCTATTGGGATTCTCCCTCAAGATATGTTATCTCACTTTCTGGTTTGGCTATGGGACAGGAAGTGAAGGGAAATCTCCCCAATGGGACACAAATGCCAACAAAAAGACAGCAGCAAGGGTTATTATAATGCTCCCTTAAGCTCCGTACACACGATCAGATTTTCCATCAGAGAAAAACCTTGGATGGTTTTTCCGACGGAATTCCGCTCAAGCTTGGCTTGCATACCCACGGTCACACAGAAGTTCTCTGAACTTTTGACTGTCAAGAACGTGGTGGTGTAGAACACTACGACAAGACGAGAAAATTAAGTTTAATGCTTCTGAGCATGCGCTGAATTGTTTCCAAGCATGCGTCTGAATTTTGCGTGTTGGAATTGCTACAGATGATTGGATTTTCCGATTGGAATTTTTTCCTTCGGAAAATGTGAGAACCAGCTCTCAATCTTTTGTTGGCAGAAATTACGACAGCAAAAGTCCAATGGAGCATACACACGGTCGGAATTTCCGTTCAAAAGCTCACATCTGACTTTTGCTGTCGAAAAATCTGATTGTGTGTACGGGCATAAAATAAATAAAAAATTGAAAAAAGTTTTGCTTTTAGTTCTACTGTTAGGTCATATAGTTATTGGTATATATTATTATTAATATTGGTATGACTGTGTTGGAGTAAATACAGTGTAATCTTTAGGGGTTATGAATTAATGTGAATAGTACAGTGTTTCAGAAGTCAGACACCTTTGCTAGACATCACAGCCAGAAGTGTGATTCGTTCTCTGATTTAAAGCCCAACTATAGAAGATATCAAAATGTCACCTTGCAGTGGGGCTGCATCCAAACTATAAGGCCCCTTTCACATTGAGGCGTTTTTCATGCGGTACAGCGCTAAAAATAGCGCTGCTATACCGCATGAAAAATCATGCCCTGTAGTGTTCAATGTGAAAGCCCGAAGGCTTTCACACTGAAGCGGTGCGCTAGCAGGAACGCTCCAAAAGTCCTGCTAGCCGCATCTTTACCGCGGTATAGGAGCGGTGTGTTCACCGCTCCTATAGCGCGCCTTCCCATTGGAAACAATGGGAAACCGCGGCAATAGCGCGGTAATACCGCCCGCAACGCGGGCGGTATTAACCCTTTTTCGGCCGCTAGCGGGGGTTAAAACCTCACCGCTAGCGCCCGAATATCGCGGTAAACACGACGGTATAGCGGCGCTACAAATAGCGCGGCTATACCGTCACCGCGGCTCCACGCCTCAATGTGAAAGGGGCCTAAGGGTGAACTGCTAGTTTAGGTCTGGGAGAGTGAAGCCTCGTACACAGTCCATCCAATGAGAACGATCCGATAGACCGTTGTCATCAGTTAACCGATGAAGCAGACTGATGGTCTGATGTGCCTACACACCAGCGGTTAAAAAACCGATCGTGTAAGAACGCGATGACGTAAAACACAACAACGTGCTGAAAAAAATGAAGTTCAATGCTTCCAAGCATACGTCAACTTGATTCTGAGCATGCAGGGATTTTTAAACGATGGTCGTGCCTACAAACGATCGGTTTTGACCTATCGTTAGGCGTCTATCGGTTAAATTTTAAAGCAAGTTTAAAGAACCTATGGGGCCTACACACGATTGGTTTTGACTAATGAAAATGGTCCATCAGACCATTATCCTCTGTCTATCCTATCGTGTGTACGAGGCCTAAAAGTACTTTTACTTACCTGATCCTCCACTCCACAGCAGACGGCACTTCCCTATGCTCTGGAGCTGGAATGTCCTATAACGTCATCATGTCCAATGCAGGCCCCAATATTGCTGGAGCATTGGGGAGACGATGCTGAGGGGAACGGTCTAGCAGCACAGAGGAGCAGAGGATCGGGTAAATAAATCTTCTTTTCTACGCCCCCCAGACCTAAAAAAGCAATTAAACCTTGCAGTGCAGGCAAAGCCCCACTGCAGTGAAGAACTTTCAAGTTTACCAGAGTTGGGCTTTGAGGAATACAGTGGTGTCACCAACTTGCCTACTGGTTGGACAGTGATGGAGTACAAACACCTTGATAAATCATCAACTGTTTATTCTGTTCTGCCACAGAATATGTTGCCTGTAGGAACCTCCTACAGTATTTATGATGAAAAGGTAACCCCTATGTATACTGTCTTATATTTTACCACTAATAGTCATAACATTTTACCCATATCGTAGCCCCTTATTATTGCTACTAAAAATAGTCTGACACCAAAAGGTTGCATAAAAATGCCCATTTACGGCCCCTTTATTAAATAAAATAATTAACAGCATAAACCAAAACAAGCATAAACTTTTTGGTTGCCGATCCTTGGAGGCACTACGTATCCAACTCTTTACTTTATACTGTATCTGCTTAACCATTTTATGGTCCCTGACGCTTTGCATCCGACTCTGGGACGAACCATCTTCAGCAGATAACAATAAACTCCCAGTTAACCACATAACTGGCATTCACCGGGGACCCATATCTCAGATGTGTTCCAACCATAAACTCCCAGTTAACCACATAACTGGCAATCACCGGGGACCCATACCTCAGATGTGTTCCAACCATAAACTCCCAGTTAACCACATAACTGGCATTCACCGGGGACCCATACCCCAAACCTTTAATTCCATCATTTAACTTCCAAATGCCTCCAAAGACCCAACCGCCTTCCTAAAAGAAAATTTAACACAAAAAAAAACTACAAACACAGAAAAACAAACCAACATTATCAATTTTCCATGCTACCAATCTAAAATAATTAGGGCGGGCGGACGGACGGGAGCTTTTCCTATCTTCGTGTGCTGACCGGAAGTCTGTACCATTGACCTCCTGTCTCCACTGCCTCCCCCTCCCACCGCTCTGACCAATAATCTGTGAGCTCAAGTTAACTTCAGAAAATAATGAACCCTCACTAGCCCAGCCTACAGCGTCCCATTTCATGTAGCCCGGAGCTTATTTCTTTTTTTCTTTTTGCTAAAGACTTTTTTTTTTTGAGTCAGTGATGGCTGGTAGTAGGCTCTTCTAAGTTTGAGGTGAATTCTCCCAATACATCTTATGATACAAAATGGCTCATCTTATGATACAAAATGGCTTATGATACAAAATGGCTCAAAGGAAAAGCTTTAAATACAATTTATTTGTCAGACACCCATTAACATGTCTGCAGATGCCTATAATAATAGCCTGGTATGTGACAATTTGTACCACAGACTTTAGATGTTTGTAATTTATGGTGTTAGTGCTCGTCTTAAAAATATCTCCTTGCAGAGAGTAACGACGGTTGACATCTCTGCATCGTCTAATGGTGTGGAAATTGACAGCACGCTCGTTGCTCCGGCGTGCTTTGTCATTGATGCATGATTGCAGACCTTGTAGACAATTTTCAGATCAATGCCGTGTAAACTTGGATTTTCTCATTTATAAATACCAGTCAGTTTCTATTATATAGCTATGGGGAAGAGCAACAACCAGACAATTCTGCAGTGAATAATTAATGTATTATAAAGAAATATTTATGGAAAAGAGGAACGACCAGGGCCAATTAAATTCTATGGGCAGACTGTGCAAGTGCACTGGGGCCCTCTGGTGACTTTTATATTAGATGTGGAGACAACACTGCCTGCATTCTGTAGGCCTGGACACTGCTTACTTCTAGGGAAGGTTAGAAGCAGGAGGCATTCTTTACAATAACCTAAATTAGCTCCTGGTTTGTTCTACCAGCCAGTGACCCTTGACCAGTGTAGCCCAGATGTCTCCAACCTTCTTGATACCTTCCCCCTTACCGTTACCTTTAAATAACTAGACCACACATAAAATTGGAGTAAAAATTCCCATAGCAGCCTCTTTATTAACAAAATATTAAAATTTCACAACCCTTTACACATAAACATCTGTAAACAAAATTATGAATCGCTCAGTCTGTTGGTCTTTGATGGCACCCTAAATTTAACACATATTCCACCTCTAAACTACTGGACCTTTTTCCATGATAGGCCTCCAGCCGTACCACACCAGCTCGGAGACAACCCACTACCCCGCAGTGCAACCATTACCGTATTCCAGCAAACAGTGGAATACACCAAAGGGGCACATACTACCATGAGTCCCCAACACTTCCATCTCGTATGTTTTCCTGACACCATCAAAGACCAAAACACCACCACCGCTCATCTGCTATGATGGAACCTGCTTGCACTGCTCCTGAAAGTAAAGAAAAGAAGCAGACAAAAACAAACAGGGAGGGTGGGTGGGAAACTGCTTCCTAATCTTCTACCCCTACCACTGATATCCGGGAGCCCTGCCACCCCCCTTAAATAAACAAAACCCTCCCAACTCTGATCTTTTACACCAATCCTTTTTCCCCTTCCTTGCAAAACTTGCATGTTTTTTAACCCTGTGTTGCCTTCCCTTTTCACACTGTCATGCCCGGCCCTTCTCTACTTACCTATTCTTTTCTTTCGCTTCAGGCCTCACTTTCCTTCACGTCCTGATTGACCAGCACAGAGACACACAAAAGGCCTCTCCCATTTCCTCTGGACACCACTAAGGCCTCGTACACACGATCAAATCTGTCTGCTGGACCGTTTCAGCAGACAGATTCGATCGTGTGTACGGGCAAACAGACGGATTTGGCCACCCGACAGATTTCAAAGCATGCTTTGAAATCTATCGGCTGGGAACCCGTCCGCCCGACATGTCTGCTGGTTAGTATGCTAACCAGCAGACATGTCTTCTCGCACACGCGCCAAATGATTTTGACGCATGCGCCGAAGTGTTTTACTTCCTGGTGCGGTGACGTGGCGGCGTCAACGTCACCGCCACGTCACCGACACATCAGCACGCTGTCTGCTGGCGGGGATTTTGGTTTGCTCGTGTGTACACGCGAGCAAACCAAAATCCCAGCAGACAGATCTGTTCAAATTGGTCGGTCCGACCGATTTGAACAGACTCATTTAATCGTGTGTACGAGGCCTTAGACTGAGGCTCGGTTCACACAAACTGTATGGCTGAAATCCCATCACATGTGTACCAAAATGGTGCAGTACCCTTTTATTTTGGTCCGCACTGAAATCGGATTTCATGGGTGTTCACACCAATGTGATTAGATTCCTGCACCATTTGACAGTTGACACTGCAATCTGCGAGTGCGAACCAATGTGGGGGTGTCATTAACTTTACATTGACATTCCCATCGGTTCGCAGATACAGTATCAGTGCAAACTAGTGTGAACCCAGCCTGGAAGTGAAGTGGTTTTAACTGTATCTATCTATCTATCTATCTATCTATCTATCTATCTATCTATCTATCTATCTATCTATCTATCTATCTATCTATCTATCTATTTATCGTATTCAAAAACATTATTCTCTCATAGGGGCCCTTTGGTGCTTTTTGTTCCCCAAAATGAAGAACAGGGTAATGCCGGAAATGCAAAGAAGAGGGGGAGCCAGGACTGGAATTGGGAACATGGGGAGCAGATATGAGGCAGCGGGGTACAAGGTAGAAGTAAAAGACAGGAGCGCGAATCAGGTTCTGAATTAAAAAAGGGGACACCGCTACTACAACCTTCCATTCTGAGAACCACAGTGCCACCAGCAGATGATCCAGGTCTTAAAACAGAAGCCTTATGATTTCTGACATTCCTGGGGTGAGGTGGAACCTCCCCTTGTAAAGGCCCAATACACGGGACTCAAACCCAGAGATTGTACCATTTCTGGCCTCTCAGGGCTGATAACGAGTGCCTCACTTGTAATATTTAGGCTTAGTCTGACCTTCAAGGGGATAATAACGGAGATGCACTTTATTACAAAAGGAAATTTGTTGGAAAATATCCATGTAAACTGGTCCAATCATTTATTTTATTTTATTAAAAAAAACATAGTTAAAACTGCTCATTCACCACTGGCTGTGACTTAAAGTGGATGTAAACCCACCACTCACCCAGTATAACTGAATGACACAGTATTAATGTATATATACACATGCAAGCCTCCTGCACGTATTCCTACCTTATTCATATGTTACCATCTGCAGCAGTAAGAGCCCCGCAAAACCCTGGAATCAATGGGTGGGTCTCTTTGCCGTAAATTGTGGGCAGAGTCCTGATGTCACAAGGCTCCCCGCCCACCTCTACACTCTCCTATTCCTGAGTTTTGATTAACATCCAGTCAAAACTCAGGAAAGGCACCACATGACTTCAGCATGCCCAATCATGCTGAGGTGTGGAACAGCCAATCCTGGGAGAGCTGGAGAAGAAAGGAGGAGGGATGTGAAGCTGGAATTGTAATACTCTCTCATGCCCATTTTGCTGGTCAAAGACCGGGCAACTTTTTGCGATTTGGCACTGCGTTGCTTTAACTGACAATTGCACGGTCGGGCTACGTGGCTCCCAAACAAAATTGACGTCCTTTTTTTCCCACAAATAGAGCTTTTTTTGGTGGCATTTGATCACCTCTGCGGTTTTAATTTTTTGCGCTATAAACAAAAATAGAGCGACAGTTTTGAAAAAAAATGCCCCCAAAAATATATAAAAAAAATTAAAATTTTCCTCGGTTTAGACCGATACATATTCTTCTACATATTTTTCATTAAAAAAAATCGCAATAAGCATTTATTGATTGGTTTGCGCAAAATTTATAGCGTCTACAAAATAGGGAATTGTTTTATGGCATTTTTATTAATATTTTTTTTTACTAGTAATGGTGGTGATCAGTGATTTTTATCGTAACTGCGAAATTATGGCAGACACATCGGACACTTTTGACACCATTTTGGGACCATTGTCATTTTTACAGCAATCAGTGCTATGAAAATGCACTGATTACTGTAAAAAAAATACACTGGCAGTGAAGGGGTTAAAATACAAGTGGTAAGGGGAATACTGCGCTAATGAAAAAATAAATGAATAAAAATTGAAAAATAGCTAAAGGGGTTAACCTGTAGGGGGCCCTGAAGGAGTTAAGTGTGTCCTAGGGAGTGCTTGTAACTGTTAGGGGGTGTGGCTTGCCATGACACATCACTGATTGTTGTTACCGATGACAGGGAACACGATCAGTGACAATGTCACCTAGTCAGAACAGGGAGATGTTGTGCTTACACTAACATCTCCACGTTCCTTATCTCTGTGACTCGATCACGAGACACCAGCGGCGATCGGGTCCGCGGGGACGTTCATGGAGCTCACCGCAGCGGCATGCGTGACCACACGGCTCGCAAATTAAATGGGAAATACATGTACGCCCATTTGCACAGCCGTGCCATTCTGTCAACGCACATGCGCAGTTCGGGAACCGGCTGAAATATTTTTTTCAGGTTTCCATGCACTTTAAGGCCCCACAAATGACTTGAGTTTCTATTGAATTAGCCACAATTCAAACAAGCATTACTCAGCTTAAAAATTATATTTAAATCAGCTAAGCCCTGGTTCACACTGGGCTGTGGGAGTGAAGCGGTAAAGGGGTACAGCTGAACTCGCACGATTTCACTCCCGCTGGCAATCCCAATTTCGGCTGCGATTTAAGAGACGTCTGTGCGGGTTTCTGCACAGATGTCAATGTAAATCGCAGCCCCAAATCGCAAAAAGTAGTACAGGAATTACTTTTTGAAATCGGTGCAGCGCCGCAGATGCGGCGTCGCACCGATTAGGACGGTGTCATTGCCGACAATTGCCACCGATTTGAGATGCGATTTCACATGTGAAATCGCATCTCAAATCAAACCAAATCGTACCCAGTGTGAACCTGGTCTAAAACAGGTGGAAAACAAGTCACTGTTTGGCAATAGCAGCAACCACACAAACTATAGCCTGCTGAATACACAGGTGTTCGCATGGATGGGGGAATTGAGTGAGTTTCTCTCTGTCTCTTGTCAGCTGAACAGGCGAAACTCAAAACTTCCATATCCAGCTACAGTCTATCCCAACCCCTGTCACTGACTCTTAAGGCCCGTACACAAGATCAGATTTTACGACAATAATTGTCTAATGGACGTGAAAAATTAAAAAATAAAGGAACAGGGGAATGGATTACTATAAACAATTTGTCTAATGGACATGTTGTGTCGAATAATCCGACCATGTGTATGCTCCATCAGACAATTGTTGGCAGAATCAACAACAATGCTAACCATCAGACAACAATAGCAGAAGTTGCCCAAAGGGTGGCGGTAAAGAGCTGATAAACCACGTGGTTTGGTGAATGTTGGCTGACAATTTTCTGCCTTGAGTATGCAGAACAAGTTCACGGACAACGCCCTTCAGACAAAAATCCACGGAAAAGTCAGATGGAAGTCCAAACGTGTGTATGAGGCTTGAAAGTGTTACTAAACCCACAACAGTAAAATCAGTGTGTATATGCAATAAACATGCTTGTTATGCTCACTTTGGAACCTAGGGGTTAATCCTCCGCGTTGTGTAAAAAGGCTGTTTGATCCTGTCTTCTCTGATCCTCCCCTCCTTCCACTGCCCTCTAATAATTTCCTGATAACACAGAGTCTACGGGGTAATGCTGCACATGCTCAGTTTGGTGTGTATTGCTAGAGAGGTTTTTTTTTTTCCGGAGGGTGCATGTGATCAGCACAGGGCCAATCAGCACTGCCCAGACAGGGGGTAAGGGGTCATGCAGTCTCATAGGATAGTCAGAAAACTCCTCCTGTAAACTTTAACCAGTACTTCGCTGGACACAGAGAATAACATGACTGATACATACTGCTGTTGAGAAAAGGTATTTACCAGTTTATACTTACTAAAATAATTGCATTTCCAAGTTCTGTGTACTGGGCGAGACCAGATATAGTGATAGCAGGGTCCTGGGTTTAGTAACACTTTAAGCACCGTAGAAACATACCAAATGTTGGGCGGCCACGGCCAATACGATAGAAACTGGTCTACATTCAGCCAGTGTGTGCGGCAGACGGTCCGACAAAACTGGACGAACGTCTATCTTCTGTCAAAGGGGCATGACCGAAAAAGGTCTGCAAATGGCTGGTGTGTTCTGGCTTTAGAACTTACCTTTTAACTTTAGTGATCTCTCTCTTGTACAAGAAGAATATACTTACAAATTTAAGATAACCTAAGGGATACCCTCCCCCCTTTTGAGTAATGCTTTTCTCCATGAGTCTCCGATCTGAAGACATGATATCAGAAGTCCTCTTCTCCTAGCGGTTTCAAGGTCCTCAATGCTGCAAAGTGTACCATACATTGAAATGGTACTGCTCTCTGCGGTATTCTGTGAAATCAGGACAGTTTAATGTCATAACCCCCAGGGGCAGGCCCTTGACACCCTGGTCTCACACCAAGTGGGTTCAACCCAGAAGAGGACCAGTGCAGATTCATGAATTTGCGGGACAGGGAGGGAGTGCCTAAGCAATACAGAAAACACTGCTGGTTTCCTATTAAAACTGATCCTGGGGAATTATTGTACTGTATATATATTTTTTATTTGAACTAGAGTTGTTTTTTAAAGCAGATTAGCAATATTGTCTGTTAGATTCTATTATTATTTCAGGTGTGATTTGTATGTGCAGCAACCACGCATTTTGATGTAACTCTTTGCCTCCATTAATCACGATCCGAGCGAATGCATAATTGCATTCACATCTCCCTATCAGATCTCCATGTTGGCTATCTGGATAATGCATCTTGCAGCCCAGACTCACCTCAACCCCTCCCCATCACCTCTGCTGGCATCGGCAAGTTATTGAGCAGTAAAACACTTTCTATAATAGACTGTAAATGTGTTTTAAGTAGTAGTTTGGCAAGGGGACGATGCTCATAAAATATACTGTTAAGCAGCTAATTACTGCTAAGTGCATCTTGTAATAAGAAATGCAGGTTTTAAGGTCTAGTATGTAGTAAATTCCAGAATCTCCATTGCTATTCAGCCTGGAGTGGGGAGAGGGGGAGAGCCAAAAAAGGTTCATTTGTTTATTCTGTCACCAATGCACTTCTTCAATCACCATGTTTTGGGTTCATAAAGTGAACATGTGCTTTTGCCCATAGAGCAGGGGTCTCCAAACTGTGACCTGAGGGCCTTTGCTAGCCTTTATCTGGCTCTTGGGGCACTATTCCTGCCACCGATTTGAGGCACTCTTCCTCCCACTGACACCAACAAGGGGGCACTATTTTTTCCACTGATACCAACTACTACTCCTACTACTGACCACCAACCTTAAGGCCATATTTATTCTCACCAATGCTGGGCCCAGGACTTTTTCTGCCCCCCCCCCCCCTCCGCTGGACACAATTCGGCCTTCCTAAAGTCTTAAGGACAATAAACTGGTTCACTTAATGCCTAACTCTATTAGACCCCAGATGTCTTCTCTGCCCGTAAAAGCATCTGATCACACCAAGATCAGTGTGATCAGATACTTTCCAAATTTAAAAAAACTGTTTACATCCGGGGAAACTGAAAGTGATAATAATATTTGTTGCTTCGGGATTCCTATACCATACAGCTCATTGGGGGACTTCCGGGTCCTCGCAAGCTCTATGGCAAGCCAGCGAAACCACAAGTTTCATTCTGGTCTCACCGGTAGGATGGTAGACCCCTTTTTTTTTTTTGCCACCACCTGTAAAAGCTACCCAGTAGCTAATTAGCCACTAGGATGGCTTTTACATAAAAAACAATCACTTCCTGAAAAAAAAAAATACCGGGATGATGTCTAGTTCCAGGCATCAACTCGGTGTAACCACTTGAAATCAATCACGTACATGTGTAAATAAAGGTGAAGAAAGATCTAAGCCACGCACCCTTAAAACCACAATTAAAAATATAACCAAATATAGAGCTGCCCATAGTATAACCAAAGGTCAAATAGTGAAAAAAAAATTGTAAATTAGTAGTTAGTAAATTAAATATCAAAAGGTAGTTATAAAATCAATCACGTACGTGTATGTGATTGGTGGCGTATGTAAACCCAATTACTAAAATTGCATATTTTTTAACATGTATTTTCAAAAGTAATTTTCAATCTATTTATATCTGCAGCTTTCATTAAAAATAATACCTGGTGATCCTGCCATGAATGTCCTGTGATAGGTTGACAACGCTCTATCCCTATCTATCAAGCTGGTAAGATGGCTCAGCGGGCTAATGCTCCGCTCACCTGAGCCCTCAGGGTCGCAGGTTCGATCCCGGCGGGGTCCACTCAGCCTTCAATCCTTCCGTCGGTAAAATGAGTACCATTGATTTGGGTAATAGTGACTATGTTACTATATAAGCGCCTCGAGACCCGATGAGCTACAGCCTCGTCTGTGGCTTCAGAAGCTTGCCTGGCAAGAAGCTTGCCTGGCTTCAGAAGCTTGCCTGGCAAGTTAGGGTAAGACAGCGCTATATAAGACTTGCATTATTATTATTATTATTATCAGTTGTGCTCCGGCATTGTCACCCTGTCACATGCACCCTTGGTATAGGTGTAGACAAGCTCTTGCTCTATTCTGCTGCTAGGAGCAAACATAAATACCTGATACTTGTAAGTATGAAGGCTCACTCCACTTCCTCCCATGTGACAGCGATGTGGTGCTTAGTAATTGGCTGCCTAAGCACCCAGTACTGGCACATGGATGAAAGGAGAAGTTTCTCAACCCCGTGAATCTCTACTAGGCAGTTATTGGCCCCAAAATAGAAGGAGGGTGACTTTTCTAAGTGCTGTTTACTGTTTTCACCTTACTGATGTAAGAGAGAAATATGTTATCTAAGTTGTACATGAACAGTTAAAAAAATGGGGACTTTTAAGGTGGAAATAAATGGTTGCATATCCTTGAGGACACCGTCTCCCACAACTTTGGAATCTGTGATACTGTTAAGTTAGGTTCTGTCCCCAGCCGCCAAACACCCTAACTGACCACAGGCCCCCTACCACCTTAACTACCCGGTCAGTCTAGACTGAGCAAGACCAACTGGAGGGCTCCATACCTGAGATGGGTCCCACCATTTCCTCATGTTTTATACCCTCGTCAAGGACCCCAACCACCAGCGACCATGCTCTTCAGGAACTTTAAACAGACATCTTCACCAGGGCGGGAGGGACGTTTCTCATACGATTTCCAGTCTGCAAGTGACACCCCTTCGCTCCTCAATTCAACTACTTTGCATCCAGATCCTCCTTATAACCCCATAGCTTATCCAATCAAGCAGGAGCCCCTGACTTTTATATCTACCCCTTAAATTGAACCTACCACAGCCTGATAGTTACTTCCACCCTTTCAAGTATGGCGTTCACTAATTATTTTATTCAAGCTCTGTACATGTCTGAAGCTATATTTTTTTCCAACATAACGCAATGCAAGGCAATCCACTGCCTCCCACCATGCAGCGGTATTAGAACTTAATAAATGTCATTGTGTGACATTTCATTAAAGTTCATTAAAAAAAAGTGAATCGTGCGATGTGCTGCAATTGACGCATCAGCACTGCTGTGATCCCAGTGTACACCACCACACACCAGATGCTAAGCTGTATGGCTGCGGCTGGTGTTAGTAGGCTTTTAATGATGTATAAAGTATAGCTAAAGGCAAAACCTTTTTTTTTTTTTTTCATTTTGAATAAAGTGGAGAGGGATTAGAACCCCTGTAAATTGGGTGACACTCGTGCCTTGGTGTTAGGGTGTGAGTGTATCTGGTCGCTGTTGTGTATACTGTGCCCTTGCAAAGGGGAACAAAATGTGATGGTTGGTTTGAACTAGACAGCGCCTGCCCCACCCCACTTCTATATGCTTAATCAATAAATAAATACACTGATGGATGTAGAAAGGATTATTGGGAGGATATGTGAGAATACCCTTTTCTCCAATTAGTGTCAGTTAAGGACCGCTTAATTCAATTTAGGATTCAACACCAGGTGTATTTAACGTCGCAACGGCTGAACTGAATTTGTCCTGGGGCCTATCCTAGCAGTTGGAAATGTGGTAATCTAGAGGCCAGTTTCTGTCATATGTTGCGGTCCTGTCACAATGTGCACTCTTTCTGGGTAGAGGTAACACAGTTTATAGCCTCGCTGTTAACAATTCTAATTTTGCAGACTACACCAGTCTGCTTGCTGGACTTGGTGGGCTCTCTAGCGCACCGCACAGCAACTAAGACCCTCATAGGACTTTTTCTCTTTTATGCCCGTAAAGCAATATTTCTAACATGGAAACAATCAGACGCGCCCTCTCTGAATTCTTGGAAAGCCCTGGTCAATTCTACAATTCCATTGTATAAAGCTACATATCACTCCCGTGGGTGTATTGCTAAATTTGACAAAGTGTGAAAACTATGGCTTGACTTTGGCTCCACTAATGCTGCTCAAGAAGAGAAGGTTTATCTGATGCACATTAACTATTCCCTCTGTGCTAACACCTGCTAAAACCCTCACGAATAGGGATGAACCGAACACCCCCGTGTTCGGTTCGCACCAGAACCGTCGAACAGACCGACCGTTCGCGCGAACATTTAGAACCCCATTGAAGTCTATGGGAATCGAACGTTCGAATTCAAAAACGATAATTTTAAAGACCAATATTCAAGTTATTGTTGGAAAACGTCTTTGAGAACTCAGGTCTTGCCCCAGGGAACAGGACTCCTGAAAAAACTACACTTTTAAAACTTTTTTTTCCATTGATACATGGCAAGACCCGGGTTCTCTAAGACGTTTTCACAGGCAAACTATAGACACACAGCAGGTACAATATTTAAAGGATTTTTTTTTTATTATTATTATTTAAGCATCAATAAATCACTGCTCCAGAAGCAGTGATTTTATTGATGCTTAAATAAAAAAATAAAAAAATTCCTTTAAATATTGTACCTGAAGGGTGTCTATACCTGTGATAACGTCTTTAAATAGCACAATCACCTGCCTGCCAGTAAATTAGGAAGAACTGATCTATCTAAGCTATACAGTGTATAAATATATGTACAACTCCTAGGGATGTATATATATCCTCTACACACTGTAAATTAAGCTAAACTGACTAGCCTGCCTGCTCTATCTAGCTATATAAAAAGACTATCTTTCTGTCTCTCTGACTGCTCTCATTAACAACCGCAACACACTACACGAGGCCGCCCAGCAGGCGGCCTTATATAGTGTGGGGCGTGTGCTATAGCCCTGAGCCATAATTGGCCAAAGCCACCCTGGCTTTGGCCAATTATGGCTCTCCGTTTTTTGTGCGCTGTGATTGGCCAAGCATGCAGGGTCATAGTGCATGTTTGGCCAATCATCAGCACGCAATGCCGCAGTGAATTATGGGCCGTTGCGCGTCACTCGAATTTGGCGCGAACGACCCGTTTTGTTCGAAATTCGTCGAACGTACCATCAGACAATGTTCGAGTCGAACATACGTTCGTATCGAACGCAGAGCTCATCCCTACTCATGAATAATACCCCTATATTTGAATCCCTTAGTATTCTAGGCCTAGTACCAAAGTTCCCTCTTGGGAAACCTCACCTCTATTGAGTAGCACATTCTCCTTCCATAATTTATCCAAATGGAGTGACTGAGCAGTGGTGTTTTCTTGTTTTGTATCATTGTTTTTTGTTTTTCTGTCGCTAATAATACTGTTTATAAGCGTTACTTTCTCGAGCCGAGGAATGCCCAAATGCTCTGTTTTTGTAACTCTGTTACCTCTTGAAAAACCAATACAGAGAGTAAAAAAAAAAGTAGCACTTAATAATTCTAATGTTACATAAATAATTAATAATAGTGATTTGATTTAAATAATAGTAATAAAGGCCCAGATTCACAGAGCGATTACGCCTGCGCAACTACTGTTGCGCGTGCGTAAGTCTAAATGTGCGCGTGCGTATAGTTGGACGCGATTCACAAAACAATATACGGCAGAAATCTACGTTTTTTGGTCCGGCGTAATTGAGTTAGACCTTCGCTTGCCTTCGCGCAAAACTGCGCTAGACACACCATTGATTTGCTAGTCAAATATGCTAATGAGGGAGTTACGGGGATTCACAAAAAAACGCAGTTGCTGCGCAGGCTACGCGATGTGCGCAACTGCAAAATGTTCTGTCTAAAGTTAGAGGACCTAAAAGCTGGTCTAAATTTTGAAAAAAAGTCTAATTGTCAGATAAAGCAACACTGTTAGTGAGGAGTTCAGCAGTCACACGTGTTGCCCAACAATCTGTATGCCAATATGTCAGGGGCATCGTCGCGCATAGCTATACTACTGACTTTAGATGAACAAAGAAGGATGAGGGCACGGAGGATGGCACTAAGGAGGGCACGGGAGATGTTTTATTTTTATATTTTTTGGCTTATATAAAATTTACAATTTAATCTAATCTAATACAATATTCTTATCTGATACAAGCCCCTCACTCTTCACTTGATATATCACACACGCATAGACATCTTTGGCATGAGAGATTCTGAGGTGTCTCGCATCTTCAGATTCACCCCTCATGCCATCGTGGAATTACCACAACCTTGCAGGAGGACATCAGCAGCCCAACACATGGCACTACCCATGACACCCATCACAGCTACATATACAATCAGATCCCCATCCCCACAGATTGCAAACAGAACATGTATGGGGACAGCTGGCTGGTTGGTGAGTGACATGGGTGGCAGGCATGACTATCCCCTCCCTTGATGCACACCTCACAAGTGGCACATGCAGGACTAACATCCACCTGTCTTTTCCCTTCAAGGTGACTCTGCATATGAACTGGAACCCCATCTCATGACCCCATCTCATGCCAGCTCACATTATGCATCTTTGCACGTTAAACACACACATTAATCATGGCACAATGAGAATGCATGCATGCACACCACTATGGTCCCTAGCACACACACCCCACATCCTCATCAAATTGGATTGGCACCAGTCCACCATGCAAGACTGGTGAGCAGTAACGCCACGTCAAGGCTCCAATTATGTCACTGTACATTCATACACCATTCACACGGACCTGGGAATCACTTCTCCCTGGTCCTGGGGAACCCTTCTCCACCCAAATTGAGGATGACACCCCTTTTCCAGCAGGAATGTCACCCCCACATTCAAACATCATTCACAACCCAAAAAATGCCAAAAATGTCAGCAAAAAAAAAAAAAAAAAAAAAAATATGCATAGAAAAAAAAAAAAGCAGAGAACAAAAATAAACATGCTTTCAAACCAAAAAAAGGGGGAAAAAAAATTAATGCCCTCTGCCTGAGCCACGCCTGGGGCGCCCCCGGCCACGGCCCCGGACCCTCAGGGGAGACGCATGGGGGAGGGGAAAAGCCGGGGAAGGAGGAGCAGCCCCTGAGATCTGCCCACCTGGCGGCCTGCCCTCCAAGGCCACGGCTATTCTGTCCAGGGCAGCACCAAGTGTTGCCGTGTTGCCCTGGATAGCCTGGGTAAGGGCCCTCACATCCTGCCCAACGCCTGCTGCTGTAGTTTGCAGGTCATTTAGGCAGGTTGTGGAGGCCCGGGAGTGGGAGTCCAGGTTACCCAGCCTATCGTTGATGGAGGACCGGCTCTGATCCACCCGCCCCATAGTCTGGCAGAGCTGTCTCAGAAGGCGGGTCTGGGTGGCCAGGTTCCTTCTCAGACTGGCGGGCAGGAGATTGGGCGCCCCCCTGGTGCTCTGGGATGACCTCCTGGCTCTTGCTGATGGTTGTGGCCGGGGAGAAGGGGAGGCCCTTGTGAGGGGAGCCATGTTGGGGGAGGAGGGGGGGGGGCTCACCCTTAGGGAGGGCAGGCTTCTTGCAGCCAGAGGGGAAGAGTCCGCAGAAACCAAACGGCCAGTGCCTGCCATGGACTCCTCCTCCTCATGATTCTCCTCCTCCTCATGATCGTCCTCCGCATGATCCTCCTCCTCCTCTTGTTCCTCCTCCGCGGACTCTGGCCTTGTTGGGGGGGCCTCATTAGGCTGCTGTCCTGGCGTTGGAGCGGTCAGGCCAGATGGCCCTGCACCCTCCTGCACATCTGTGGATGACACAAACCATTCACAGGTTGGAGGATCCACACACTTGCCACATATTCCCTTTCACCCCCTCCCCCACACATGCTACACACCTGAGAGAAATAAAAACCTTACCTGGCACCGCGGGGACCGGACTTGTGTCAAAGCCTGGCAGGCCCTCCACTTCATGCCGGTGAAAGGTCAGGGCCACCACACGCTCCGTCGCTGTAAATCTAACCCGGCATGGTGGGCCCCCTCCTGTGCCCCTGGCATGGGCATTTATTGCGGCCAGTTTTTTTTTCACCTCACGCCGGAGGTCATTTATTTTCTTTTCAATCCCAGAGCGGGTCCGTGTCTCCCCCTCCCCCGATGAATTGACCTGCTCCGTGATCATATCCAATATCTCCCTCCTCCTGGCCGGGGTGGTGGTGGCACTCTGCGGGCCGTGGAGGTAACGCCCATAGTCGGTAATGGCCCGGGCAAGAATTCTTTTTTCCCCCACTGTAAAATTCAACTTTCTTTTTCTCTCAGTCATACTTCCAAACAAACTCACTAGCAGTCACCAAAAATCTGTCACAAATACAAGCACAACCAATCAGACAAGAACACACACAAAGAGAAAAAGAACAGGCAAAAATCACACTAGCACTCAGCAAGAAACAGACACAAAAAAATCAGATGAAAAAATAAAGCAACAAAACAAACGCTCAGAAATCTATCAATCAAACAAACAGTCAAAAAACACTTATCAAAATACACTTTCACAAAACTACCAACAAGCACTAGATCACACAGAACACTAATCTGACAACTACAAAACACACTCTAACGAACAACAGAGCAAAAGCACTTGACTTCAATGGGAAGGGACACAAAGGGATGTACTTTTGCAATGGAAGTGCGTTTGTGTGTGTCTATTTATGCTGTCTGCGTAGTTCACAACATTGCCCTAGTCCATGTCCAATTTCACTGATTGCGCCGCTCCCGAGTTGTGAGCATGCGCACAACGGAGCTGACATGGTTTCCTTCACGCGCGCATGCGCGAGTCGGCCGGCCCTTCATTTGCATGGGGTCACGGCTCATTTCAATGTAACACGCCCACGTCCCTCCCAATTTGTATTACTCCTTCTTACGCCTCCGGAAAAAACCTTACGATTGCGCAATCTCTTGCGCAAAAGCTTCGTGAATCGCGGGATTACGCGGCTAGATTACGCAAGTCTAACGGAAAAGTGGTGCGCTACGCCGGTCCAATAATGCGCCGATGTACGTGAATCTGGGCCAAAGTGACTAGTGATAATATGTGCAAAAACAGCAAAACAAAGTGCTTGGTGCTCCGTGCTCCGAAGGTGTTTGTAATTCCACCACTGTGTGATTCCGCACTCACCAGATGGGTTGGACTGCTCTGTGTATGGCAAGAAGAGTCAACTGTGCTTTAGGTCTCTTAGGCCCCTTTCACACTGAGGCGTATTTCAGGCGTTTGAGCGCTAAAAATAGCGCAAAAATATTGCCTGAAATACTCCTGCCCCAGCATTCTCAAAAGGAAAGCCAGAGGGCTTTCACACTGAGGCGATGCGCTGGCGGGAGAAGAAAAAATCTCCTGCAAGCAGCATCTTTGGTGCGGTGAGAGGAGCGGTGTGTATACCGCTCCTTCACCGCTCCTTCTCATTGAAAATGATAGGACACCGCGGTAATACCGCTGGCAATGCGCCTCTGCAGAGGCACATTGCGGGCAGTATTAACCCTTTTTCGGCCGCAAGCAGGGGTTAATACCGCACTGCTAGCTGCCGAATACCGCCGCAATTCCGTGGCAATTCCGACGCTATAGCGCACATACTGCCCCAGTGTAAAAGGGCTTTAAGAGAGGACCTATCCCTCTGAAATTATCACCAGACATTTCCACTGTGTGGGTTGGCCTCCTATGGCGGCGCTCAGAATCCAGGATTTGCAGGCATGGAATATACAAACAGAGGTCTCCTCATAGAGCAAGATACTTTAAAAACCTTTATTCAACTCAGGCATTTTAAAATAAAAAGCTCCTTTAAAAGTTGTAAACCTCTTAGGTAAAAATCTCTGGTAAGAAACGTCTCCGTGCAGCTATCGATATCTGTATTCCAACGTCCGTGCCGGATGTGACGTATCAGGACTTCAGCCTTGACACGTTTTGTTATCAAAGTGCGACATTATCAAAAGCAGGACGTTCCCTTGCGTTCCAGTCCATTATATAGCGTAATCATAATAGACTGATCTCCTCCCCCTGTGTCTAATTAGAATACACCACCGGGAAGTTCATCCCTTGGAAGGAATAACAGAGTGAATTAGAACCCCTGTCAGGTTTTATTGATGTCTGTGCCCCCGATTCATCCTCTTTATTTTTCCTGTTTACCATTATCATTGTGAAAGAAAATCCCAAATTTCGGGTTGTCTCCAGAAAAGTAAAAAGGAGGAAATCTCCCAATGGCGACACTAGTTGTGGTGGACTGGGGGGCTCCCAAAGAATTCCCTTAATTTGCAGGGATTTCTCTTCCTGTTTGGCTATGGGGCAGGAAGTGAAGGGAAATCTCCCCAATTAAACACAGATGGCAAAAAAAAAAATGATAGGAGTTATAACGCTCCCTTACGCTATCCAAAATGAAAAAGAAAAAAAGTTTTGCCTTTATTTCTAATTTAATTTTATGATTTCAATAATGTATGTCTTTTATATCTGCTGGGAGTTCAGGTTCAAGCCAGATAAAATAACCGTAAAGGAAATGCTATTCAAAGAGACAGTAGCTTATTACTGAAATTTTCAGGATGGTTGCTTTCCAAGCAAGAGATTCTACGCTTTGCTTATAATGCATACAAATCTTTCAGAAGAAGCGGAGTTCTCTGTGTGATATGATCATTATATTCTTCCAGCTTCCTCACTAGCTGAACCGCGATCTCCTGATCATCAGAAGAGCAGCAGTGCACTCTGCCCTGGGCTCTCATGTGTGCTGCATTGTGGTTTTGTACATTGGGTGTACATTATTCATCTCTGTGTTTTATTTACCTCCAGGAATGAAGAAGATGGGGATGAATTTAACAGTGAGGATGATGGGGGAGAGGGAGATAATAACAGCCAGTGCTCCTTACTCTCTAGGTATATGGTGTGCCGTTATTCCTGCATGGTGTGCTGCCTTGTTGTGAGTTCATCTGTGTGCAGTGACTTTCAACATTTTACAAGATATCTAGCAAGATTCAATGCTGAAATGGTATACATTAGATCAGCCTTTCTCAACCCATGGCTAGGGGATACATATAGTTACTTAGTAGGTGAGGTTGAAAAAGGACACAAGTCCAACCTATGAGGAATGGACAGTTCCTGACTCTCGGAAATGTAATCACTGATCTTGTACTGCTTGCTGGAGATCTAGTAATTTTTAGTAGGAACTCCCTGAGCCTGGAAAGTTATATCAAGGGTAGGGATGAGCCAAACGCCCCCCAGTTTGGTTCGGAGCAGAACATGCGAACAGGCAAAAAATGTGTTCGAACACGGAACACGTTAAAGTCTATGGGACACAAACATAAAAAATCAAAAGTGCTAATTTTAAAGGTTAATATGCAAGTTATTGTCATAAAAAGTGTTTGGGGACCTGGGTCCTGCCCCAGGGGACATGTATCAATGCAAAAAAAAAGTTTTAAAAACTGCCATTATTTCCGGAGCAGTGATTTTAATAATGCTTAAAGTGAAACAATAAAAGTGAAATACTCCTTTAAATTTCGTACCTGGGGGTGTCTATAGTATGCTTGTAAAAAAGCGCATGTTTCCCGTGTTTATAACAGTCCCTGCACAAAATGACATTTCTAAAGGAAGAAAAGTAATTTAAAAATACTCGTGGCTATAATGAATTGTCGGGTCCCGGCAATACAGATAAAAGTGATTTGAAAAAAAACCCGGCATGGGTTCCCCCTTAGTCCATTACCAGGCCCTTTAGGTCTGGTATGAATATTAAGAGGAACCCCGACACAAAATAAAAAAAAAATGCGTGGGAGTCCCCCAAATTCCATATCAGGCTTTTTGGCTAAGATCAAGTGTAGTATCTGTTCTTATCAGTTGCCAATAGGTGGTGCTAATCTGACTGTCCCCGGTACTCGGCGAGGGGGAAAGGGATGGCAGTCGGTGGACGCTAAGCCTGTTGGCGTGGAGATGAAAGCCTTCTGATCGGGGCAGAGAGGCATGAGATCGAAGCTGAAGGGCCGGGCCCCTGGCCTTCTGGCCTGGATTTGATGCGGTTCCTAACCTGACCCTGCCAGTTGCTCTAGAGGGAACGTGGACCTCACTCCTAGGGGTGAGGTCTGAAGGGATTACTAGTACCTCGACGAGCATAATTAGGTAAGGAGTGAAAGGGGCATAAGGTGCACACTTATGCCTCTAGTAGCTCCTGATCCTTCCTGGTAGGGTTGGGGAAGAGGGCCGTGACTGTCCGGGCCGTGGACCAGGGTCCATTGAAAAGCCTTTGGAGATAGTGCCCCTGGAGTGGCAGTCCAGGGGTGCCATGCATTGCACTGAGTGTGTGAGGGACACTCAACGTGTGGCACCTTTTGGTCACTAACCTCCACTACACACTTTTCACACCTGCCTCTAGGAACAGGCCTTTTGGCTAGGACCAGAGGAATTTTTGTTTCCTGGCCGGAGGGCCGGCCAACGTATTGCACGTTGGTCACTTTCTACTCACCTCTCCCACCTTCCTTCTCCCCCACTTTCTATTTATTTTACCCCGTGTGTCACGTTTCTTCTTTTTATGTTTGGTGCACTGCACTTTATGTGTGATAAGTAGGGTGCTGGTTCTCGGGCCTGCCCTGAACGTCTTGGGAGTGGGTGGACATGGCCTTCTGGCTTAGTTCGCCCGCTCTTATGGGGTCTCCCTTCGGAGGAGCCTCACCGAGGAGGGTTCTGTCTCGGCAGTCCCTCCAAGGATGTTGGGTCCGTGTCGGCTTCGGCTGCATGGGCCTTTTTGGGTTCATGCGGCTTCGGCTACATGAACCACAGATACCTCAGTCCCTGTCAGGAGCCTAACAGGGGATCAGGGTTGGGCCCTTTTCGGAGGGCCAATTGACGATGCACCCGTCACAGTTTTTTGTGTCACTCTTTATGTGTGTGCACATTTTTCCTGCACCGGTGAAGTTTTTGGGTTGTGTTTTGCACGCCACAGGCTTTTCAATAGAAAAAAAAAATCAGGCCTTATCCGAGCACTTAACCTGGCAGGGTGCAGGAAAAGATTATGTCGCTGGAATCTTTTTTTTTTTTTTTTTTTAATAAAGGACTTGTCCCAAGCTGCCTTCTGTGGTTTTAAACATTTTGACACTTTTTTTCGTGAAATGGTAGGGGTACGATGTACCACTTACCAATTCACATAGGGGGGCTAAGATCTGGAGGTCCCCTTTGATAAGCCCCCCCGCCCGCCGACCCCTACAACCACCGGCCAAGGGTTGTGGGGATGAGGCCCTTGTCCCCATCAACATGGGGACATCCTCCACATGTTAAGGGCATGTGGCCTGATATGGTTCAGGAGGGGGGACGTCTCTCATCCCCCCTCTTTTGCTGCAGCCTGCCAAATTGCTTGGATAAGGGTCTGGTATGGATCACGCCATTTTTCTTTTTAATTTTGGTATGGGGTTCCCCTTAATATCCATACCAGACCTGAAGGACCTGATATGGAATTTGGGGTGGACCCCCACACTTTTTTTTTTAATTTTGTTTCGAGGTTCCCCTAATATTCATTCTAGACTCATAGGCCCAGATTCATAAAGCAATTACGCCTGTCTAACTGGTGTTAGACAGGAGTAATTTCAAATTTTGCGCGCTGTATCACTAGTTTGAATCCTCAAACCATGATACGGCGGCTTCGGGCTTCGATCCGAGAGGCTTACGTCTTCCTAAGCCTTCGGATCTACGCTGCGATATTTTTGCGGCCGCTGGGAGGAGTTTGTGTCGTTTTCATGCGTCGGGATATGCAAATGTGTTTTTACGGCGATCCACGAAAATACGAGCGGTCTTCGCAATCGCTTACGTCTGTTTTTTTTTACGTACTGTTAGACCAGCTTTTTGCTGGTCTACTGGTGCGTAGCCCATGTTAAGTATGGGCGTCGTTCCCGCGTCGAATTTAAATTTTTTTTATTTTTTTTTGCGTAACTCGTTCGGGAATAGAAATGTCCGTAAACGACGCTACTCAAACAACGAATGACGTAACGACGTGATTTCGCGCAATGCACGGTGGGAAATTTGCGAACGGAGCATGCGCAGTTCGATCGCCGCGGGAACGTGCCTATTTTAAATCCTTCACGCCCCCTACTCGTCTAGATGGATTGCGACGGGAGAAATACACTACGCCGCCGTCGTTTACTGGACAAAATCTACCTGAATTCCACGTAGAGCCAGGTAAAAAACGGCGGCGTAGTGTATTTCTGATACGCTACGAGAATCCAATTCTCTCTGAATCTGGGCCAAAGGGCCTATGGGGGAACCCATGACGTTTTTTTTTCAATGATTTGGGACCCGACAATTCATTATAGCCGCGAGTAGTTTTAAATTACTTTTTTTCTTTTAGAAATGTCATTTTGTGCAGGAACTGTTATAAACACGGGAAATATGTGCTACTTTACAGGCATACTATAGACACCCCAAGGTACGAAATGTAAAGGAATATTTCACTTTTATTGTTTCACTTTAAGCATTATTATAATCACTGCTCCCGAAAAAATTGCAGTTTTTAAAACTTTTTTGCATTGATACATGTCCCCTGGGGCAGGACCCAGGTCCCCAAACACTTTTTATGACAACAACTTGCATATTAACCCAAAATTGTTCGCTATTTGGTGAACAAGCGAACAGCCAATGTTTGAGTCGAACTCATGTTCGACTCGACCATAAAGCTCATCCCTAATCAAGGGTTCCTCCAGGTTAAAAACATTGAGAAAGGCTACAGTAGATAATGATACACCATACCATTCAGAAGACCACAGATCAATTTGTGTATGGAATTTTCTATTTGAATCAAAAGGGCTCCAGGTGACTGGAGAAATCAGGTTTTGCTGTTTTCTCCAGGATTGGTAAAATCCTAAATCAATCCTTGATAAAGCCTGGGCAGTGTTCGACGTATCTTAGGCAGCTATTTTGACGTTACTGTGAGCATGCGCACTGGGATGTGTCCAAGAAACGACGCATGCACAGTTGGTTTTTTGAAGCTGTGGCCATCATTTGCATGGGGTCAAGCTTCATTTAAATATATCACGCCCACTTCCAGCCCACTTCCACCTACTTTGACTTGCGTCGGCTTACGCCGACAACTATACGATATGCAACGTGGAGAGCATATGCATTCTTCGTGAATAGCATGCTTGCTTCTTTACGTTGTGCGGGCGTAGCGTAAATGTTCAAATGTGAAATTAGTGTACCAGGAGACAATAGATTGCTGCACTGAACTTCTTAACTCACTAGATGGCGATAGAGATGAAGTACAGGTGAGCCTTCACCTGCACAGTGACAGATATGACTTATTCAGTGTTAGATGATCGCTCTACCTCTGTTTTCTATTTACAATGCTAGAAATAAAGCACAAACACCGCCTAATTAACTACTGCTGTTCTTGTCTTATTGCATCCTATTCTATCCTCACAGTCTGCTTTCAGCTGATGCATTTGGCATTTAATAGTAGACACAGTTGTGAATACCCACCTCTTTATTTTATCAATCGCCCATCTCCAGTGCCATCTTAAGAGCATTATAGGCCCCCGGGCAATACAGTGCACTGGGGCCCTGTCTACACAACCACGCACAAGAATTTACTGCCAAAAATCATGAAATTTACTGGCAGAACCACCATTTTTTATTGGCACTGCAAAAAAGTACCTAAAATTACAGTTTTACAAATTTCTTCATTGGCATGAAGGTTAGGTTACTGTAACCCAGCCTGATCAGAGTTTCCTCTTGCATCATAGTCTGCAGGATTCCCCCTTACAGTGAAAGGGAACTCTTATGTAAAGGGAAACACTGCAGATCATGATGTAAGGGGGAACTCTGATGTGGAGGGTGGCTCTGGTGATCAGAGACCACCTTATATCAGAATCCACTGCTTTCTCTTTACATCAGAGTTCCCACTTACATCACGGTCCTCAGACTGAGTTCCCCCTAGCACTGTAAGGGGGAATCCTGCAGACTCTGATGTAAAGGGGAACCACCTTCCGTAGAGTAAATACACTAAGGTAAGGGGGGGCACTAATATTTTTGTATTCCCTCCCCCCTTTCATCAGCAACCACCCGCCTTTAGACTGGCCTGGTGGTGCTATCACTGACCTCCTCTCAGGTGCACCATGCAAGGCTCAGTCAGATGGCTCCAGCTTGGCTGCTCTGGTTTTATCCTATAGTCTCTTCATGTCTGACTTCTCCTGTGACCCCCATCCCAGCGGCGCTCCCACTCTTAACTCCTCTCCAGACTCTTCCTCAGAGACTGTAGACACGATACAGTTCTACAGTTCTGACCCGCCGTTCTCCACCATTTTTTACTGGAGTTGCTGGGCAGCCGATGGGGGCCCCCCAGGCAAGTGGGGCCCCCGGGCAACTTCCCAGTGTGCCCAATGGAAAAGACAGCCCTGCCCATCTCCTTGAAAAAAAATGATCACAAACTGTTTGTGTTAGTTAGCCAAAGAGTTACACGTGTGTACAACAACTTCAAGTTGATACATTTTTGGGCAGTTTTTTTTTACTACTACACAGCCAAACTCCTGTTGAGAAATACATTTTTATTCTGAATTACTGAGGAAAAATATAATATATCTTATCTTTAATATCTCTTCAGAAATGTTTTTTGTTTTTTTTTGCCAAATTACACCCTGAGGCTGCGTACACACGGAGGGACATGTCCGATGGAAATGGTCCGCGGACCGGTTTCATCGGACATGTCTCCTCTGGATTTTCATCTGGCGGTGTGTACACACCATCGGATCAAAATCCCCGCCGGCAGACAGCGCGGTGACCTGGCTTTGACGTTGATGCCGCCACGTCACCGCACCAGGAAGTAAAAAACGTCCACGCATGCGTCGCATCCATACGATGCTTGCGCAGGCAGATATGTCCGCTGGTTAGTGTACTAACCAGCGGACATATCCGACGGACATGTCGCTGGCGGACAAATCTTAAAGCATGCTTTAAAATTTGTCCGCCGGTCAGACATGTCCGCTAGCCCATACACACAATCGAATTTGTCCGCTGAACTGGTCCGTCGGACCAGTTTCAGCGGACAAATTCGATCGTGTGTACGCGGCCTTAAACAATGGCTGTAAAGTTAGGAGGTATAGAGGACCTCAGCTGCGACATCTTATATCACCATGCATAGTAATAAGTACAGTAGATGCAAGGCTACAGAAGACTGTCTTTGGGCACATTAGAGGAGATAGCCAGAGACCATGGATATTCCCTAGGTGCGGCGGAAGGAGACTGAAGACATGCTCTTGAGAAGAGGAGATTAAGGGAGATATGATCAACATATATAAATACATAAGTAGTCCATATAGTGAACTTGGTGTTGAGTTATTCACTTTAAAGGGGTTGTAACCCTCTTTTTTTTTTTTTTATAACAAACATGGTATACTAACCCCCATTGTGCAGTTCGTTTTGCACAGAGTGCCCCAATCCTCGACTTCTGGGGTCCCCCAGCGGCGCTGCTGGTGGCTCCTCCCTGCATCGAGTGTCCATGTTGGAGAAGCACTCTCCTTGGCACAGCATCATTGGATTTGATTGACAGCAGCGGGAGCCAATGGCTGCGCTGCTATCAATCTATCCAATCAGGACACGAGACACCAGTTTCATTTGGTGTACTCGTTTCCAGAGGGAGGATGACAGCATTCAGGTAAGTAAAATGTGTGGGGGGGGGGGGGGTGCTGGAGCACTAAAAATAAATTTCACCTTAATGCATAGAATACATTAAGGTGAAAACCCATGAGGGTTTACAACCCCTTTAAAGTGGTTGTAAACCCAACCAGACAACTTGCACCTACAGATAAGCCTAGATTAAGGCTTATGTGTAGGTGCAACAAATATCTCCTAAACCTACACGGTTAAGGAGATATTTTCAGAAAACACTGCACCGATGTCTACATAGACAACGGCGCAGGCGCACTGAGCGTGCCGGTTTTATCAATGGGATGATGCCGGAAACCCATGCATGCGCAGAGATCGTGCCGGTCCCGCGCATGCGCGGGAGTGACGTCATTGCCGCTCCTGCCAGTCACAGCGCCGGAATGGCAATACAAGCAAGACGCTCAAAGAGGACATGGCGACGGAGGGGAACGAGGAGTGCTTCAGGGGCTTCGATCTCAGGTAAGTGCCACATAATGAGCTAGTATGCTATGCCTGGATTATTTCCTAAATGTACTTAATATAACTGGGTACTAACAAGTAATAGGTAAAGTTGATCCAAGGAATAACCGATTGCCTCTCGGGGATTCAGGAAGGAATATGTGGGATTGTATGAATATTCTTTTTCTTCCCTTTTATTGGTTGAAACAGATGGGCTTTTTTCAACCTGACTAACTATGTAACTAGCTACAGGACACAAGGACTGGGAACTAGTTACTTTAAAATGGACTGCTAATATTTACTACCATTGCAGTCCCTTTACAGATCAGCGCTCCTACTACTACAAGGGCAACGCAATGCATTCCAAAGGGCCTTGTGCTGCAGATTTGGCAGCAGGCCCCGAAACTTCTGCTAAATTTCCAATAATATAACATTAATATATAATCCAGCTGAGAAGGTGGGAGCTCCTCGAAATGGGTACAGCAGGTAGGCAGACCTGGGAATCAGGGCCGTCTTAATAGCATCATGGGCCCCTGGGCAAAGTAATGCTCTGGGGCCCCTACAATAGAGACAGACATCAAATAGGTAGGAGGCAGACAAGCAAAGCTTCCCCCTTTTGGGTAGAGCTGTACATTAACTACATGAACAATCATTCTGTACAGCAAGGAAACAGTGTGGAAAATACTGCATACATAAAGTAACAAAGCTGTCCTGTGCATATAATATATCTGCTAGAATGATGCCTCCCCAGTACTATGGCCCCGCCCCGCTACATCCCAGATATCCCCCCAGCACTCTGACCCCTCTTCACACAAGATATCCCCCAGCACTCTGACTATTTTCTGAGCAGCGTGGGCTCAAGCACCAGCTGATTTGGCGGAAGTTCAGGGGCCCCCCATGCCGCTGGGGGCCCTGGGCAGTGCCTAGGTGTGCCCGCTCATTAAGACAGCCCTGCTGAGAACTCAGTGCAGAGATCTTATCAAGAGTCCCAGAGAGAAAAAGGAAAAAGTCAACATCTACCAATAAAAAGGCCTTTGCCCTTTTAGTGCCGGTTCACACAGGAGCGGCTTCAAAGTTGTCTGACTCTGAAGCCACCCGTACAGCGTGACTTTAATGTAAGCCGCTCCAAATTCTCCCCAAAATAGTACAGGATTTTTTTTCTAAGCCGGGGCGATTTGAGTCGCTTCTATTAGAACGGTTCCATTGCAATGCACATGGAGCGCGACTTGACGGGCAGCTAAGTCTGAACCGGCACTAAAGGATGCCCTCTTACCAAGGCGTAGTGGTTCCTCAATCATTGCCTCAGTACCTAGGAAACCAAGGACATTTGTATTCTACTCTGCACAGCCCAAACCTGCCACCCTCAGGCCATGGAAACCCAATCTTCTGATCTGTAGTTCTGCAGGAATAGCACACAGCAATACTGAAGTGCAGAAGTCATTAAAATTTTCCAGAATCTAAGCACAGAGTTAATTTAAATCTAAGAACGCATGATCAAGAAATCAATGTAGCAAAGTAAATGAAAAGCTAATATGGAAAACAGTTAATAATAAAAAAAAAAACACCTAAACAGACTGATTGAGTATTTTAAAAATTGCAAAAACAGGGAAGCAATAGAAAACGGGGATCTGCAGAATGATAGAATGAAAATGAATGATAAAATAAATAAAAAACGTAAGGAAAAGAAAGTCAATGATGTTGGCAGGGGAGGCCGTGGGTAAGGTGACCAGATTTTTTAAATGAAATCCGGGGACATTTTTTTTTTACTAGTAATGGTGGCGATCAGCGACTCATATCGGGACTGCGATATTGAGGTGGACATATCGGACACTAATGCCAATTTGTCAGAACCAGTGATAATACAGTAATCTGTGCTAAAAATATGCACTGTCACTGTACTAATGACACTGGCTGGGAAGGGGATAACATCTAGGGCAATCGAAGGGATAAATGTGTGGGGAGGTGCTTTTACTAAAGGAAGGCATAGATCCCTGTACCTGCTTTGCAGGAACACAGGATCAATGTCTTCCATACTGACAGAACGTCAATCTGCCTTGTTTACATAGGTAGACCACAGTTCTGTCTTTGAACATTACGATCAGTGGGTACCGGTGGACATCGAGTCTGCCCGAGCTGCTGTTTGGCTCCCATACCCAGAAATGCCGGATTATGCGTGATATACGTGATCCTGCGCAGCGCGGCTCCACCAGGCAAGGCAAGGAGATAAAACAGGCCGGGACTTGAGCCAGGGCAGAAGAACATGCGAGCGGAGCTGAATGGGCACCCAAAACGAAAGAAATGGTCCCTCCGCTCTGACCAGCACATGATCATCAGAAAGGGGCACAGAAAATGGAAAAAATATACCCCCCCAAGCTAGTAGGTGTGGTGAAGCAGGGGTGTGTAATTCAGAATATGCACTGACTGGCTCTGAATTTGCTCCAGCCCCTGTTCAAATCCAATCCGGGGACAGATTTGATCCGGGGACAGTGTCCTCAATCCGGGGACTGTCCCCTGAAACCGGGAATGTCTGGTCACCCTAGCCGTGGGGGGGAACCTAGGCTGAGGTTCTGGTCCACTGCTACCATGGAATCATAGCAAATCTTAGAGGTTCAAAAAGTCCACAAATCTCAAACCTATGGATTAAAATGTTGCCACCAGAAAAAAGGAATGACCCATAACCAACGGCTGGGCAAATGGGCGTACAAGTACATCCCATTTAGGATGCGGCATTGTGGGCAGACGCACGCGCCCGCCGCTAGCTCCGTGAGTCCGACCGCGGGTCCCGCGGACTTGATTTCCGTGGGGATACCCTCGACTGTCTCACGGAGAGGAAGAACGGGAAAATGCTGATGTAAACAAGTATTTCCCCATTCTTTCTAGCAACAGGACACTGATCACCGCTCCTTGTAATCGGGAGCAATGATCAGTGTCATGTCACATGTAGCCACGCCCCCCACAGTTATAATCACTCCCTAGGACACACTTAACCCCTTCAGCGCCCCCTACTGGTTAACACCTTCACTGCCAGTGTCATTTTTTACAGTAATCAGTGCATTCTTATAGCACTGATCGCTGTATCAATAACAATGGTCTCCAAAATGGCATCCAAAGTGTCCCATGTGTCCGCTATAATGTCGCAGTCACGATAAAAAACCGCTGATCGTCGTCATTACTAGTAAAAAAAATATTAAGAAAAATGCCATAAAACTATCCCCTATTTTGTAGACGCTATAACTTTTGAGAAAACCAATCAATAAACGCTTATTGCGATTTTACTTTTACCAAAAATATGTAGAAAAAATACGTATCGGCATAAACTGAGGAAAAAAATCTTTTTTTTTATATATTTTTGGGGGATATTAATTATAGCAAATAGTAAAAAATATTGCTTTTTTTTTTTAAATTGTCGCTCTATTTTTGTTTATAGCGCAAAAAATAAAAGCCGCAGAGGTGATTAAATACCACCAAAAGAAAGCTCTATTTTGTGGGGGAAAAGGATGCCAATTTTGGACTCAAATGAGCATATAGTCAGTGAGTCAACAAGGCTTTTGGTGCAACCACCAACATATGGGACCTAAACGTCTGGGTTCCAGATCAAGTTGTAAGGCAATCCAATTGGTCAAGAGATGTCACCAAGAAGCGGTCTTCAGAAGCAGCCAACTTATCAGACCAAATCCTCTCAAGTGTTCAAAATAGCATGACTAAAAAAGAAAATATTCCACATAGTCTGAATCCGTATAAACGTAAAATTGGAAACACTCACATTTAGAAAGTGGTTCAAGCGCCTAAAATAGCAGTTTGTGGGTAACGCAATGACATCAGCAGGGCTCGACCCAACGCGTTTCGTCTAAAGAGACATCATCTGGGATATGAGCCTGCTGTAGTCACCACGACGGGCCACGTTTATATATCTTATGAGGCCCAATAGTAAAATTTACCAACCTGTGATCACAATTCTACTATTGGGCCTCATAAGATATTTTAATGTGTTTTTAATTCACCCCCCACCAACTGCAAATCTAAATGAGCCTCAAGACCACTGTTCTACTGCACCTGCAATCTATCCCCAAAAGCTAGGCTTTAAATGCCATTTGATACTCTTGGTAAAAAAGGGGTGTTTCTCTTTGGTGGAGTGAGGGATTTTACTATGACACCCAAGTTGGGACTCAATACGCGAGGCACCGATTGATGATGTACTGAACTTCTGTGAAAAGTGTGCGTTTCCAAACAGCTGGCTTCTTCTGATTCCTAATTGGATTTCCCTTTGCTGATAGTGTAGATTTGCATACTAATTTAAAATGGAGGATCCAGTGGAAAACCCCTCATAATGGGCACAGCAGATGTGTAGAGACGGGAACTCCGCATAGAGATCTCACCAGAGAAATATATATAAAACCAAAAGCAATCATTTATTATATTGCAGCTTACCAGTCCTTATATTGTTCTTATACAAATATATTTTATATTATAGTTTATATATTTTTTATTTATATTTTTATTATATTTTAGCTATATTGGGGCTGATTTACTAATGAATCTGCGCTGCGCCGTTACATGCCTTAATTAGTGCGCTGGATGAAGCCCTAATTAGGCGCATGAACCGGCGGCAGCAGCAGCGCGATGTGATTGATAAGTAAAGCCGCCGCCGAACTCCCTGTATAAGTCTATGGGGGGAAATCTTAATAGTGAATTTTAAAGGCTAATCTGCAAGTTTTGTCCTAAAAAGTGTTTGGGGACCTCAGTCCTGCCCCAGGGGATATGTACCAATGCTTTTTATATTTTTTAAAACGGCCGTTTTTTCGGGAGCAGTGATTTTAATAATGCTAAAAGTGCAATAATAAAAGTGTAATTTTCCTTTAAATTTCGTACTATGGGGGTCTCTAATGTCAGCATGTGAAAAAGCGCATGTTTCCCGTGGTTAGAACTGTCTCTGCACAAAATGTCATTTTTCAAAGGAAAAAAGCCATTTAAAACTGACTCGCGGCAATAATGAATTGTCGGCTCCCGGCAATTGCAGGAGAATTCATTCATTAAAAAAAGGAAAAAAAAAGCGTGGGGGTCCCCCCAAATTCAATAACCAGACCCTTTAGGTCTGGTATGGATATTAAGGGGAACCCCGCCGTCAATTTTAAAAAAAAATGACGTGGGGTTCCCCCCAAATATCCATAACCAGACCCTTCGGGTCTGGTGTGGAATTTAAGGGGAACTCCACTCCAAATTTAAAAAAAACTGGCGTGGAGTCCCCCCTAAAATCCACACCAGACCCCTTATCCGAGCACGTTGACCTGGCCGGCCGCAGAAAAGAGGGGGGGACAGAGCGCGGCCCCCCCCCTCTCCTGAACCGCACCAGGCCACATGCCCTCAACATTGGGAGGGTGTTTTGGGGTGCCCCCCAAAACACCTTGTCCCCATGTTGATGAGGACAAGGGTCTCTTCCCCACAACCCTTGCCCGGTGGTTGTGGGGGTCTGCGGGCGGGAGGCTTATCGAAATCTGGAAGACCCCTTTAACAAAGGGGCCCCCCAGATCCCGGCCCCCCCCCTGTGTGAAATGGTAATGGGGTACCTTGTACCTCTACCATTTCACGAGTAAAAAAAATGTAAAGGCTTAAAAACTACAAGAGCCGGTTTTTGACAAGTCCTTTATTATCTTCTTTCTTCTTTTCTTCGGGTTTCTTCCTCCATCTTCTTCTTCTTCCTCTGCTTCTGTCTTGGGTCTTCTATGCCCGCATCTTGCCCGGCGTGTTCTTTCATCTTCTGTTCCTCCCGCTGTTCTTCTCGTCCGCATCTTCTTCTCCTTCTTGGTTTTCGCCGGAGGCGCCGCTTCCAATTGAAATCCCCGCTGTCTGCCGGACCACGCCCCCCCCCCCTCTGACGCCACGGGCAAGCTCTTAGGAGTGTGCTGCAAGTGCGTCAGAGGGGGGCGTGGTCACAAGTGAGAGGGCGGGCAATTCAATTTGAAGCTCGTGCGCGGCTTTTTCTTTGCCAGAGTCGCCGCTTCCAATTGAATTGCCCGCTTTCTGGAACATGTGACCACGCCCCCCTCTGACGCACAGGCACCACACGGGGACTTTCCTAAGAGCTTGCCCGTGGCGTCAGAGGGGGGGGCGTGGTCCGGCAGACAGCGGGGATTTCAATTGGAAGCGGCGCCTCCGGCGAAGAAGAACAAGAAGAAGATGCGGACGAGAAGGACAGCGGAAGAAGATGGAAGAACACGCTGGGCAAGATGCGGGAATAGAAGACCCAAGACAGAAGCAGAGGAAGAAGAAGGAGGAGGAAGAAGAAACTCGAAGGAAAGAAGATAATAAAGGACTTGTCAAAAACCGGCTCTTGTCGTTTTTAACCCTTTACATTTTTATTACTCGTGAAATGGTAGAGATACAAGGTACCCCATTACCATTTCACACAGGGGGGGGGCGGGATCTGGGGGGCCCCTTTGTTAAAGGGGTCTTCCAGATTTTGATAAGCCTCCTGCCCGCAGACCCCCACAACCACCGGGCAAGGGTTGTGGGGAAGAGACCCTTGTCCTCATCAACATGGGGACAAGGTGTTTTGGGGGGCACCCCAAAACACCCTCCCAATGTTGAGGGCATGTGGCCTGGTGCGGTTCAGGAGAGGGGGGGGGCCGCGCTCTGTCCCCCCCTCTTTTCTGCGGCCGGCCAGGTCAACGTGCTCGGATAAGGGGTCTGGTGTGGATTTTAGGGGGGACTCCACGCCATTTTTTTTTTACATTTGGGGTGGAGTTCCCCTTAAATTCCACACCAGACCTGAAGGGTCTGGTTATGGATATTTGGGGGGAACCCCACGTCATTTTTTTTTAAAATTGAGGGCGGGGTTCCCCTTAATATCCATACCAGACCTAAAGGGTCTGGTTATTGAATTTGGGGGGCCCCCCACGCTTTTTTTTCCCTTTTTTTAATGAATGAATTCTCCTGCAATTGCCGGGAGCCGACAATTCATTATAGCCGCGAGTCAGTTTTAAATGGCTTTTTTTTTTTTTTCAGAATGTCATTTTGTGCAAAGACATATTTCTAACCACAGGAAAAGTGCGCTTTATTCACCTGCTGACATCCCCCCCCCCCCCCCATGGTACGAATTTTTAAATAATTTTTCAAATGACGTGGGGGTCCCCCCAAATTCCATTACAGGCCCTTCAGGTCTGATATGGATATTAAGGGGAACCCCGCCGTCAATTCAAAACAAAAAATGACGTGGGGTTCCCCCCAAATATCCATAACCAGACCCTTCGGGTCTGGTGTGGAATTTAAGGGGAACTCCACCCCAAATGTAAAAAAAAAAATGGCGTGGAGTCCCCCCTAAAATCCACACCAGACCCCTTATCCGAGCACGTTGACCCTGGCCGGCCGCAGAAAAGAGGGGGGGACAGAGCGCGGGCCCCCCCCTCTCCTGAACCGCACCAGGCCACAATGCCCTCAAACATTGGGAGGGTGTTTTGGGGTGCCCCCCAAAACACCTTGTCCCCATGTTGATGAGGACAAGGGTCTCTTCCCCACAACCCTTGCCCGGTGGTTGTGGGGGTCTGCGGGCAGGAGGCTTATCGAAATCTGGAAGACCCCTTTAACAAAGGGGCCCCCCAGATCCCGCCCCCCCCCCCTGTGTGAAATGGTAATGGGGTACCTTGTACCTCTACCATTTCACGAGAAAAAAAAAGTGTCAGTGTAAAAAAAGACAAGAGCCGGTTTTTGACAAGTCCTTTATTATCTTCTTTCTTCTTTCCTTCGGGTTTCTTCTTCCTCCTCCTTCTTCTTCCTCTGCTTTCTGTCTTGGGTCTTCTATTCCCGCATCTTGCCCGGCGTGTTCTTCCATCTTCTTCCGCTGTCCTTCTCGTCCGCATCTTCTTCTCCTTCTTCTTCTTCGCCGGAGGCGCCGCTTCCAATTGAAATCCCCGCTGTCTGCCGGACCACGCCCCCCCCTCTGACGCCACGGGCAAGCTCTTAGGAAAGTCCCCGTGTGGTGCCTGTGCGTCAGAGGGGGGCGTGGTCACATGTTCCAGAAAGCGGGCAATTCAATTGGAAGCGGCGACTCTGGCAAAGAAAAAAGCCGCGCACAAGCTTCAAATTCAATTGCCCGCCCTCTCACTTGTGACCACGCCCCCCTCTGACGCACAGGCACCACACTCCTAAGAGCTTGCCCGTGGCGTCAGAGGGGGGGGGGCGTGGTCCGGCAGACAGCGGGGATTTCAATTGGAAGCGGCGCCTCCGGCGAAGAAGAAGAAGGAGAAGAAGATGCGGACGAGAAGGACAGCGGAAGAAGATGGAAGAACACGCCGGGCAAGATGCGGGAATAGAAGACCCAAGACAGAAGCAGAGGAAGAAGAAGATGGAGGAAGAAGAAACCCGAAGGAAAGAAGAAAAGAAGATAATAAAGGACTTGTCAAAAACCGGCTCTTGTCTTTTTTTACACTGACACTTTTTTTTTCTCGTGAAATGGTAGCGGTACAAGGTACCCCATTACCATTTCACACAGGGGGGGGGCCGGGATCTGGGGGGCCCCTTTGTTAAAGGGGTCTTCCAGATTTCGATAAGCCTCCTGCCCGCAGACCCCCACAACCACCGGGCAAGGGTTGTGGGGAAGAGACCCTTGTCCTCATCAACATGGGGACAAGGTGTTTTGGGGGGCACCCCAAAACACCCTCCCAATGTTGAGGGCATGTGGCCTGGTGCGGTTCAGGAGAGGGGGGGGGCCGCGCTCTGTCCCCCCTCTTTTCTGCGGCCGGCCAGGTCAACGTGCTCGGATAAGGGGTCTGGTGTGGATTTTAGGGGGGACTCCACGCCATTTTTTTTTTTTTATTTGGGGTGGAGTTCCCCTTAAATTCCACACCAGACCCGAAGGGTCTGGTTATGGATATTTGGGGGGAACCCCACGTCATTTTTTTTTAAAATTGATGGCGGGGTTCCCCTTAATATCCATACCAGACCTAAAGGGTCTGGTTATTGAATTTGGGGGGACCCCCACGCTTTTTTATTGGTGTTTTTAATGAATGAATTCTCCTGCAATTTCCAGGAGCTGACAATTCATTATAGCCGCGAGTCAGTTTTAAATGGCTTTTTTCCTTCAGAATGTAATTTTTCACATGCTGACATTACACCCAGGGCCGCCATCAGGGGGGTACAGGCAGTACACCTGCAGGGCCGCCATTAGGGGGGTACAGGCATTACACCGCCCGGGGGTCCCCAGGGGCCCCCAGGGGCCCGGATGGGAACCACCCTAAAACAAAAAAAAACTTTTTTTTTAGTTTTAGTTTTTTTTTAAGGGCTCCGAAGGTCCCCAGGGGCCCGGAGGCCACTAAGGGCCCCAGATGGCAAGCCCTTTTTTTTAAATAAAATATATATATTTAAAAAAATAAATATATTTTTTTAATATATGTTTTTTTTTTTTTTATGAAAGGGCCCAGAGGTCCCCAGGGCCCCGGAAGGCAACCCCCTTGTTTTTGTAATTTTTTTGAAAAATGTTATATTAAAAAAATATATATATATGTATTTCTCTCTTTTTTATTTTTATTTTATAAAGAGCACAGAGGTCCCCAGGGCCCCGGATGGCTACCCCCCTTTTTTATATATATTTTTCTTTATTTCTTATTTCTGTCTAAATTTTTGTAAAGGGCCCCCCCGCTCCTCAATTTGCGGCACCACCCCCCCCCCCCCGCTTCTCAATTTCATGCGGCAGCACCCCCCCCCCCCCCGGTTCTCTGCTCCAGGGGGCCCATGCCTGAAGCTGTGTAAAATTCCTGATGGCGGCCCTGTACACCTGTAAGGGGCCCGGGGGTCCGGAGGTGCCCAGATGCCTGGAGGCCCCCCAGCGCCCCAGATGGTAACCCCCCTCTTTTTTTTTTGGTATATATATTTGGTAGTTGGTTTTTGTAGGATTTTTTATTAAAGGGCCAATTTTTGGAATTTAATATTTTTTAGCAGTCTGGAGGCCCCCAGGGCCCCGGGTGGCAACCCCCCATATTTTTTGTTATTAAAGGGCCAATGTTTTGTTTTAGGGGTCTGGAGGTCCCCAGTGGCCCGGAGATCCCCAGGGCTCCAGATGACAACCCCCCACCTTTAAAAAAAAAACAAAACAAAAAAAATTATATATTTTTTGGTTATTTTTTTAACATATATATATATAATATAATTATGAAAGCTCCCAGAGGGCCCCAGATGACAACCTTTTTGCTTCTAAAAATGTTATAAACATTTTCCCCAGGTTTGTTACTTTTTACTTTAATTTCTTTTTTAAAGTGTATTTTGTGCGTGAAGTCGAGAGAGAGGAGCTGGACTTGCAATCGCCATCCTTCTCCATGCCCCCGGTGGGTGTGAGGGGGGCCTCCCACTCACCCCACCTGCTACACTTGGGAGCCCGATGGGACAGAGGGACTCCCCCTATGAGGGAGTGTAGCCCACCCAGCCAGCCCTGTAGGTCATTCGCCTCCCTTTATTTTACAAGACCTCATGGCCAAAGTGCGTGCAAGTGTGGTGTTTTTTGTGGGGGGGGGGGGTGGGCGTACTAAGCACAGGCGTACCTTGCATAGCACACCCATCGGGAGCCGGGCTGACACCACCAAACTCAATTCACATGTAGCCGAGACCGGGATCCGAACCCTTGGCTGCAGAGGTGAACAGCTTGTCAGCGCAGTGCCATTCACGTTGAGCCACCGCAGCTCCCACAATTGGATCCTGTCTAAATAAGCCCTAATATGCAGTAGGATATTTAGGTTTTGTGCTTCCCTAGGCCTGACCAAATTTTGGCACCCCCCTAATAGAAAAATGACCCACCCTTCCTGTCAAGGCCACACCCTGTTTTTTTATGACCCACCCAGGAATTTTCAGGGGACACACACAAGTTCTGTGGTGGGGGGGGGGCACAGGAGACCTTAATTTGCCTAGTTTTTCGATCACTTCCTGTTTGGGCTATGGGGCAGGAAGTGAAGGCCAATCTCCCCAAACGGACAGGGATAATACAAAATAAACTGACAGAGCTTCTAACCCCCCCCCCCCAACTCTATCCAAAATGAAAGAAATCCAAAAATAAAAGTGATGATTATTGTTCCAGTTTAACCCCAAATTTCAGATCATTTTATATTGAGAGCTTAAGAAAATATAACCATGCCAATAGGCCAGGATCCAGCGTTGCTAATATGTATGAATGTGTGTTAGGGACCCCCACAAACACCACCCAATGTTAAATCAACTATTTTCTTGTTTGTTTTGGGGATGCCTGCACCCCTGATAGGGTAAAGACACCTCACAAATGTTGTCACTTTCTACTTAATTCATTCACTTCCTGCCACACAGCCAAACAGGAAGTGAGGGAAACACCTGAGTAATGTTTTGTTGGGGACACACAGATCAATAAAATAGTTTCCCATTTTGGAAATGGCATTTTTGCTGTGTACACCCCAAATTAGTAGGAATCTTGGACTTTTGGGGTCTCATTTACTAAAGGCAAATCCACTTTGCACTACAAGGGACAAGCAAGGAAGAAAACTCTAAACTTGGCGGGATTGGAAGTAAAAACCATCAGTGCTTCCCTTCTGATTTTCATTGCCTACGCTTCTACTGCTGAGAGCGGCTTTGCCTTTACTAAACCCCAAAATAACTAATCATTTGGGGTGTACACTGCAGTGCAATTTGCTTAATGGTGACACTAGTTAGATTGACCTGTGTCCCAAAGAAAAGACCATTGGTAGGGTTTTAACCTCACTTCCTGTTCAGCTGTGTGACAGGAAGTGAAGCCAATTTTAGGAAAAGGGACACAAAGCCCAGCCTAAAAACACTAGCAGGGGTTCTAACACTCAATTGGCTTCCCTCAAACAACCCACAATTAGAATAGGATTGTCTTGTGCTAGTTTCAAGCACAGCGCGCTGTAAATCAGCACTTCAAGCCTGTCACCAAATACACCACATCCCCCCCACCCCCCTCCAACATGCCCTGTTTGCAGCTTTTCCTACATCAAGCCCATAGTGCTTAAAAAAAATCATTCTGGACATCAGTTCTAGGAAACATTACTTACCTTATGTGCTTTGTCTTCTTTTCTGGTGACTAAACATTTCATGCATACACACCAGGAAAGATCTTAGAGACAAATCACACTTGAGTGGTTTAGCCCAAACTATTTCAGCTGCAGCGGTTGAAATCCATAGCAGGAAAAAAATAATCACAAAACAAACTTCAAAATTTTGAAAGTAAATTTTATTGGTCCACAAAACAAGGAAAGCAAAACACAAAATTACAAATAAACACACCAAAAATTATATAAAAAAACACCTAAAAACAAAAAAACCACAACGTTTATTTCACAGTCATTGGAAAATAAATCATGCTTTGAAATAACAGGATAGACCCACAGGATTAAAACATTAGTCATTAACATCTTGAAAACATTTAGCAAAATTATGTAGCAGAGAAAACATCAAAAAATACAAAACTTGCTCCAAAACATCTCTGTTTCACTCCGCCATTCCTTCCAGCCAGCAAATCTGCCCCCCCCTCTGAGGGGCAGCTGACACGTGCAGTATCCACGCTTTTTATAACATGTGTGCTAATGACCAATTGCAAATGGAAACACATGAAGAAATGTCAGCCTCTAGTTTGTGTGCACTTGGAACTGCTTACACCTGTTAAGGATGTCCTATAATTACTAAGCCAAAAAAAGAGCTTTCTGAGAGCATGCTCAGAAAGATGCAAGTCATTTTCAGGATGAACTTCCAACTTCTTTTTCTAACTGTTCGAGCATGCCCATTCACTCGAAATGCAGTACCAGAATCAAATCTGCAATGGCGGATGAAAGCATTAGAGGTGTTAAATTTTTTTTTTGGTCCCCATGAAGTGATGCTTTACAAGCTGAACGGAGTCTTACTTATCGAATTTTTACGTAACAAACCTAAATAGTAATAATTTTAAAGCCCCTGTCCCTAGTAGCTCGCAGTCAGAAGCGGAACACAGCATTTTTTATTGTTTCCGGTTACCAGTTTAGATTTTACAGATGAGGTCTAGTGCTAATAAATATTCCTCTTGCTGTTACGCACAGCTATGATACCTCACATGTGTGTGTTTGAAGAATGTTTCCCATATATGGGGCGGGCCTTAAATGTGTAAGCCCCGCCCACATATTGAACCCCCGTTCAAACCCCAACATGTGAGGTATCATAGCGTACGTTAGAGAGCGAGAGCAATACTTTTAGCACTAGACCTCCTCTGTAAAATCTAAACTGGAAACCTGAAACACATAAAAAAGCGTTGCCTATGGGTATTTTCAAGTACTGAAGTTTGGCGCCATTCCATGAGTGTGTGCAATATTAAAGTGTAACATGTTGGGTATCTATTTACTCGGTGTAACATCATCTTTCACATTATGGCCATAAATTGGCTAACTTTAGTGTATTCTTAATTTGTAACCACTTGAGCCCCAGAGCATAATACTGGTCACTGACTGACGGGCCATTTTTTGCATTTCAACACTGCGTCATTTTGACTGACAATTGCGTGGTTGTGCGACGTGGCCCCCAAAAAAATTTGGCGTCCTCATCCTCCCCCCCCCCACCCCCCCCTAAATTTTTTTATTTTTTTTTGGTTTGGTGGTATTTGATCACCTCTGCGTTTTTTCTTATTTTTGCTTGACCCAAAAATATAGCGACAATTTGGTAACTAAAAAAACATCTTTTTTACGGTTTGCTATAATAAATCTCCCCCAAAATATATTCAAAAAATGTTTTGCCCTCAGTTTAGGCCGATAAGTATTCTTGGACATCTTTTTTTGCAAAAAAATCACAATAAGCGTTTGATTGTTTGGGCAAAAGTTCTAAGTAGGGGTTGGTCTTATGGGTTTTTTGAATAATTTTTGGTTTTACTAGTAATGGTGGCTATCATTGTTTTTTCTGTCTAATGCGACATTGTGGCGGACACATTTTTTGTGAGATTTGGCATTTTTGTAGCGAGCAATGGTATAGAAATGCATTGCTTACTATAAAAATGACACTGGCAGGGAAGGGGTTAACACTAGGGGCGCGGGAAGGGGTTGAATATGTTACCTGGGTGTGTTCTAACTGTAAAGGGGGTGGGACTGTGTAGGGGAAATGACAGATCGCTGTTCATACATTGTAGGGACAGACGAGCAGGCATTCCCCCCCCCCCCCTGACAGACCGGGATAAAGGGGAACTCCACCCCAAATTATAAAAAAAACGGCGTGGGGGTCCCCCTTCTCAGGTGCACAACAGCTCTTAGATTTGATCTGGAACATAAGGGGTTAAACCCACGCCAAAAAACGGCGTGGGGTTCCCCCTCAGATCCAGACCAAACCCTTCTCCCAGGCACGCAGTCTGGCCGGACAGGAATGGGGTTGGGGACGAGCGAGCGCCCCCCCCCTCCTGAGCCGTACCAGACCACATGCCCTCGACATGGGGGAGTGTGTGCTGTGGGGGAGGGGGCACTGCCCCCCCACACCAAAGCACTCTTGTCCCCATGTCGAAAGGGACAAGAGCCTCTTCCCGACAACCCCTGGCCCGTTGGTTGTCGGGGTATGCGGGCGGGGGCTTATCAGAATCTGAGAGCCCCCTAATATTAAGGGGGCCCCCAGATTCTGGCCCCCCCCCTATGTGAATGAGTATGGGGTACATCGTACCCCTACCCATTCACCCGGGTGGAAAAGTGTAAACAACCAAAAAAAAACACACAACAGAAAAAAATAATTTATTAGTCAGCTCGGGGTCTTCTGGGCCGACCCCCCACCACCAGCCCATTGGGCCCCGGCTTTTCGCCGTCTTCTGCCGGGGGGGGACACCCCACCGATGATCTCCGCCATGTCCAGCCAGGCCCCCACCCCAAAATAAGCTCTTTCACATCCGGGGGGGGCCGGCCGAAAAAAACAGAGAACAACGGGGGCGGAGCCCCTCGGTCTTCCAGACGTTTTCTGCCGGGGGGGCTCCAGCCCCGCACCGGACTTCGCCGCCGCCTTCCGCCGGGGGGGGACACCCACCGATGCTCTCGGCCATGTTCGGCCAGGCCCCCTACCCCAAATCAAGCTCTTTTACATCCGGGGGGGGCCGGCGGAAATGGCGGAGAACAACGGGGGCGAAACCCCTCCTCGGTCTTCGCCTTCACCTACCCCCCCCCCCCCCCCGGTCTTCGCCGCCGTCTTCCGCCGGAGGGCGCCACTCTCCGGGCTTCTCGACGTTGTCTTCCGCCGCGGGGGCCAGGCCTTCTTCTTTGCCGCCCCCTTCGAATTTTTCGGCCTGGACGGGGGTCGCACATCCCATCCAGGACTTGGACGTGGCGGGCTTCTCGTCGCCGTCTTCTGCCGCTGCCCCCTTCACCACGAAGCTCCGTGCTTGTTTGATGAGGGCAGCGGGCTTCCGTCGTCTTCTCCGGGGCGAGGGTCGTACATCCCACCCTGGATTTCGTCGCCGGGTTCTGCCTGGCTCCTACTAGGGGCCAGGGCTTCTTTTGCCGTCTTCCGCGGAGGGCGCCACTCTCCGGGCTTCTCGACGTTGTCTTCCGCCGCGGGGGCCAGGCCTTCTTCTTTGCCGCCCCCCTCGATTTTTTTCGGCCTGGACGGGGGTCGCACATCCCATCCAGGACTTGGACGTGGCGGGCTTCTCGTCGCCGTCTTCTGCCGCTGCCCCCTTCACCACGAAGCTCCGTGCTTGTTTGATGAGGGCAGCGGGCTTCCGTCGTCTTCTCCGGGGCGAGGGTCGTACATCCCACCCCGGATTTCGTCGCCGTCTTCTGCCGCTGCCCCCTTCACCACGAAGCTCCGTGCTTGTTTGATGAGGGCAGCGGGCTTCCGTCGCAGTCTTCCGCCGCGGGGTGACACTCGCGGGCTTCCTCTTCCATTCGATGTTGACACGGCGAGGTCCGGCGCTGAAATGCCTTCTGAGCGGCGGGCAAGGACTTATATTGGCATTGGGCGTGGGCGTGGTTATGCCAACATGTGACCTTAACCCATGTGACAGTGATGTCACGTCACATCACTGTCACATGGGTTAAGGTCACATGTTGGCATAACCACGCCCACGCCCAATGCCAATATAAGTCCTTGCCCGCCGCTCAGAAGGCATTTCAGCGCCGGACCTCGCCGTGTCAACATCGAATGGAAGAAGAAGCCCGCGAGTGTCACCCCGCGGCGGAAGACTGCGACGGAAGCCCGCTGCCCTCATCAAACAAGCACGGAGCTTCGTGGTGAAGGGGGCAGCGGCAGAACACGGCGACGAAATCCGGGGTGGGATGTACGACCCTCGCCCCGGAGAAGACGACGGAAGCCCGCTGCCCTCATCAAACAAGCACGGAGCTTCGTGGTGAAGGGGGCAGCGGCAGAAGACGGCGACGAGAAGCCCGCCACGTCCAAGTCCTGGATGGGATGTGCGACCCCCATCCAGGCCGAAAAAATCGAGGGGGGCGGCAAAGAAGAAAGGCCTGGCCCCCGCGGCGGAAGACAACGTCGAGAAGCCCGGAGAGTGGCGCCCTCCGGCGGAAGACGGCAAAAGAAGCCCTGGCCCCTAGTAGGAGCCAGGCAGAACCCGGCGACGAAATCCGGGGTGGGATGTACGACCCTCGCCCCGGAGAAGACGACGGAAGCCCGCTGCCCTCATCAAACAAGCACGGAGCTTCGTGGTGAAGGGGGCAGCGGCAGAAGACAGCGACGAGAAGCCCGCCACGTCCAAGTCCTGGATGGGATGTACGACCCCCGTCCAGGCAGAAGAATTTGAAGGGGGCGGCGGAAGACCCTCAAAAGTGAAAACGTTCACCAGGTGAATGGGTAGGGGTACGATGTACCCCATACTCATTCACATAGGGTGGGGGCCCGAAATCTGGGGGCCACCTTATTAAACGGGGCTCCCAGATTCTGATTGGCTCCCGCCCGCATACCCCGACAACCAATGGCTAGGGTTGTCGGGAAGAGGCTCTTGTCCCGATCGACATGGGGACAAGAGTGCTTTGGGGTGGGGGGGCAGCGCCCCCCTCCCCCAAAGCACACACTCCCCCCAGTCGAGGGCATGTGGTCTGGTACGGCTCAGGAGGGGGGGGGCCGCTCGCTCGTCCCCACCCCCATTCCTGTCCGGCCAGACTGCATGCCTGGGATGAGGGCTTGGTACGGATCTGGGGGGGAACCCCACGCCGATTTTGGCGTGGGTTAACCCCTCACGTTCCGGACCAAGCCGGAGAGCCTATTGTACCCCTGGGGGGGAAGCCGCGCCGGTTTCACATTTGAAATTTGGCGCGGAGTTCCCCTTCAGTGTCAGCGCAGCCCGAGAACAGCTCGGAGCTTGCCGTGCGCCGCTCCAGGCAGTGCAAACACTGCTACGCCGCCTGGTATTTACCAAGGATTTCCCGGCGTACTGAAGAGGCGCGCGGTGAGCTCCGATTTTTCCCTCTGCGCATGCCCAGTATGCAAGTGAACCTTCCGAGGTTCTAGCGTACTTTGCAAGGGCACGGGGATCGGGTCCCAAAAGTCACTTTCCCTTTCAAATCGGCCCGCCACACAAGTTGAAACACATGTCACTACACTTCCCCTGCATCACCCCCCTCCCTCCCCACATAAACTCCCGCCCGAATCCCCGATGTTTACATTACTAAATGCCGCACGCCAGCTCTGTACTGGCGTGCTGTGCGCCCTCTTCTGGGCGCATTAGGCACTTTAGTAAATGAGGAAACACGCTGCACTGGCAGCGTGTTTCTTTTGTAAATGTCAAAAACAGGTTTACTCCTGCTTGTGCACCATGAGTCTTGGCGCACAGGCTTGGTAAATCAGCCCACTTGTTCTTATACAGTTCTTATATTGCAGCTTACCAGTTCTTAGATGTGGTGGCTGCATTCGTTTTTTGTTTTAAGACTTTATTTTCTTTCTTTTTACCTGGTATTCAAGTAAGTCTGTTGTTCCCCAACAGAACAAGCTTTCCTGCAGATACAACAGTAAGGCCGCGTACACACGGCAGAGAAACTCGACGGGCAGAACACATCGTTCCGCCCGTCGAGGTTCTCTGCCGGCCGTCGAAATCGGCGACCCGCCCGTCGGGAATGGCAACCAGCCATTCATCCAGGCGGGCCGTCGAGCAAATAGAGAGCGTGCTCTCTATTTCTGCTCGACGGGATTCCCGACGGGATGCTCGCCGAGAGCGTACACACGGCCGAGGTCCTCGCTGGAATGCAGCTTCCAGCGAGGTTCTCGCTGGTTTCCAGCGAGAACCTCGGTCGTGTGTACGCCGCCTCAGAGGGTTGAGACAAACCATTTACCACTGACATGAGTAAACGGTGACAGAGGCAGCTTTAAATGACCAGCTTCTAAATACCTTTACCCCCCCCCCCCCCAGAAAAAAAAAACAGTTTGCTGTAACTGCTTATAAAGCTGGAGTTTGGCTTCAGTCAGTTTTTTAGTGTATCTAAATCTGATAGTACATCTAACATTCCCCTTCATCACAGGCTGACAATGCTGATGTATTCTGTGCCTCCTGTGCTCAGGGTTGGTGCACTGGTTTTTGACACCCTAGGCAAAACCTGTTTTTTTTTTGGGGGTGGGAAACAGTATGTCACCCCCCCCCCCCCCAGTCAATCAAGGCGGCAGCCTCCCATTCTGCTGTCCTCCATGGGTCATTATGGTGACGGTGGAAGCAGCTTCTGTATCCTCCTCCTTGGCATGCAATCATGAGTCTTCTCTTTTCAGGCCAAAATTGGTCATACGCCCACTTCGGATTGAGCATCAGTGTTACAACAGCGAATATTCATTCACTGTTATAACACATCTGGGAGGGCACCGTTCACACTCTCTGTGATCCCAGCACAACCTATTTTAAAGCCTAGTAGAGCCTCTGGCTCTAATCAGGTTCTTTAAAAAAAAAAAAACAAGGCTGCTGTAATGTATGCGCCCTGTGCCCTGAAAAGAGCCGGACGCATTAATAAGGGATAGCCGCAGTAGCTGTGAATAGATTCATGCTAGACTGCCTCTGCATCCATCCCAGACTGCTTGCACCCAGTCCTCTCAGGCATGCCTCTCAGTCCTCTGACTGTAACACTCACTAGCCCTCCTAAATGTCTCCCTCCCTGGAGATTCGCCCTGCAGTGTTCTCCTGCTGTCCTCTACTTGCTACCGTGCCTCCTGGTCAGGATGCCTCTGTATGATATGAGGAGGGTCCCTTCCGTCCCAGACTAGGGACTCCCTCAAAGGTCACCAACAGCCTAACACTCCATCTCCAGCTTACATTCAAATCCCACTGCCCCAGCTGGGCTGACCAAAATCATTTGAGGGGGTCTGCCCCCTGCCAACCCATCTGTTGGGGATTGGTCAGGGCCCTCAGAATACTCCAGGCAGCTCCTCCTCCCCTCCACTCCCATCCTTCAGAATATTCTCCAAGTTTCTAGAAGTAGGGGGGCCTCAGAGATAATGCCTGTGAGTCATATGAGCCAGCCTGAGTCACTTGAACCCTGACCCAGAAAAACACAGCCAACACTGACAATTTACCTACACTGCACAGAGAGAAAAACAACTAACTAGAGGGTGCTACAGACAGATAGAAATTAGGCCAGTCCCTGCTGGACTGGGCTAAATTTCAGTCCATCTATGTTCAGCTATGGCCACTAGTTCTGCCAAAATGGTCTTGTCCCTGTAAAAACCACCAAATAGCTTTGATACCTCCAGCGTTCCTTGTAGTGCCAGTACTCTACTGTACTTCATTTCATGCATATTCTGCTTCAGATTCTCATCTCTGATACACACCCAGAGACATAACGCAGCTCCTCTGCATTACAAGCCTCTGACACCTGTCAGCGGGTCAGCATTATATTACACTATAATCATTGTATATTTGCCGGGAGCAGAAATCACAGATGTCAGACACAAAACTCTTCATTATGGCTGTGAAAACCCCCCTTGGTGGAATTAGAAGAACCCCGCTCCTAGGGACCTGCACATAATTTAATTTCCTCTACTCCTATATCACACCACTAACAAGATTTGTCGCTTAGAATTTAGCTCAGCCGTTTTGGGCAGCAATTTGCTGCAGAGCATCGTGAAGCATTGGCTTTAGTATTTCCTTTTGAGTTTTTATTACCGATATTGCAAGGCGGGGACAAAGGAAACACAAGGACATGGGAACTAAGATTTTTTTTTCATTCTAAATTAGACCTAGACGTAAGAAACAGAACCTTCAGGTTTCACAAAAAAAATTATTCTCACCTAGGTGGATGCAGCATCGGATCGATGCCCCCTGTCTCCTCTACACTGAGAACTGAGCGATCAAACACTGCTGATTGCTCAGTTCTCCTCTCAGCTCTAAACAGAGCCCTGACTGTCAGTCTCCGACTCCCTGCTCTGCCCATCCAGAGCTCACTGGAGTGCTGTGCTGTGGAGGGGGCAGGAACGGCACACTGAGAGGCTGAGCCAGCTGCCAGTCCAGACCGCTGGGTAGATCCTGAATGTAAAGATCCAGCACCTGGACTGGTTGAATGACTTTAGCCAACAGCAGTCTTTAAGTGGCTATACATGTTCCCTTCGTGAAAAGATCATTATACCTTCCTAGGACAAACAAAGAGTCCAATGGTTCTCTGCTGGGATTAATATTTGTGTGTTGAGTGCTCAAAGTTTCTTTTGCCCTTTTTTTGTGTGTTTGGTGTGTTGCTTGCATTTTGTTTGTTTCCAGATGTGTACAAAAACTGTGACTAAATGGAATACATTGTGTATCAGGATGAGGGTACACAGCAGAGGTGTAGAAAAAAATAAGAATTTAATGTAATTTAATCTACTCTCCTGATACACATGGTGGAGGGCATGTCTACTAAATGGTGCAGTAAATGGCCTGGTGTTTGTACACGCCAGCCATGTTGTAGATTAAATGATCACCCCACGTTTGCGTATCTTTGCTCCAGGTATCTCCCACTGGCCAAATATATCTTGGTAGGTCAACCAGATGCCACCTGCAATCTTACAATTAACATTGATGATTTGAAAACATTAATTGAAATTTTAGGTGAAAATTAGGAATGTGCATTGTAGTTATCACACCCTGCTGTCGAAGTACAGCTGACAGGTCTCTGCTGTCAATCAAAAGCTGATTATGTGATCACCATGACAGCCATAATGTTGGTCTCATGCAGAATATAGGTTTATTTCCAAAATAAACATTTTCAGCCTGCAGATGCCACTGCAGCCTGAAGGTGGCAGCATGACTGTGTTTCATACTGTGATTGTCAGATACATTTAGAGTATTAAAAAAACAATAATTTAAAAAAATAAAAAAAATAAAAAATATAGACTTTTCCACCACATTTTTCCCTTTTTTTCAGTCTAGGTAGGAAAGCAGGGTTGTTGTTGTTGGGTTAACCAGTGTATCCTGGTGTTACTAAATCTAATCTGCTTGGTATCTAGGCTTCAATGACCTCTGGTCATGAAAAAGTGAATACGCAGATAACTAAACAACCCTTAAATGAATTTCCTGAGCACAAGGACTAGCAATCTACTTCTGTATTCTGTCAAGAAAGCCCAAGGGACCTAATCCAAGCAAATCAGCAAACGGGCTGCACATCAGACAGTTCTACATGCAGATTTTGCAGCTGAAACACAAAGTGTTAAATCTGCGATTCCCCATGATTCTGTCACCCCAAGGGCAGTGACTAGAAAGACAGATTATAATAACACCTGTCCTTTATATACTATCACCATTTAGTAGACATGAACCAAAACCCTTACACTTTGTATTCAAATCATTTTAGCCACGATGAAGAACGCCAGGAAGATAATAGACGTCTGGTTGGGTAATTATGCCTGTTTTTTTTCATTGTAAAACAAAAACACCTAATTTGTTTCTTGCAAGTTAATTAGGAATTACAATGAAACTAAATAACAGTTCAAAGAGGCAGTTTGATATCAGGAGAAATGTAGAAGTTTAATTATTTGTAGAATTGTTTTTGAATGCGTTCTCTAAGAAAGAGGTTACAACCACAGGCCCATTCAACAAAGCAGTGCATAGACAAAACGGCATGTGCAGAGTGAAGTACTAACCCATTGCAACTGGGTTTAAGACCAGAGGTCTCGAACTGGTAGCCCTCCAGGTGTTGCAAAACTACAAGTCCCATGATGCATTGCAAGGCTGATGAAGCTGAAAGTCAGCTTCATCAGATATCCGACGAAAAAATCCATCGGATTAGATTCCATCAGATATCCGATCGTGTGCACAGGGCTTAACAGTTTGAACCATTTTGGGTAGAATTTAGCTTGAACAATTTGCAAAGCATTACATTGATGCAGCTCTAGAAAGTATATGAAATTTGGACAAATATTGGTGGACAACTAGCCATCAGACTGATACTGTATGAGCTTAACCACTTCATCCCCAGAAGGATTTACCCACTTCATTACAAGCCATTTTTTGCGATACAGCACTGCGTCAATTTAACTGACAATTGCGCGGTCGTGCGACGTTGTACCCAAACACAATTAATGTCCTTTTTTTCACATAAATAGAGCTTTATTTTGGTGGTATTTGATCACCTTTGCGGTTTTTTATTTTTTGCGCTATAAACAAAAAAATACACAACAATTTAAAAAAAAAATACAACATTTTTTACTTTCTACTATAAAACATTTCCCCCAAAAAAGTAAAAAAATTATGTATTCATCAGTTTAGGCCAATATGTATTCTGCTACATATTTAAGTTAAAAAAAAAAAAAAAACGCAATAAGCGTATATTGATTGGTTTGCGCAAAAGTTATTGCGTCTACAAAATAGGGGATAGATTTATAGCATTTTTATTATTATAACTTTTTTTTTTACAAGTATTTTTAGTGGGACTGCAACATTGCGGCAGACAGATCGGACACCTAACCTAACACATTTTTGACACTTTTTTGGGAACTAGTGACATTATTACAGTAATTGGTGCTTAAAATATGCACTGGTATTGTACTAATGACACTGGCAAGGATAGGGTTAACATCAGGGGCGATCAAGGGGCTAAATGTGTTCCCTGTAGGTGTGTTCTACCTGTATGGGAGACTGTGACTGGGGAAACAAACAGATCAGTCTTCCTGCTTAGCAGAAAGACAGGATCTGTGTGATCTCCTCTGTCAGAATGGAGATCTGCCTTGTTTATACAGTTACCCCATTCTGTCACTGCGGGAACAATCGCGGGTAGCCGGCAGACATTGTGTCCACCAGACCCGCTGATTGGCTCCCCTTGCTGGAAAAATGAGAGTAAACTTGGTTTATCTTAAAGACCTCATATAATGACTAAATCTCTGTCTGTAGTGCATGTTCAAACCTTAATACTATAAATAATAACATACTAGGTTTTTTAGGAGTATATAATGAGTTTGAAAATTGTAAAGAAATGCTTAAATATTGCATTACAATTTAACTAAACCCATTAGATTTTAGTCAACTAAAATGATTTTGGTCAACTAAACTGTACTGGAGATTTTAGTCTACGGTAATAAAATGTATTGGAAATTTAGTTGACTAAATACAACTAAAACAGTTGCAGAAGACTAAAATGGGACTAAAACTAAAATGCCACTTTAGTCCTTAAAACTAAATCGAAAATTTGCTTAGGTTAGAAATCTGTGCAGGCTACTCAAGTTCCTCCACAGCAAGCATATCAGTGTTCAGCAGGGTTGAGGTGGATAAATGGCAAGCAGAAGCACAAACCCACTCCTGTCACAGCCAACAGCTCCAACGGAGGAGAGTGGGGGGCAAGCGGGGGCAGACACAAATCATTACAAAGGTGTTGGTCAGTAGGTCAAGGTCAGGGCTATGTGCAGGGCATTCAAGCTCCTGCACACCAAAGCCATCACTGCTCAGTAGGGTTGAGGTCAGGGCTGTGTGAAGGCTACTTAAGATCCTCCACGCCCAACTCATCAAACCGTGTCTATGGAGCTGGCTTTGTGTGCAGGAGCAAAGTCGTGCTGGAACAGAAAAGCGCTCTTTCCAAACTGTTAACACAAGGTTGGAAGCCACCCTTGTATAAAATGTCTTTGTATGCTGTAACATTAATGCCGCGTACACACGATCGGATTTTCCGTCGGAAAAACCTTGGATTCTGCTCAAGCTTGGCTTGCATACATACGGTCACACAAAAGTTCTCTGAACTTTAGACCATTAAGAATGCAGTAACGTACAACACTATGACGAGCTGTGAAAGTTAAGTTCAATGCTTCCGAGCATGCGTCAAAATTTTGCGCGTCAGAATTTCCGATTGGAATTTTTTCAGCCAGAAATTTTTTCGAACCAGCCCTCAAATTTTTCTTAGAGGAAATTCGGATAGGAAAAGTCAGATGGAGCCTACACATGGTCAGAATTTCCGACCAAAAGCTTACAGCTTACTTTTCTTGTCAGAAATTCCGACCGTGTGTTAAACTCAACCATTCGTAGGAGTCAGTTTACAGATATTATATTTATTTTAAGTCATAGAGAACTTTATTAAACTATGAAAAATTTCCGGAGCAGTCAATTTTCCGGCAGTTATTATATTAAGATCATATATATTGGCATTCAGCTGTAGTTCATCCACCCACCCCAGACTTACTGAATAGCAGTAATAATATTCCAATGTACAAACCAACATATAGGGCCAGATTCAGGTAGATGGGCGAATCTTTAAGTTGGAGTAACGTTTCTCATTTACGTTACTCCGGCGAAATTTTAGGAGCAAGTACTGTTATTCACATAGCACTTGCTCCTAAAGTTGCGGCGGCGTAGCAAAAATGAGCCGGCGGAATTCAAATTGGGCGGGTAGGGGGCATGTATTATTATAACTAGGCGCGATCCCGCGGCGAACGTACTGCGCATGCGTCGACTGTCAGTGCGCATGCTCCAAATTCTGTCAGTGAACGTCAATGACTTCAATCCCCATTCACAGACGTTTTACGCAAACGACTCGATTTTTTTTTTTCGACGCAATGACGACGCCCATACTTAACATAGGATACTCCACTAGGGGGCTGCTTCATCTTTACGCCGCGTATCTCTTACGGAAACGTCGTAAAGTCACTGCGTCGCGCCCGAATACGATCGTGAATTTCCGATTCCCGCTGATTAACATATTCTCGACGTTAATCAGCGGGAACGCCCCGCGCGCCATTTTTAAAATTGAAGTTACGATACGACGGCGAAATACAATTACGCCGCTCGTATAGGAACTCCAACCCGGCGTTTCTTGTTTTCTGACTAAAGAAAACAGAAACGCCGGCTCAAAGTGAGAGTTAGGCTGGAGTATCACTGATACTCCAGCCTAACTCTACCTGAATCTGGCCCATACCCTCCAGGTTCAGCTCTTAAACGTCAAACCTAAAGCTATATAAATGCTTGAGTTACAGCCTCCTGATCATTGGTTCTCCAGGTAATAGCCAGAAGTAACAGAAATGTCCCATGCCGTTCCTTCTCCTAGCTTACATAAATAAAGTAAAAATAATGCCAGCTCCAGCATGGCTAAGACATTTTACGTAAATGGAGAACCTGGGTACCCAACGATCGCTCGGCTAGAACACATAATTTATAGACCTTTGCATTTATAGCTCTTCAGAATCGTGGGTCTGACATTTCCAGTGAGTGTTGAATCTGATTATTATTATTATTATTATTATTATTATTATTACCATATTGTCCATATACTTTTGGCCATGTAGATAGGTTTGATGGTCAGGTGGCAACATACTTTTGGCCATATGGTGTATCTCTTCTTTCCTTCCTTGCTCCAGATTATTACATTTGTGTTTCTCCTTTTCTGCATATCAGCAAGGTTACTGACAATCGGAACAAGGTGAATGACGGGTATAAGCCAGTAACAAGGCAAGTAAAGTGTGCAGTGGTTGGTTTGTTCCCGTCATCTCTTGCACGGTTTTCTAATTGTTTTGCAGTGAAACATAATATATTTAACCAGAGCATGCCTTGGCCCCTGAATCATTTAGAGGCCAGTACGATCTCCAAAAGCACAACCTAATTCCGAAGGAATTGCATCGAGGTAAAATAGAACATGTCAGACTTTTTCCTTTGGGAATTCCGATCGTGGGTCTGGGGCTTAAGAGCTTGCTTCTGTAAGAGAAGGGATGAGCAGTAACAGCTGTGAGTGCCTTCGAAACATCCTAGCAACAAGGCATATTGGGGGATTGCCATCTCTAGGAGTTTTTCAGCCAGGCTTTGTAATGTACGTAGGCCTGTCGCTACAGGACAGGCAAAACAAACAATTGCTTGGGGCCCCGAGCTGGCATGGGGACCCCAACTTCCCCTACCCAGACTGTAGCATGGCCAAGCTCCTCTTCCTTCCTCCTGGAGTTCTGTCAGTCTGGCCGGGTACCGCGCATGGTAAAGGAGATTAAGTTTCCTTTTCCCGGCCGGACTGACAGGAAGTGCACACTGAGTGCTCACTTCCTTTCAGTCCAGCCGGGAACACAGGAAACTGAATCTCCTGTACCGCGGGGTACCCGGCCCGGCACTATCTGATAGGGGACTGGGGACCCATAATTATAGAACACCGGACTGACAGCAGGAAGAGGACCTTGGCCACGCTAAAGCGGCAACCTACAGGGAAAAAGGGGGAGGTGAGAATACAAAAACATGGGACTAGGGAGGGGGGGGTAAGAACATGGGTGTAAAAAAAAATTGTAGCGTTCACGTAGGCTTTGCACGTGGGGGGTGGGTGCTTGGGGGCCTCCATTTTGCTTGGGGCCCCCAAATTCCTTCAAACGGCCCTGGATGTACGTAAACAGCCTACACTTATAGCAAGGGCATTACCCAATTTTGGTCAAAGCTGCACAGTTTTCTTTTATCTACAAGCTCCCCTTACCTGCATTGGTAGTTTTTTGGTAAATATGAACTAGCCCTTTAATCTCTTGTGTGTCTGATTATCTCTCCAGCCTTAGAACTGGCTGTGAGTGGGCGATCAGTAAACCCTAAAATATAGATTGTCAAAACAATATTGAATCAAGCGTCAACTGCATGGTGCCGCGTAAAATCACACTTCAGTATTGTCAAGTATGATGTAGTGGATAAACGGCGCACAATGGGATAAGTACGGCGTCTGCTGACAATTGGATTGTACACTGTAATCAGCTCTGCACCCCATTCACACATTGCTATCTGGAGTTGTTTTGTTCAGAAGACGAGAAGTTTATTCCACATGAAATTAATACACTGAATGGGATTAGCAAGTTATAGCTATTTGTGCATAAAGAAAAGTGGTGCTGTTTTTTTTACAAAACCAGCGTTGTTCAGAAGATGAAAAACAGTGGTACAGGTGATAGAACTAGGGGCAAATAAAAAGATCCTTAGCATTTAAATGGTCAGCCTACGCAAAACAAAAGCTGGACATGCATGTGCTGATTTGGCCAATATCTTCCAACCATGTATGGTCACCTTTAAATGTAAGGTTTTGGTAGATGCTGAAGAATTAAAGTGCAATTTCTTCCCTCAACGATTTGTTCACTTCGTTGTGGTGCGTCAACAAATGCTCTTTGACATTCACTATGCTTTGCGTCAATGTGTGTTGCATTAAGGCAACCCATTCAAAATTCGAATGAATAGGCTGCTGTACCCGTGACGTGCCCGCACCAATGCGCACGTGCAGCTTGCACAATTGTGAACCTACTCTTACTCTGCAAAGAACAAACTGTGTTGTCATGTGATCATTAATTAATTACAAAGACCAGTCATATTTACATTTGTTTTGTTTTTTTATTCAGAGAGGAGCTGGATGAGCTCAGGTATTTGCATGGTGTTTTATTTTGATGTTTTATTTTATTTTGCTGATTGATTGTCTTTCCTCCTTTCTGAGTTTTTCCTTTAATCATAGAATATATTTGAAACCTCCAGCCATGGAAAGTGCACAGGCCTATGAGAACTCTTGTCTGCTTCTGTGCTCTGATAATACAGTGAATTCTGATTGGTCGCTGATGTTCATGTGATTCCCAGGCGATTTGAGTTTTTTCATCCAGACTGTAACCAGAAAAGGTGCAGAGATCATAGCAGTTCCTCTGCACTGGCTTTATGAATTATGGTGGCCATACACACCTCAATTTTTTTATCCGATCGATGTGTGATTCAATCAAAGTGAAAAAATCCACAATTAATCAAAAAAACATAATTTCCCTTTCGGACTTTGAGGTGATCGGCCAAGGTGGAGTATTATCAATCATTTTGCAACACTAGGCAGTACTGAGATACTTTTTTGTGAATATGATCACATTGCCATTGATTAGATTAAGAGATTACATAGTGGAAACAGATGCAGTCGATAATTTATAATCTTAAATTACCATGATATCTTCAAATTATCTATTAAAATCCATAGCCCCATGTGTGGTATATCAATAACTATCGATTAAAGCATGTATGGCCACCATAAGACCCGTTCCTATGCACTGGCTTTAAGATTTATGGTGGTCATACAATCTTTAGATTTTTTATCCAATCAGTATGTGATTCAATCAAGGCAATCAAATTCTGCAAACAATCAAATAACCATAACTTCCCTTCCAATTGGTAGACTCAGGTTTAGATCAAATTCAAAATGATCAAAAATTTTAAATGAGGTATTATCGGTCATCTTGTCAACACTAAGATACTTTTTTCATGAATACAATCATATTTCAAGAGATCACATGAGATTACATGGTGGAAACAGAGAATTTACGATCATAAGTTACAACCGTGTCTTAACTATTAATCAAAATCCATTACCCTGTGTGTGACATATCGATCAAACGGGTTGTTGACAATAGATCAATTATTCCTAAAGGAACACATTGATTGGAAGAGAAATTGACCATTTATCAAAGTGTGGATGGCCACCATAAAGACCTCCATGATATTACAGAATCATCAGAAATGAGACAAGAATTTATATTGGCTACCATATCTATCAAGAAATATTTCCACACTTTCCATCCATGTGTTTGCAGTGTACTGTTTGGCTTTGATATCTCCAAGGTTGAAGAAATTAATCAAGCTCCCATTTCACATCTCAGATCTCTTCTTCGGCATCATGTGCTGTTGATGTCTAGCATGGAGTACTGTATATCTATAAACAGTTAGACAATTTGCCCAACATTCACCCAATGTATGAAGCAAAATTAGTAGACATTCACCCAATGTATGAAGCAAAATTAGTAGACATTCACCCAAAAATTTCCTATATAGATGATTAACATGTTTGTTTATTGAGGTATCAGAAAAAATGTATACACATATGTATGGAGGAAAATACATACGTGCATGTCCTCCATACATATGTGTATCCATTTTTTCTTGTAATTCTATCGGGACGTGGCACTTTAATATCTCCTCATATCCACAGCCACACTCTGTGATGATCTGATTTATTATTCCATATTAAGGTATCAGGATTGGGGGAAGTCTGCCTCTCCACACTAGGGGATCTCCACTGACCCCCCTGACCCCCAGTTAATATTGCCACACTAAAAAAATTGCTGATACAGCCAGGGGTGGACTGACAACTCATGGGACCCCCGGGCAGTAGAAGATTATGGGGCCCCCGAGCCACAGATGGGCACCAAGCCAGGTGGCAGTACAGAGGCAGGGCAGCTAAAATCTCGTGATTTTCACATCAAAAGCATGTAGGTTTTGGACATATCAGAGACAGATGTAAAAGAAACACAGATTTTTACATACTGTCCCTGGTTATACTAAGCCCGAGTTCCTCAATGGTCAGTCCGCCCCTGGATACAGCTTTATTTCAAAATCAAAGGAATAGTCGCCAAGCCATCATTTTTCAGGGATAAAACAATGCCCTGTTCATCAGGACTTAAAAGGGTATTTCTACTTTTGCAGTTAAATTTCAGAAAACCCCAACTATGGGCCAGATTCAGGTAGAGTTAGGCTGGAGTATCAGTGATACTCCAGCCTAACTGTCACTTTGAGCCAACGTTTTTGTTTTCTGTAACCAGAAAACAAGAAACGCCGGGTTGGAGTTCCTATACGAGCGGCGTAATTGTATTTCGCCGTCGTATCGGAACTTCAATTTTAAAAATGGCGCTCGGGGCGTTCCCGCTGATTAACGCAGAGAATATGTTAATCAGCGGGAATCGGAAATTCACGATCGTATTCGGGCCCGACGCAGTGACGTTCCGACGTTTCCGTAAGCGATACGCGGCGTAAAGAAAAACCAGCCCCCTAGTGGAGTATCCTATGTTAAGTATGGCCGTCGTCATCGCGTCGAGTTTACAAATTTTCACGTCGTTTGCGTAAAACGTCCGTGAATGGGGATTGACGTCATTGACGTTCCCTGACAGAATTTGGAGCATGCGCACTGACAGTCGACGCATGCGCAGTACGTTCGCCGTGGGATCGCGCATAGTTAACATACAGTAATACACGCCCCCTACCCGCCCAATTTGAATTCCGCCAGCTCATTTTCGTTACGCCGCCGCAACTTTAGGAGCAAGTGCTTTGTGAATAACAGTACTTGCTCCTAAAGTTACGGTGGAGTAACATAAATGAGAAACGTTACTCCAAAGTAAAGAAGCGCCCATCTACCTGAATCTGGCCCTATATGTATGTTTATATGTTCCCATTTACACAGCATACCTAATAAAACATTTCTTACCTTTTAGATGTTCCTAAGGAGGTGTCATGGCTGGCTTAGAATTGCTTTTGGGTTTAATAGCACTTTAAGTTGTGATTTGTTAATGGGAACATGTAACAAAATAGGTGTTATCCCAATGTTGCTGAAAAAGTGAAAATATACTTAAAAAATTATGAAAATTAAGCACTTGGCTGGAAACTGCCATTGGCGTCAGCAGCTGGTTTAAGCGATCACTCAAACCTGGTGCTGTGTATTTCAATAATAAACCAGTGTACAGGATGTTATGGATGAGTCCTGGATGTGGTGTATTGTTCCCTTTGTTTGGGTCGTGGTCCCTTTAAGCACATGACAAGTAGCAGGTGATTCTATGCAGGGCAAGGTGTTGCGGGGTGATCTGGTAAAAGGGGAAAATTGACTTGCAGTCTTCCCAGGATTTTGGCTGGAAAAAGCCTCCCATCATGACTACAAGTACTGTGGTCCAGAGAGCGCTAACCTGTCTGTGAGAGAGGGCTGAAAAGGGACAGGAAGCATTCAGCAGGTGTCTATGAGGTGTAGTGTGGAAAAGCACACAGTTGTGAGAGGACTAGAGGCTGTTGTTTGGCTGAGACCCTGCTGGGCTCTTGCAACCTTGCTGAAACAGGCATAGACAAGTATTACTGGTGGTGAGCCATAGTTTTTCTTTTGTATTCCAGAAGCTATGGACTGTTTTATGTTTTTTATTCTGGCAAGAAAGTATTTTGTCTGGTTGATGAAAATAAAGCCAGCTTTGCTTTTACAATGTATCATGTACCTGGTGCTGGAGGTCAATAAAGAGAGCACTTCCCTTGCAGCTAAGCTCCAGACTCCCCTGAAGGTGGAACAGGAGGAGTCATGCTCAAAGAAGCAGGGGCCGCCTGCTGGAATTGCTTGCAGGGGTGTTCTGACTGGAGTGCTGTCAGACAAGATGTCCAGGTTCTCAGGTGAGACACCACAATAGTGTCTGCAGACAGGTAGCGCCCGTGGGAAATAGAAGGACTCAGGAAGAGCAGGAGTCAGAAGAGAAGCCAGTTTAAACCAGGGTCAGGTATACAAGGTCAGGTGGACAAGAGCAAGCGTGGTCAGGACAGGAGGGTAGCCAAGGTCATACACAGAACAGTAGGATCAGACAGTTCATTTACCAAGCTGAGGTCAGATCAGGAGGTAGGCAGAAGACAGGTACAGAGGCAAGCCGAGTCAGGAACAGGTATTCACAGATGCAAGGGTATCACAGGAACAAATGCACTGGGGAGCCGAAGATCAACCAGCAATCACAGAGAGAAACGGTCTCCCTTATAAAGGTCATTTGGCACCTGTCCGGGCCACGCATGTGCCAGCACGCATTGGTGCATACACCTGTGTACCAGTGCACATTCATGTGCTCACCTGTGCATTGGTGCGGCCATGTAAGATACTGGCAGGAATGCCAGGTCTTCATGTGCTCCTCCTTCGGATAGTGTCCTGACAAAAACAATGTCTGTTGGCTGGAGATCTCCCATATCATCCCAGCTACAACTCACCTTACATTCGCAACAATAGCAGTTTCCAGTCCAGTGCTTAATTTTAAAAATGTTAAGCCCTGACAAAGGGGACATTGTCTTGACCAATGAAACGAGTTATAATGGTGACCATTCCTTATATTTGGTTTTAAAATAAAGTTGATCCAGATGTTCAGTTTTGGAGAACAGTTTCTGTTTTTTTTTTTTATGTGAACCAATTTGAGAGATTTTTCCTACCCCTCTTTTGCCTATAAAAGAAATGTGGGCAGTGGTTGTCATGGTGACAGAAAGGCATGGACACCAATAAACATGTTTTTAGATGTGCTAACCCAGTGCAGCACCTCAATCTTGGTTTTCTTTAATTTGCTGACATTTAGCAGCATCTGTTCTCAACAGATTAAGGAATCCCATTTGTTTCAATAGGTTGGCTAATGCACCAGAAATTAAGTATATTCCCCTACACAGACACCATAATGAAATTGGCATGGTTAACAGTGTGTTGTAATGACTTCCAACTGGTCACAGTGGATAAGATATGTTGGAAGTACATCAACAAACATATTTCCAAGTGAAAACTTTATTTTACTGCATGATAAAACATTTCAGGACTACCCAGGGACCTTTCATCAAGAATGTGATTCCTGATGCAGGGTCCATGCATGGTTCCAAAACTTTTTGTGGAGTACTAACAACATAGTCTAACACATTATAATGCATAGAAAAAAGCATTCACCATTTTTGGCAGCACACCCCAACGCATGGTATTACTGTGTTGTGCTTTTGTGTCAGGAAGGAGCGTTAGGGTTCTATTCAGATAGAACGGCACTGCAGCACCCCAACATGCATAATGCGCATGAGTAGCAACATGCCCCCTCAAAACTGGTTTGTTGGACTTGTGCAGAGAGATCAATAATTTCACAAAAAGGGTGATGCCTCGTACACACAACCGGTTTTCCCGTCTGGAAAACTGCCATGGCGGCTTTTGGCTGGGAAAACCGGCCGTGTGTATGCTCCATAGCAATTTTCCTGACAGGAAAACAGCCAGGAATCGAGGCGGGAAAAATTAGAACATGTTTTCTTTTTTCTCGCCGGGATTCCCGGCAGTTTTTAAGCTGGCAGTTTTTCTATTGGGAAAGCCTGTGGGGGAGCATACACATGGCCGGGTTTCCCGATCATAGCCCTCGTGGCAGTGTGTAGGGGGAAAAAGCTACTGAGCAGGTTCTCGGTTTTCCCCTCTGTTTTCCTGGCAGACTTTTTACTGATCGTGTGTACAAGGCATGAGGGTCCTTTTCTAGAGCATGCCACCACAGGATAGTTTTTTTTACTCCAGCTAGGTCTGCTTTCTAAAGCTAAAGCAAATGGGCTGCAAGGGTTCTTTCACAACATATGCATTGGACAGCTTTGTCCAATGCAGTTCCATTGCATAGACAACACAGTTTGCCTTATGTCCTATTAGTTTAGTTCATACCAATGCACTGAGTTGGTGTGCCCTATAAAAAGGTGGAAAATGCTGCATTTATAAGAATGAATGGGCCCTAGACTTAACATATTTTGTTTTAGTGCCCTTGGATTGTATTTATTTGAATTAAAGCGGAAATAAACCCTCCTATCCTTTTCAGCCAAGGAAGCTGCCAACTTGGCCTCTGTTTGATCTTCCACTGCCATGGTGCTGCACATGTGATCAGTTATAATACCAGTTTAATGGTTTGACAGTTCGCTTGAGAGCACAAGCAAATGGGACTGTTAGCATTCCTGGAATGTCCAGAATGTAACTGTTAAATTGGTGGGTTTAGTTCCACTTTAAAAGGAACATTCTATTGAGTTTTTGGAAAATAGATTCGGATAGAGTCAAAAATGAGATCTGAGTACATTTTTAGCCCCCATACTGGAGATATGAGTACATTTTTAGCCCCCATACTGGAAATATGAGTACATTTTTAGCCCCCATACTGGAGATATGAGTACTTTTTTAGCCCCCATACTGGAGATATGAGTAAATTTTTAGCCCCCATACTGGAGATATGAGTACATTTTTACCCCCCATACTGGAGATATGAGTACATTTTTACCCCCCATACTGGAGATATGAGTACATTTTTAGCCCCGATACTGATTAATGGGACATTTTTAACTGTTGATAAATAGATGATATTACATTATTTTTTCAGCCAGATAAGGATAATCCCAGGTCAAGCCCATAATTATTGTCATCCCCGGCATCCTCACCTAAATGACATTTAACTAAGCCGCAGTCAGTCCTCTCCCAATAATTAACTAGACATCATCTACATTCATGTGCAATGTGGCTCAGCTAAGCCTGAAATGTGGAGAAGTTTTTCCTGGCAAATGCACAAGCTTGATCCATTTCTTATTCGATATCTGCCATAGTTTGCGCCGTCTCACATCTAACTGCTTCTTGTGGTTTCAGAGCAAAAGGGAAGGAGAAAAAGACAGGAATCTTCAGGTACAAATTATACTAACAACGTAAATGTGTCTATAGATTTTCTTTATGTATCATGTTCAGGGCCAAAAAACAACAACTTTAGGAATATGTTTCATGTTTTTAATCCGCCCCAGTCTGGTCATTTTGTCACATGCCTGGTTGAGCCTGAGTTGACGAGGGGGCTTCCCTACATTTCCTGTCCCGTTTCCCTTGGGGTTGATGACAGGGTATAACAGGGCACAGAGTGGCACAGGTTCCTGTAGGTGATCCTAGCCAGAAGACACTGTAGCAGGTGCAGAACAGAGCAGCTGGTAGATGCAGGGTCTCGAATGCTTGGTCAGGCAGGCAGGCGTTGGCAACAACCGGGCAGCAGATGTACAGAATCAGGAAGCAGAGTCAGAGCCAGACCAATGTTGGTATCAGCAGAGAAAGTACTATAACAATAGGCAGCAATCTACAACAGGATTTTAGGAGCACGAAAAGTCAAAAAAGCTCAGAACAATCATGGGATCAGGTCACAGGCAATAGGTGAGGATCACTCAGCAATGTTCTTGAGCTTTGCAGAACTTTAAATAGTCCCATAGGCATGTGCAGGGGGTGCGGCAGGTGTGTCTGGGCACATCCTAGTCACTACATGCAGTGCTGATTCCCCCCTACTGCCTGGGCTTACCCCTGTGTTGGCGCCCTGCAGTGCTGCTCCCCCAGTAGCCGTGGGAGATGTTTCAGGATGGAGAGTGGGGAAAGGAGATATAAATTATGTAATTTAACACACCTTTCTTTTCTAAATGAACACACTCACTCGCTGTATTCATTCTTAAATGAAGCATAGTAAACTGTGTTTATAAAAAAAACTGTAAATACTAATGATCACATTCCCAGGTGTTCTCAGGCGATCCCAGTCACAGAGATGTAGTACCCTCTACATAGGTAGGTGCTAGAGGGTAGGATTTGTGTAAGTATAGGTAGATTTAGGCAGGCCTGTGTGGGCTGGGAGTGGCTCAGAGTAGCAGCTTTGACTCACCTCAGTGTTACCACCCTCTTTCATCTAGAGGCTTCTAGAAAAGGAGAAGGGGAAGAGAGGTGGAGCTGTCTGGGGTGTCTCAAGGAGCCCTGACCAATCCTCAGATAGGATTGGCAGGGGGCAGGCCTCCTTGAAATACCAGCAAGTCTTCAGGAGGGAACCACCGGTTGCAGCCAGGAGGGCTGGTGAGTGACATGTGCTATTAAGAGGACTGGAGAGGCATGCCAGAGAGGACTGAGAGGAAACAGTCAGAGCTGGGTGTGGAGCCAGTAGTGAGCATTGCAATGTCATGGACAGTGCTGTCGGGCAGCTTCAGTCAGGAGGGCTGGCATAGTCTGTAGAACAGAGGTCGTCAACCCCCATTCCACGGCCCAAAGCCGGGCTGCACCCCCTATCTAGCCGGGCCGCAACGCAGGGGACACTGTCTGGGCCGTATCGCCGCTATATCCGGGCCACGGAGGAGACAGTTAGAAATGCAGCTGCCTGAGCAGAGAGATGATGCCATCTCTCTGCTCTATTTAGAGGCACGCCGCTGTCCCGCCCTAACATACGGGGCTGCAAGGCTACGCGTGGCCACCCGATGATGAGAGCGAGAGAGAATGATGTCATATCTCCGCCCACACTCCCTATGCATTCCCGCAATCTCTAACGGCTCCCCCTCACATTCCTGTGCTGAGACTGTAAGTACAGTGGGCACTGCAGAGGGACTTGTATATATATTTTTTATACTGGGACATTTATTAATTTTTTTATACTGGGGCATTTATTAATTTTTTTATACTGGGACATTTAATCATCTTTTTATTCTGGGACATTAAATGTCCCAGTATATTAAAATGATTAAATGTCCCAGTATAAAAAAAAATATTAAATGTCCCAGTATAAAAAATAAAAAAATTAAATCATTTTTTTTATACTGGGACATTTAATCATTTTTTTATACTGGGACATTTAATCATTTTTTTATACTGGGACATTTAACCATTTTTTTATACTGGGACATTTAACCATTTTTTTATACTGGGACATTAAATAATTTTTTTATACTGGGACATTTTAATAATATTTTCATACTGGGACATTTTAATAATATTTTCATACTGGGAGCTGGTTCATAGTGCACCGATGTCAGAGTTCGGATGTGATTTGCACCGCACTACAGTGCACATCACATGCGATCTCTGTGCAATGCGATTTCAGCCATACAAATTGTATGGCTGAATTCAAATCAAACTCGCACAGGACCCTTTTTTTTTGTCCGCAGCAGAAACGGATTGCATGGGTGTTCACACTCATGCGATCCGATTCCTGTCCGAGTTTGCAGATCGCACTGCAATCTGATTTGGGAGTGTTGTTAACTTTTAACGGACACTCCCAGCAGTTCGCATAGGGCAATGTGAACTGCCGCCGCAAAACCTGTGATGCGGGAACCCGCAATGGATTTGCAGGGTTCCCGCACTAACCGCTTGCGCAACACATCGCGATTCCTCCTACCGGACCTTGGAAAAATATTCTTCCACAAACCGGTCCTTGGTGCCAAAAAGGTTGGGGACCACTGCTGTAGAGGACTGACTGGGAGCAGTAGTCCACCAGAAGGACAGCTAGTACTAAGGAGATTTTCTTTATTTTCTGCTACACTATAGGGGCTCATGTCTCCTGCCTGCAAAGGGCAATTCCTAGGGCCTGGCTAAGTCAGTGACAGGCCTAACCATGTGCTAGCTGCTTCTATAGAGAGAGAGAGAGAAAGAGAGAGCAATAGTCTGCAAGCAAGAGTTGTGCAGGAGGAGTTTGGCCCTGACATTATATGACGTTTTTGTTCTTGGGTTTAGATATTTTATTATATTTGTTTTTAGGGTTTGGGTACATGGGCTTTTGATATAGATCACAGACATATTTGCCATGTGTTTTAGGTTTCCTCTAAGGACTGTGCGACAATGCTTACATGCCTGCTGAAAAGGTTAGCAATCGGGTGGGCAGCCAGGGGATAGAGAACCATGACTAGTGTAGTTCAAATAGACCAACCCTCTCCCGACCCTTTTATATTAACCCCCCAGCCCCCCTTTAGCTTAACCTCCCAACCTTTTCCCCATTAACGAGAGCGACACAGATATTGGAGTAAAATTGGCCACAACAGCCATTTTATTTTATAACCAAATTAAATATATATATATTAACCAAATTTAAATAATTTCCAATAAAATCCAACTTTTATTCATTAACAGTAATTTCAACACTTTTATTATTAACACTGGTCTCTTGGTCTTTTGACAGTAACCCCATTAACCTTTTCCACCACCACACTGCTGTACCATTACCATATCCGGCCTCCAGCCGACTCCAGCTCAGAGACACCCACTTTTTAATCCGCAGTGTACCACAACCGTATTACAGCGGACACCGTTCCACTGCAACTAACCCCATAATGGGCCCATCCCAAGATGAGCCCCCAACCATTTTTCCATTCCATCTGTCAACTGTCACCATCCAGAGACCAAGGACACCGCCACAGCCCGAAAGGGAAAAACCTTTTCCTTAAGGGCCCCTCCACACCCGCAGGGCCCTCTGGATACCCTCCTGTATCCCCATTATTCACAAATCTATACCCACATCAGTTAGGTGAACACCATCCCTGAGCAGGTATAGCCCCACGTTTAACTCCAACTCTCTGTGCCTCACTACCAACCCCCCATGCTTTGCCACAAACCGTCCCAAAACCTTATTAACCTTAATCCTCCCCTTGTTGAGCTGATCCACCGATCTTGCCATACGCCAATTAGTACGTGCCACAATGTCGGACCACACCAGCAGCATCCCTGGGAAAGCCGCCCGGAATGTCAAGACATCCGCCTTAACAGCCGAGATCAAGTCCCCTATAGGCCATATCCCCAATTCGTTCCCCCCGACGTGTAACACCAACACATCCGGGGGACGATCGAGCAGAGCATAGCGCTGCACCTCCGGCAGCACCCTGCACCACCCCATCCCAGGGATACCCAACCACCTCAACGTTGCCTCCCGCCTAGAAATCCCCAACTGCCTACCATTTGGCCTAGCATCTGCTCTCCTGGCCCCCCTACACACATACGAATGCCCCATAATCCACACGAGGCGTGTATGACCTCCATCTGAAAGACAGACACAGCAGCGATAATAAACAGGAATCACCCCCAACATCATAACCTGGAACAAAACCCCCCCCCACTCAACCTTAATCCAACACCATATGTGGGCGCACATAAGAGCGGAATCTCCTTGATTCCCATCTCCCAATTCGCTTGACCGCGGCCTCATCCAACCCGCACCGGGCCGCCTCAGTAGCCGCCCCGATAAGGAAGGAGTGCGAGGCAAACAGTCGCTCATCAAACCCTGCCGTTTTTAAGCACTTCCTAAATATCGCTACGAATTGAAACCTTGATACAAATGAACCATCCCCGTGAATCATAAACGGCCCACCCGTCCCTGGTCGCACCAACAAAAACTCCCGTACCACCCGCACCGAACACACCTCCGAACCCCGGCAATGGATATAAAAACACATCCACCCCTTTTCCCCTCCGATCCGTCTTAGACCGCCGTAGCCTAAAAACCACCCTGTCCTCAGATGCTCGTACATCCTCAAACAGGAGGCCCCCAGGCACCCGTTTCGAGGGACTGACCAGCTCCCCACCCGAAATGCACCAAAAAACGCCACCGAAAAAATAGCTCGGAATAAACTCACCTCGTATCCAGAAGAGCACACCTCCCCCAGGACTCCAAAAATCTTCTGCAACATGGAAAAAGACACTGGCCTCCGCGCATCCTTGCACGGGTGACCCTTTTTGTACCCCTTAACCGCCTGTTTTACCAAAAAATTCTTTGAGATCCGCCCCACCTTCCAACTTAAACAGAAAGGCGAGACCCGCCAGTTTCTTCTCCAAGGCCGAAACTGACCCCCCACTCTCCATATGTCTGGCTACAAAATATATAACCAACCATCCCTTCTCCACCTCCCCCATTTCAGTGTCCGCCAACCGCTTGAAACATGCCCATTCCTCCCATACCTTTTTGTACGCAGACCATGTCGGCCCACTCACCGACTTCCTGATCCAGCCCGCTGCGATTCCAACGCAATTCCCCACATCCAACCCGGGCATGGGACCCCTTTCTTGTCTGCCTGTGGAGCCAGGTCTCTGAACCTGTCCCACTGAAACCGAGACAAAGCGTCAGCGAGTCTGTTGTCCACGCCCGGAATGTGCACCGCATACAGAAAAATATTCCATTGTAAACAGCGCAACACAAGATGGTGCAGTAAACGAACCACCGGCAAAGATGACCCGGAAATCCGGTTAATAACTTGCACCACCCCCATGTTGTCGCAGTTCAACCTGATTTTTAAATTCCTGCACTCCGCCCCCCAAAGCTCAATTGCCACCACCACCGGGAAAAGTTCTAAGGCCTCGTACACACGAGGGGAGATGTCCGCTGAAAACGGTCCGATGGACCGTTTCAGCAGACATCTCCGCTCGTGTGTATGGGCTAGCGGACAGATTTCTCCACCCGACAGATTTCAAAGCATGCTTTGAAATCTATCCGGTGGGAATCTGTCCGCCCGACATGTCTGCTGGTTAGTACACTTACCAGCAGACATGTCGTCCCCAACCGCCGCCGCCGAATGGATTCGGCGCATGCGCGGAAGTGTTTAACTTCCTGGTGCAGTGACGTGGCGGTGACGTGGCGGCGTCAACGTCACCGCCGCGTCACCGCCACGTCACCGTGCCGTCCGGCGGCGGGGAATTTGATCCGATGGTGTGTACACGCCATCGGATCAAACTCCCGATCGGACATATCCGATGGAAATGGTCCGCGGACCGTTTTCATCGGATATGTCCGATAGTGTGTACGAGGCCTAACAGTACTAGGTTCTTTTCAAAACCCGCTGCCACCCAGGATTCGTGCCACGCCTCCGCGCTCCACCGTCCCTTGAAGAAGGCCCCATAACCTGCGGACCCGGCCGCATCCGTGGCCGGGTCTAGGTCAAAATTACTGACCGGCCCTGACATCCAAATCGCCCGCCCATTGAAGGCTTCCAGAAACGTGTGCCACACCTGAAAATCAGCTTTAAGGTCCACCGTCAGGCGAATAAAATGGGTCGGAGACCTCACTCCCGCCGTTGCTGCCGACAGCCGTCGGCAGAAAACCCTGCCCATAGGTATGATACGGCAGGCAAAGTTCAACTTGCCCAACAGGGACTGCATTGCCCGCAACTGAACCTTGTTCCGTCCTATCATACCCCGAATCTCCAGCCGAAGATTCTCGACCTTGTCCACCGGGAGCCTGCACTCCATCTCTTCCGAATCAATCAATATTCCCAGAAAACTCAACACCGTGGTCGGGCCCTCCGTCTTGTCAGCTGCCAATGGCACCCCAAACCTGTCCACAATGTGCTGCAACGTTGCCAACAAAATCGCACACACATTGGAGGACGGAGGACCCACGCACAGAAAGTCATCCAGATAGTGAATGATTGAATCCGAACCCGACACCTCCCTGACCACCCACTCCAAGGATGAACTGAACGTTTCAAACAACACGCAGGAAATGGAGCAACCCATTGGCAAACATCGATCCAAGTAAAACTCCTCCTGCCACCGGCAACCCAACAGCCTAAAACTGTCCGGGTGAACCGGCAACAATCGAAACGCAGCCTCAATGTCCGATTTTGCCATGAGAGCTCCCTTCCCATAGCGCCGAACCCACCGCACCGCCGCGTCAAATGACGCGTACCACACTGTGCATTCCTCAGGATTAATCCCGTCAAGGGAGGCACCTTCGACAAGGAACAGGGAATGACAAAACCCTCGGAGAACCCTGATGCGAGCAGCCGCGCCGCTGCCCTGTCTGGATACCTGTTTAGAAAAGGCTCCATCCTTTCCCCCCTCGCTGGCATCATCCCTTTTTCCAGCAGCCTCCCCCACCCGCTTTCCTTTTTTGAAACACCGGGACAAGGGGTGGGCACCCCCACAACCGGAGCACTCATGCTTAAAGCGACAGGTTCCCCCAAACTTGCAGGAACCCTCGTTGTATTGCCAACACACCCTCCACTTCTTTCCGGCCGGCGATTCAGAGGTGGGCGTACCCCCGCCCCCCCCCCCCATGAAAAAACGGCTATTAGTCCGGGGCGCAGACATCATCCGCATCCACAGAGTAATCTCCTTGTGATCCCACCTCAGTGTAGGGCGGACAGCCCGCCGTTGGCGGAACTGCTCGTCATACCGCAGCCACCCTGTCCCCCCATAAGCCCGATAGGCCTCCCCTATCGCGTCCATATAGCAAAACAGCGCCGCGCAATGTTCCGGGTTCTTCTCCCCTATGACGCTGGCTATAATCGCGAACGCCTGCCACCAATTGCTAAAAGTACGAGGGATCAACCTATACCTCCTCTTTTCCTCATCCTCCTTCTTTGAACTGTCTGGCTTCACCCTATCTAGGTTGAACTTTTCCAGAGGCAGAAGGGAAAAAATCTCGACATACTCACCTTTCACGATTTTGTCCCTGACCTCCTGTTTCAGGTGCGCCCCCAACGGCCCATCGAAACAAACATATACTTCACCTCTTGCGGCATCATCCAAACGCACAACATCAGTCCTACCCGCCGCTGGCTTCTCTCCCCCTTTCCCCCCCCCGAACCATTATCAGTCACTACCCCTGTGTCCCACACCACCATGGCCTGCGCCCCCAAGGACGCCGCCCCCGCACCCCCAGCAGGGCCAACCCATGGTGCTGCCTGTGGAGGAGTCCCGGACCCCCCTGCAAAGCGTTGCAACAATTCCCTCAAACCGCCCAACAACTCCTGCATCCCCCCCGGGGAGCCCTGGGCGGCAGGCACCCCGCCCGTCACCCCGGGACCCCCGGTCGGTGGCACCACATTCTAAACATCACCCCCACTACACGGAGGACCCCCTCCCCCCACCCCCAACAATGCACATAAAGCAGAAGCTACATCCCCAGAAGCATCAAGATTGGACTTACCAAGCTGGCCGGGAACATCCCTCACAGCCGTCACAGGCACATCCCTCGCAGACGACTCCTCCAGGCGACTTTCCTCCTCCGAACCGGATGCTTCACCCTCCGATCGATTTTACCCAGGCCGGCGTCATCGGCGATGTCAGCCCCCCAGGCGAGGAAGGCCTGGAGGCCGAGGATCCCAGCCTCCCGGTGAATCGTCCTCTCATGCTCGACCCAGCCGTGGACGTCTCAGCACCCCCGCTCCTCCTGGCAGGGCCCCGATTGGACCCCCCGCTGCACCCTGGGGACTCCGGCCTCCCCCCTGCCCTGGAACCGGTGGCTGCGATCCGGGACGGCCCCCCGGTCGTATCACCGCTCCTCCCACGCTGAGTCCCCCCCCCTCGCCGGCCCTGTAGTGGAGGGGGGAACCGATCGCCCGCTGCTGCCACGCTGATCGGGCACGGAATGGGCGCCATTCCCACCCGTAGCCCCGCCCCCCGAGGTCGTTGGCCGCCCGGCGTTCCGCCCGCCTGCCCCCCCGACCGAATTGGATGCCCGTTTTGCCGGAGGGGGCGACTGAGTGTCTAAGGGGCTCCTGCTGCGCCGCTGGGATCCCGCCATAGGCCCTGGCGAATACCGATCCGGCGGCCGCGATCGGCGGCCGCGTGGGGACACCACCCCGCTGTCCTGTGACCCCCCAGCTTCATCCACTAAAAGGCCCCCCACTTGCTCCTCTAACCAACCTGGTCCCCGGGAAGCCGCCGCGGCGCGCAGCTGCGCTAGAATGAGGTCCACGTTCTGCATGATGCCAGGCCTAGCAGTGCAGGGAGCAGAGAAAAACCTGCCTCCCTGTAAAATTCCTCCCAACTTGTGTCACGTGGGTTCCCCCGCCCCCGTATATATAGGGCTCCTCCCCCCTGACTCTTCCCAGCCTACGGCCACTCCCCTGAAAGCACCTCCTTTCAAAGTTAACCCTCTGTTGGCCATCTTCCACCCCAGTCATGCCCGGCCCTCCATTATCATTTTGTCCTGTCACTCCGGGCCTCTCTTTTTTACCATCCCCTGGCCACCAGGGTGAAAGAACAATAATATCCTGACAGTGCTTCTGTATACCTTCTGGTATAAATCACAGTGGCCTACACAGATTTAGTCACATAGTCGGAACACTAAGGGCCAGATTCACGAACAGTTAGGCTGGCGGATCGAGTGATCCGCCAGCCTAACTGTGACTTTGAGCCGGCGTTTCTGTTTTCTGTAACCAGAAAACAAGAAACGCCGGGTTGAAGTTCCGATGCGAGCAGCGTAACTGAGTTTCGCCATCGCATCGTTACTTCAACTTAAAAATGGAGCCGGGGGCGTTCCCGCCGATTTACGCTCAAAAAATATGTTAATGAGCGGAAATCGGCAATTCACGATCGAATTCTGGCGCGACGCAATGACGATACGACGTTTCCGGACGGGATACGCGGCGCATAGATATACCTACATGGGGTTGGAGTATCCTATGTTAGGTATAGGCGTCGTCATCGCGTCGGGAAAAAAAAAAAAAAACGTCGCTTGCGTAAAACGGTCATGAATGGGAATGTGAAGTCATTGACGTTCATTCACAGATTTTGGAGCATGCGCACGGGGATGTTTTGACACTCGACGCATGCGCAGTACGTTGGCGGCGGGATCGCGCTTAGTTAGCATACTACACGCCCCGTACCCGCCCAATTTGAATTCCGCCGGCTCATTTGCGATGCGCTGCCGCAACTTTAGGAGCAAGTGCTTCGTGAATGACAGCACTTGCTCCTAAAATTTCTGCAGCGCAACGCAAATGAGAAGCGTTACTCCAGAGCAAAGATGCTCTGGACTACCTGAATCTGGCCCTAAGTGCGCTCGCGGTCTCTGAGCGTGCCGAATCTTCTAAGTGCACAACGAAGTAATGAGCTTGTAGGGATGCAGCGTGCTGGGTAAATTTGGCAGACAGGTGAACGCCTGCTGTGCAGGAGAGAGGAACAGAAAGTGAGTTTAAACTCGCCATCTGCACCGCGCTCAGGCAGAGATAGGACATAGAAAACCGCTGATGGCGCAGGAAAAGGACAGTGTGGGGGATTTTATTTAAAAAAAAAATCTTTAAACAGCACTGCGGAGCCAATCCAGCTAAATGCACATCAGACGGCAGATGAATCGGAATTTCTGCAGAAAAAAATAAGTTATTTTCTCACCGCCAACATTAACCACTTGATGCCTGCACTAGTGTGCTGCAACCACGTGCATTACAGAGAATATATCTCCTTTGCTTTGCTTTGCAGATGCAGCATGTGTACACCTCTTGCCGCTGCTTCTGCAGCTAAAGCTGGTAGCAGTTGGGGGTGATAAAAGTGCAGCTTAACCATGGGGCTTTACCACCCCCCAACAGCTAGTGTGAATGAACTCCTACTGCGTGAAATTAAAGTGGAATTCCAGGTGATCACTAACTAATCGTAAAACTGCTCCTCCATCCGCCTAACACAAGACACGTGCAGAACTAAAAATATTTGTCTCATTTCCATACATTAGTGACATAAATGTGTTTAATTAAATTAGTTTAAATAGTTGTTGTATTGGTTTTCGATTATTTTTTTTTTTTTCGTTTTTAAAATTCTAATTGCACCAAATTCTAAAAATTTGAATCGATTCAAATTTGAGTTGCAGTCGAAGTCGAATCAAATTCCATCCTAAATCAAATTTATTCTATTCAAAATTAGAATTTCAGAAAATGCTATATTTGTTTTATTCTTTCTATTCTATTAATTTCTATTATTTTATTTTCTATTCTTTCCTATTCAAATTCATATTTATTCTATTGGAATTTCAGAAAAAAAGGATATATTTTTTCTATTCTATTGTTTTTTCTATTCTATTGATTTCTTTAATATTCTAGTCAATTCTATTCTTTTATTTTCTATTCCTTTCCAATCTATTCTTTTGTATTGTATTCAAATTCAAATTTATTCCATTCTGTTTTTTGCAAAATGGTTATATTTATTCTATTCTATTGTTTTTTTTATTCTATTCTTTTATATTCTATTCAAATTTGAATTGATTCTATTCATATTTCAGAAGAAGTTTATATTCTTTCTATTTTATCCTATTCTATTATTAATATTATATTCTCTTCTATTCATTTTTTCTATTCTTATCTATTGTATTAAATTTATTCTATTTGGAATTTGAATTTCAGAAGATGGTTATATTTTTTTCTAAGTTATTATATTCTGTTTTTATTCTGTTCTTTTATTTTATTTTCTATTTTGGTCTGTTTTACTTTATTCCTTTTATTTTCATTTTTTTTTTCTATTCTTTTAGCTTGTATTCTGCTCTGCTTTATATAATATTCTTTTATTTTCTAGTCTATTCTTTTCTATTCTATTATATTCTTTTCTATTTTATCCCTTTCTTTTCTATTACACTATTTATATTCTTTTCGTTTGCATTCTGCTCTGTTTTACTCTATTATCGTTTAATATTTTACAGTGCAACCTCGGGTTACCGGTTAACAAGCGTTTCGCAATTGGAGCACTGTATTTTGAAAAATCCTAACTCGGTTTGCGAGTGTTGTCTTGCAAAACGAGCAGGATTTAGTCCAAAGCAGTGTACAGTACCGCGTCGGCCAAGCAGAGCCGAACGGCGTAGTTCGGAGCCATTCGGAAATGCTTGGAAAGACTCAGTAATTCTACATTCCGGAGCCTTTCCGAGGTTTGCTGAGGTCAGCCAAGCTGTCCTCAGGCCCTTCTGGCTGTTTCTGAGGCTCTCCCTCGACTCTTGCCGCATGCGGCATTGCATGCCATTGAAGTCAATGCAGAACAAATTATTTCAGTTTCCATTGACTTCAATGGGGAAACTCGCTTTGATATGCGAGTACTTTGGACTGGATTATGCTCGTAATCCGAGGTTCCATTGTATTTTCTATTCTATTCTTTTCTATTCTACTTCTTTATTTTCTATTCTATTTTATTCTTTTCGGTAATTCAAATTTGATTTGAAAACTATTTGAAATTTGAGGATTACCCGTAGTTAAAAATGAGTGGACAATACTACCGCTTTAACACAGAAGTACATCAGACACCATCCATACCTACACCCTATCCCCTTGCCTGCCCCTTGAGAGTTCTCTATCCAGTCCTAAATTTTGGTGGCATTCTGGCAAGATTATTAACATCCTCCAGCAGATGGCGCTGTGACACTGCAGGCAAACTTCTTGACCTGGAGCAACGTTAGACCACTTGCCCTCAATGATGGGCCCGGTGTTCCCATCTTCCCATCCACAGTGGCTTTTACTGCAAATATATCCCCATAAACATTTTCCAGGATATCCTTCCCTAACCCCCTGCTGCGTTATCCTGTTCCCAGACTTAAATTTTGATTCAGTCATGTCCGTAGATATCTTTGCGATATCCAAAATAAATAATATTTTTTTTTTTTAAAGTCTAACAAAGAAAAAACATTAAAAAAAAAAGAATAAAAAAAAAAAGAAAGTCCAACAACCCACGGGCGTAGCATAAGGGGTTGCAGGAGTCACAATAACAACCCCAACCCTAGCTCCAGAGGGCCCCTGCAGCCTGCCTGTTATATTATCATATCCTCCACAAAGTCCAGATCCGATCTGCTCAAGGGCAGAATTAAGGAGGAGAGTGCTGTCCTGTAGTCTCCAGCTGGAATTCTCTTTACCCCCACCATTGGATGTCCGCTTATCCCACTTCCCTGTCAACTGGGGAAAAGACAAACACCTCCGGGAGGTGACCTTCCCCCAACACCTGCCATTACTAACAGAAAAATCTTCAGAAATTGCTAAAACAAAACCCTTAACACCTCCTGAGGGGCCCCTGAGGGACTGCAGGCTCCAGATTTTGTGTTACGTGGATTTGCCCCCTAAAGCCCCTAGACCTCCTCCTCCGTCCTGGGTGCTATGCCCGGCTGCTGAGCTCCTTTCCCATTACAACACTCTATACTGCTCCTCCTCCGCAGGGCTGAAATCACATTCCTTTACAACACAGCCACAATCTGCACAGGGTGTATCTGCCTACTGCAACTGCCCTGCTGTTCTGACCAGAGAATTTTACAGGTCAGAACAGCAACATAAAAGCCAAATACACCCTATGAAGGCTGGCAGACTATGTGTAAGGGAATGTGATGTCAGCCTTGTATAGTGTAGGGATGAGGAGCCGTATAAAGTGCTGGGATGTGAAAGGAGCTCTGCCAAGTGACCTGCCAGGGGTCCCTGTCCTCTGATTCTCCAGCGGTGATCCCTGCCCTCTGATTCTCCAGTGGTGACCCCTGCCCTCTGATTCTCCAGCGGTGACCCCTGCCCTCTGATTCTCCAGCGGTGATCCCTGCCCTCTGATTCTCCAGCGGTGATCCCTGCCCTCTGATTCTCCAGCCGTGATCCCTGCCCTCTGATTCTCCAGCCGTGATCCCTGCCCTCTGATTCTCCAGCCGTGATCCCTGTCCTCTGATTCTCCAGTAGATCCCTGCCCTCTGATTCTCCATCAGTGATCTCTGCCCTCTGATTCTCCAGTGGTGATCCCTGCCCTCTGATTCTCCAGTGGTGATCCCTGCCCTCTGATTCTCCAGCGGTCATCCCTGCCCTATGAGTCTCCAGCAGTCATCCCTGCCCTCTGATTCTTCAGCGGTCATCCCTGCCCTCTGATTCTTCAGCGGTCATCCCTGCCCTCTGATTCTCCAGCACTGATCCCTGCCCTCTGATTCTCCAGCGCAGATCCCTGCCCTGATTCTCCAGTAGTGGGGATGAACCTTCGAAAGGACCGACCATTCACTCGAACATTTAGAACCCCATTGACGTCTATGGGACTCGAACGTTCGAATTCAAAAGTGCTAATTTTAAAGCCTCCTGAAAAGGACTCCTGAAAAGACAACCGTTTTTAAAACTTTTTTTCCATTGATACATGTCCCCTCGGCAAAGACCCGGGTTCTCAAAGACATTTTCACAGGCATACTATAGACACCCAGCAGGTACAATATTTTAAGTAATTTTTCCCTTTTTTTATTTTTTTTATTTAAGCATCATTAAATTAATGTTCCTGAATTAGGAGCAGTGATTTTAATGATGCTTAAATAAATAAAAATACAAATAAATGAAAAATTCCTTTAAATAATTTACCCGCTAGGTATCTATAGTATGCCTGTGAAAATGTCTGTAAATAGCACAATCACCTGCCTGCCAGTAAATTAGGAAGAACTGTTCTAGCTAAACTATACAGTGTATAAATATATGCACAACACTTGAGATGTATATATATCCTCTACACACTGTAACATTAACTGACTAGCCTGCCTGCCTGCCTGCCTGCCTGCTCTATATACCTGCAAAACAATTACACTCTCCCTGTCTCTCTCTGTTCTCTCTAACCACCGCGGCAACACACTACATAAGGCCGACCTGCAGGCGGCCTTTTATAGTGTGGGGCGTGTACTAAACCCCCTGAGCCATAATTGGCCAAAGCCACCCTGGCTTTGGCCAATTACGGCTTTCTGTACTGACGGCGCTGTGATTGGCCAAGCATGCGGGTCATAATGCATGCTTGGCCAATCATAAGCCAGCAAAGCCGCAGTGAATTATGGGCCATGGCGCGTCACTCGAATTTGGCGCGAACGACTCGTTGTGTTCGTATTTCGACGAACGATCGTACATACTATGTTCGAGTCGATGATCCCTGCCCTCTGATTCTCCAGCAGTGATCCCTGCCCTCTGATTCTCCAGCGGTGATCCCTGCCCTCTGATTCTCCAGCGGTGATCCCTGCCCTCTGATTCTCCAGCGGTGATCCCTGCCCTCTGATTCTCCAGCGGTGATCCCTGCCCTCTGATTCTCCAGCGGTGATCCCTGCCCTCTGATTCTCCAGCGGTGATCCCTGCCCTCTGATTCTCCAGCGGTGATCCCTGCCCTCTGATTTTCCAGCGGTGATCCCTGCCCTCTGATTCTTCAGTGGGGATCCCTGCACTCTGATGTAAGGAGGGACTCTGGGAACTCAAAACTCTTAAGCCACTTTGAGTATCTTGGCAGTGGGTGTATCTGCACGCACGGTGGAAGTGATGGGTGGTAGTGGAGGGGGAGGTCAACTTTTGCATCAGGGTCCACAAGCTTTAAGCTATGCCTCTGCAACAATTTTATCAGCCCCTTATAGTCCCTCTACAGCAGAACATAGACTGGAAAAATTAGAAGCAGCTACAGTGCAAAGCACATACTGATAGGAGGAGAGGGTGGAGGGTGATGGGGTTCCACTGCATGCAATAATGTAAAAGCAACCCATAGTTGGGCTTAAAGCTTTACATTTTCAACATGTCAGACAAAAAAAAAGATCATATAACCACAGCCACGCAAATACACAAATAAACTCAATCTAAATATTTCCAAGTCGCAGGCTGCCAATTAATGAATCTATCCCTTGTTTGCCATATGAAGCGTTCTCAGTTCTAATATGTTTTATTTTTCTGCTAAATTGGCTGATGAATCCCTTTTAATGAAGCCCGTTTGGCCGGCGGGTGAGAGGTGGGGAACGGAGTAGAAATTCTAAATAAAATCAGATGTAGAATCGTCGTGCCGAATCCTCCTACTCCCACACAATCATCTGACTTCTCTCTTTACACTGTTCAGTGATTCCCAACCACCTCATTTCATTATCATCCAAACTAACCCAATTAAACTTCATTAGAGCGTCACTTTGGTGCCACCGATTAATCCTCTTTTTCTCAATGAGCAGAAAAAAATAATGGAATGAACCGGCCTTAATAGCAACTGTCATCTTAGAGCAACTAAAGAGTAGAATTATACATTATTAACAGGGAATAGCACTGTGTTAGACAAGGAGGTGATTCATTGTATGGCTAAAGCTAAACTCAATGCAAATAACTACAATACACAAAATACAAGATGAAATGCATATACAGGAACTGTTTTACCTGCCAGGGGACCTGGTTTTCTTCTGTGGTAGTTCAGTAACATTTACTGGTCTTTCGCCTGTGACTAGACAAGGCATGGGCGTAGCATAAGGGGTTGCAGGGGTCACAATCGCAACCCAACCCCTAGCTCCAGGGGTCCCCTGCAGCCTCCCTGTCATATTATCATACCCTCCACAAAGTCCAGCTCCGATCTGCCCAAGGGCCCCACAGCCACGCTCCAGTACTGGGCTTCCACTTTTCCTTCCACGGTCCACATCCCTCCAATCTCATCGGCTGTGGACAAGCTGTAAGCCATTTCCTGAACGGAGAGTAGCATAGGGTGAGAACCACCCCTCTGGTGAAAGGACAAGCAGTAGACATATTAGCTCATCTCTCTGTCACTCTCCTGTCTTCTACCAGCATGCTCCTTGTTGGCACATGAACATTGAATGTACTGATTGGCTCCTTGGGCTGCTTTTCCTTTACCCACTCTGGGCTCTTCTGTACAGGGAACTGCAATAGGCTGATATCAGGTCACAGTCAGGTCCTTAAAGGGTCACTAAAGTCAGGGATATTTTTTGAAAAAAATAACAAACATGTGATACTTACCTCCACTGTGCAGTTCGTTTTGCACAGAGTGGCCCAGAAAGCTGTCTTCTGGGGTCCCTCGGCGGCTGTCTGGGCTCCTCCTCGCAAAAGCTTTCCTTCTTCATGCGAGGGCGCTCGCATGGAGGAAAGCTTTTGCGAGCGCGCTCCCGTGATACAGCGGCGGCCATAGCCGCCGACTGTATCACTCGGCTCCGCCCCCCAGCGCGCCGCGTCATCCGCCCTGATTGACAGCAGCGCTAGCCAATGGCTGCGCTGCTATCAATCCGCCCAGCCTAGCCAATCAACGGCCAGGCTGGGAACCGAAGAGGACGACGTGGACGCGCCCGGGAGATTCGAACGGTCAGGTAAGTACAACGGGGGCTCGGGGGGGGCCGGTGCTGCTAGATGTTTTTTTACCTTCATGCATAGGATGCATGAAGGTAAAAAAACTCGTACCTTTACAACCCCTTTAAGGTAGTTGTAAAGACTATGCATTAAGGTGAAAAAAACACCTGGCAGTCACATCGCTGGATCAAGAATTAAAAGGTGGGACTTTGGGGGGAACCGCTTGGAGAAGGTTTTTTTTTTTTTACCTAATGCATAGAATGCATTAAGGTAAACAACCTTAAAGTGGATGTAAACCCCCCCCCCCCCCAATTTTTTTTGATGTCACGATGTAGAGTATAAGATTTCCTATCATCTGTGCCCAGTCTTGCCACACAGAGTTAATCCAGCGCTGAGTAATCTTTTTTTAATGTTCAGTGCAAATAACAGAATTCCAGATAAAAACCTGCCAAATTATAAAGTCTGTTTCTCTCTTCTTGCTTTCAGTGACAGGTTATTTACATATCTAGCTTGGACATGTTTATCATAACATGAGGTGATCCAAAGTTCATTGTATATTACCAGGAGGGGAGGGGTGGATTTCTCACTTTTTATACCTCTTGTTATGATAAACATAAAATACGATATGATAAACATGTCCAAGCTAGATATGTAAATCACCTCTCACTCAAAGCAAGAAGAGAGAAAACTGACTTTTTATTTAGGCAGGTTTTTATCTGGAAGGCTGTTCATTTTCACTGAACATTAAAAGAGGATTTCTCAGATCTGGATTAACTCTGTGTGGCAAGACTGGGCACAGATAATAGGAAATCTTATACTCTACATCAGGGGTGTCAAACTGGCGGCCCTCCAGCTGTTCCGAAACTACAAGTCCCATCATGCCTCTGCCTGTGGGAGTCATGCTTGTAACTGTTAGCCTTGCAATGCCTCATGGGACTTGTAGTTTTGCAACAGCTGGAGGGCCGCCTGTTTGACACCCCTGCTCTACATTGTGACATAAAAAAAAAAAATTGGGCTGAAATCTAACCTAAAATGGTGAACCAGGACGCACCGGACCCCTGTTGGGAGGCGAATGCAGCGATAGTGTGAACCCAGCTTAAACCTTTAGATCAAGCTGTACATGTCAAGCCAATCAGCTTCACATATACTGTACAGCTAAAACTATGCAGAGGACTGGAGCTTGCTTTTAATCCCCTCATGCCCCGTACACACGATCGGTTTTCCCATCGGAAAAAGTCAGGTGAGAGCTTTTGGTTGGGAATCCCGACTGTATGTATGCTCCATCAGACTTTTTCCAACAGAAAAACTGCCGGAAAAAGAGAGCAGGTTCTCTATTTTCCCTAGCGGATTTTTTTTTCCTCTGTATGGAATTTCCGACCGGGAAAAAAACATGCATGCTCAGAAACAATTTTGACGCATGCTCGGAAGCATTGAACTTATTTTTCTCGCCCTTTCATAGTGTTGTACGTCACCACGTTCTTAATGCTCAAAAGTTAAGAGAACTTTTGTGTGACCGTGTATATGTAAAACAAGCTTGAGCAGAATTCAGTCAGAAAAACCCTCCAACTTTTTTCCAAAGGGAAATCCGGTCGTGTGTACAGGACATTAGGCTTGCCTTCAAAAATCATCTTGTTACTACATAAAATGACTGCCTTTGTTCTGTATACAAACAGGTCCTCTTCAGAAGCTACAGAGCATGACTGTATAATGCCATCTCCAAGAATGTATAGATTCATTCTAAATCTATACCACATGTACATTATTAGAATATGACTTTCGATTCTGTTTAATTGAATCATATATATCCATTAAGATAAAATTCTATAATCCCCCCACAGAGGATGAAAAAAAAATGATATTTATGAAGGAGGTATTTCCCGGTCAGCGGTTTATGATTGAAACTGTATTGATCAGGTGGGTGCAGGAGATACAAAATAGGAGCCAAGAAAATGATAATGGCTCAGGTATGCCGATTAGATAAAACGCATCAGAATAAATAATACAAATGAAGCCCAGGGCAGCCGGTTCAACTGTATGACTGCCAGCAGACAGTATGTGCGGGAGATCGGCGGCTGCAAAGGGTTCTCCAACAAGAACAGCTTCCATCAGTTTCGTCTTCTGTTCCTCCATCATTTCACAAAGATACTGTCCCTACTGAGAGCGGCATATTCACAACATACACATTGATGGTGCCAGATAAAAACAACATGTGCTATAATTTCCCTTTGGGATTAATAAAGTATTCTCAATTTGAATTTAAAATGATTGTAAAGGCATTAAGATAAAATGTCTTCTGCCTCCCTCAGCCCCCTAATTCTTACCTGAGGCCCCTCTAGATCTGGCGATGTTGCAGGAATGTCTCAGCTGCCTGGGACTCCCCTCCTCAATGGCTTAGACAGCAGCATGGCACCATTGGCTCCCGCTGCTGCCAATCAAAGTCAGTCAGCCAATGAGGAGAGAAAGGGACAGGGCCGGGCCACATCTCTGTGTCTGAATAGACACAGGGAGCTGTGGCTCGGCTCGGATGCCCCCATAGCAAGCTGCTAGCTGTGGGGGCACTCAACAGGAGGAGTCAGGAGCACTGAAGAGGGACCCGAGAAGAAGAGGATCTGGGCTGCTCTGTGCAAAACCACTGCATAGAGCAGGAAAGTATAAAATATTTGTTATTTTTAACAAAAAAAAAACAAGCCTTTACAATCACTTTAAAGTCTACATAGACCCAAACAATAAACATCTTCTTCTGGCTCCCTTTCGGCCTGTTAAATATACAATACCTGTCAATCGTACCAGAAATCTTGCAAGTTGAAAACTTTCTATGCTCTCTACCAAAACTGTTATCGGTTACAGTGTACCCAGCTTTCTCTATGGACTACTTCATGGGTGCTCAACCTGTGGCCCTCCAACTGTAGCAGAACTACAAGTCCCATGATACATTGCAAGTTACAAGCATGACTCCCTCAGGCAGAGGCATGATGGGATCTTTTAATTTCGCAACAACTGGAGGGCCACAGGTTAAGCACCCATAGACTACTTAATGCCTCCATCATATGTTATAGAAATGAAGAGATGGGCCTTCTGTAGTCCTAAAACTCTTCCTATCCTAGGACAACGTTTATACTCAATGGCCCAGATTCATGGAGAGTTAGGCGCACATTACGCCGCCGTAGCACAAACGGCGTAAGCCACGCCGGCGCAGCGCGGAGAGGCATGCACTGTATTTAGCAAGCTATTGCTCCCAACGCTGCGTCGGCGTGGCGTAATTTTCGAAGGCGCAGACCGGCGTAGGTGGAAGTGGGCATGACCCCATGCAAATGATAGTCCGAATATGGTGCAGTGTTTTACGCCCGGCATATCACTAACTGCGCATGCACCTTGACGTAGCCGTGACGTGGATGCATGAAACTGCACCCTTATGCGCATGCTCACAACTACGCCGGCACAACTGCCTAAGCTACGCCGGATCACCATGTACGCCATGAATGTAACGTACGCCCAATACGCCGGCCTGTGTTCTGTGGGGCAGACTATTGCATGTCTGTTGCCGAGTTGCGTCTCATATATGGGGAATACCTTTACGCCGGACGTACAATTTACGCGCACCTCGCGCAGCATGCGTCGGGCGCACGTACGTTCGTGAATCGCCGTATTTCCCTCATTTGCATGTTTGAATGCCTAATCAATGGGAGCAGCAACATGTGTCCAGACGAAAAGTATGCCCACGCTACACCGGAGTATGTAAGCCGCGTCGGCGTAGGATGGCCAGTTTTTGGGCGTATGTTGGTTTGTGGGTCCGGCGCAAATTTGCACTTACGGGCGCACATTTGCACTTACGTCGGCGTAAGTGCTTTGTGAATCAGGGCCAATATATACAGTACATTGAATGTTGTCATCTTAAGACAGGAAGTGTGTTACCAGCAGGGTCAAAGAAAAAAAAGTCTGAAATCAAACAGTAACTACCACATCTAAGGACAAGCTATATTATATTACACTTCCTGGGTTTAGATATGCTTTAAAAAGAATCTTTGGCCATATGCCCTGCCTAAAGAAGACATCATAGTATTCCTGCGGTTACATTTGTCAGCAAGGAAAAACTCTCCTCTATGTGCCTTCCTAAAGCTGGCTTCACTGGCTTTGACAAGATCATTAACTGCTATTGCTGTAGAAGAGTTTAGTGAAACAATCCCTCCTAGCCCATTGGTTAAGCAGTAAAGGAGCAGCAGCACAATGACCCTACCAGCATATGCATATGTGTACTGCAGAAGAGTGTGATTGGCTGCTACTGTTCCTCCTTCCACTCCCAGTCTGAACACTCCTAGACAGGATGTGAATATAAAAAAATTCAGAGACATATACTACTTGCAGTTGGCATTTTTAATTTTTGCTTGATGCTTATATTTTAAAGCGGATGGTTCACAAATAAAAAAATATTAAAAGCCAGCAGCAACAAATACTGCAGCTGCTGACTTTTAATATTAGGACACTTACCTGTCCTGGAGTCCAGCGCCGTCCGCAGCAGAGGATGAGCGATCGCTCATCACCCTGCTGCTCCCACCTCCATCCACGGTGAGGGAACCAGGAAGTGAAGCGCTGCGGCTTCACTGCCCGGTTCCCTACGGCGCATGCGCGAGTCGCGCTGCGCCCGCGAATTGGCTCCAGCTGTGTGCTGCAATGCCCGTCTTTTGCCCGTGAATGCTGGGCCGGAAGTGGGTGCAGATACATGTCTATCTGCACCCCCCTCCCCCCTGAAAGGTGTCAATTGTGACACCGGAGGGGGGGAGTGTTCGGATCAGCGGATCTTCACTTTAGGGTGGAGATCCGCTTTAAGTTAACCTTTGCTTTACCCGTAAAGATGTTGTCATAATTTTTGTTCTGTGGTAGCCATCTTTTAATACATTTTGATTGTTGCAGTTTTCTTTATTTTCTCAATATCCGTGACTCTGAACTTATCAAAATGCCTTTGAAAGAATGGTTACATTTGTGTAAATTATGTGAAAGGAAGTTGCAGCCCCATAAAAAAGAACTCTGAAAAGTCTGCAAAATCTGGCTGATGTATCTTGTTTAAAGTTGGGAAAGATTTCTGATTTTACCACAGATCCAAACTTTTGCAATTCACTGATTGTTTTAGATGGCTTCCTGGACTTCATCCTTAGTTGTATTATTTAATGATATTGTATTTTCAATGCTCTTGCCTTATGTTTTTACATCCTGTCTACATTCCCTTAACAGTAAGAGTAAAGACAAGAACAAGGCTAAAGATGGCAAAGAGAAGTACGTATTGTGTGTGTTCAGTAGGTCCAGTAGATGGACATCAGTGTTGGACTGGCTTTCGAAACTGCCAGAAAATTCTTCACGCGTTTATGATTCTAGCCAAGACCAAAATGGGCTTAAACAGAGAACTTACCAGTTGACTCCAACCCTACTATGGCATCCTTTAGGGTGCCCTGACACTACCAAAGATATTTTAAGAGATCCCAGATTGGCTCAGGGAACCCACCAGTAAATAAAAACCTCAACCAAGGTATCTAGTACAGGGGTAGGCAACCTTGGCCCCCTAAGATGTGGTGAAGCTACAAGTCATATGAGGCATTGCAAGACCCTGACAATCACAGGCATGGCTCCTAGAGGCAGAGGCATGGTGGGATTTGTAGTTTCACCACAGATGGCGCACCAAGGTTGCCTCCCCCTGATCTAGTGGGCACTGACCAGGGATCCTCTTCTTTACCAGTAGATACTGACTCTACCAAAGATTCCATCAATATACCCTTGGAGAAATCCCAAATGAGCTGTGACTCTAGCAGAGAATTTTTGTCACCCATGAGCCTACAAAAGAGAACTTCCCTGTGACTTAGAGTTGTGACTTAACATCCTACCAGAGAACTCTAATTAGACTGTGGCCCTTCCAGAGCGACAGCTAGTGAGTCCCAATCCTGGCAAAATATCCTCCACTAACCCTATCCTGCCTAAGGCCTCGTACACACGAGGGGATATGTCCGCTGAAAACGGTCCGATGGACCGTTTCAGCAGACATCTCCGCTCGTGTGTATGGGCTAGCGGACAGATTTGTCCACCCGACAGATTTCAAAGCAAGCTTTGAAATCTATCCGGTGGGAATCTGTCCGCCCGACATGTCTGCTGGTTAGTACACTTACCAGCAGACATGTCGTCCCGCACCGCCGCCGCCGCGCCGCCGCCGAATGTATTCGGCGCATGCGCGGAAGTGTTTTACTTCCTGGTGCGGTGACGTGGCGGCGTCAACGTCACCGCCGCGTCACCGCCACGTCACCGCGCCGTCCGGCGGCGGGGAATTTGATCCGATGGTGTGTACACGCCATCGGATCAAACTCCCGATCGGACATATCCGATGGAAATGGTCCGCCGACCGTTTTCATCGGATAAGTCCGATGGTGTAAGAGTCCATGAATGGCACCTGACCCTACCAGATAACTCCTCCATTTGAACAATCTTTCTGAGAGTCCTCTAGCGGGCTCTTGTCCTACCAGAGAATCCAACAGGTGGAGAGCTCCTTAGTGAGCCCTGATCCTTACATACTCCATAGCAGTCATGTGATTTGTCTTCTAGTAATATGTCACCAGTAAGCTATGGGCTCTTTGATGGTTTACTCATATTTTATCACAGCCATCATCAAGGTTTCAGGGTGCTTGGATGATAGGAAAATGTTGGTGTTGATGATAAATCAAAAACTTTCCAAAGAATCTATAATCGTCTGGTCACATCTGAAGTATAGATAATATAACCTAGATAGACCCCAGCTTCTGTAAGCATAGCAGAACTACAACAAGATAATACATTCTTTCAATTGTAGCTGCAACCAGTACCAAATATGTTCTTCCTAAAGCAGTTTCTGTGGCAAGCCTTTCGTACCCTAGTCCAACACTGATAAGTCGATTGCTTTAGAGTTACTTAAGGGAATTTGTCATAAAGCAATATAAATAGGTGAAAGATGTTTTCAAGGAAGGTTGCAATTCTCTAGCTCCTTTTTCGGTGAAGCTGGACATGTTCGGCTTCACTACAATTGGTGTCACTGCCAAAAGACAAACATGAAACACAGGACTCAGAGAACAGCAGTTTCCTTAGGAGGCATCTAACGCCACTACTTTAATTCATTGGCAAAAATAAGTGATCCCACCACTGCATCCACTATGCAAATTTACCTTTACGAGTTGATCTGCTGGTTTATGATTTGCAGAGAAGGAAACCTGGTGGATCATCTATTCCTAAATTTGTTCATCTGTTACTATAAGTGTTCACTTTAAGTAACCTGTGTGAGTTTATTTTTTGAGTGATAATAGTGCAGTGTTTGTTTTGATGTGACTGGCTCTCACTAACTGCGAGAATGTTTTTTACCTGATTTGCTGATCTACAAAATCAAAGAAAGAGATATGTACTTGCATGTCAACTTTACTGATGTAAAGAGTCTCTCAGAACTCCTACCTTCCTGGCTGGGAAGGGTGCTGCTGGTCCGGTCCAGGGAGTCAGGGTCCGTTGAAAAGCCTGTGGAGATAGTGCCCCTAAAGTGGCAGTCCAGTGGTGCCATACCTTGCACAAGTGTGGCACCTTGGTCACATCCACATACATTTTTTTCCACCTGCCTCTAGGGCCGAGCCTTTTGGCTAGGACCAGGGGACATTTTGTTTCCTGGCCGGAGGGCCGGCCATAGTATTGCACGATGGTCACTTTCTACTCACATCTCCCACCTTCCTTCTCCCCCACTTTATTTTTTATTTTACCCCTGTGTCGTCACTTTATGTCTTTTTTTTTGTTGGTGCATGTTGTACACCTTGTGTGTGATAAGTATGGTGCCGGTCCTCGGGCCAGCCCTGAACGTCTTGGGAGTAGGTGGACATGGCCTTCTGGCTTAGTTCACCTGCTCTCATGGGGTCTCCCTTCGGGGGAGCCCCACCTGGGAGGGTTCTGTTTTGGCAGACCCTCTAAGGAAGTTGGGTCCGTGTCGGCTTCAGCTGCATGGACCACAGATTACTCTAGTCCCTGTCAGGAGCCTAATGCCCGGGGGATCAAGGTTGGGTCCTTTTCGGAGGACCACTTGACGTTTGCACCCGTCTGCACGTTTTTGTGAACACTCTTTATGTCAAGGGACCAGCTCCATCCAGCCCCAGCTCCGTGACAGGTCAGCTCGGGTGCGCTCGCCTGGGCTGCGCGCGCGCATGCGCGGCGTGGCGGCGCGCCGTGTGCACGGGCACGTGCGCGTGACGGCGCGCGGGAGCGCACGCGGGCGTACACAATCTCGTTCCGCCCCTGGCCAATCAGAAGCCTGAGCGGCTTATTTAAATCAGCTTCCCACAGTCCTCTGGTTGCTGGTTTGTAAACAGCGTTTGAGTACCTGACTTGTTACCTGTTATTGGATTCTTCACCTACTTGACCTTTGGCTTACGTTCCCGGACCTCTGCTTTCTCCAATCCCTTGACCTTGGCTTGAACCTGGACTCCTGGCTTTCTCCTGCCCTTTGTACCCCGGCTTGAACACTGGACTGTCTGCTTCTCTAAAAACCCCTGACCACGGCTTGTCTCATAGACTCCTCTCCTGCCTTGTCCCTGTCTACCGGAACCTCGCTCCAGTCTTCCCGTCTGCTGCAGCTCCGAACCATCCCGGTTGATCGTCCGCCTGTTCCTGCTTGACCTGCCGGATCTGCATCTTCCCTCTGGTACCGGTGCCTCCCGGTGCGTCCTTCCCCCTGTCCCAATCCCAGGGGGAGGATCGCGCCAGGTCGCAAAGGTGAGCCGCCCTCAGCATCTCGGCCTTGGTAAGTGTTCCCGTGATACTTTATGTGTGTACACTTTTTTTCTTCACCGGGTGGAGTTATTGGGTTGTGTTTTTCATGCCACTTTTTTATCTGTCCAAATGCCAACTCATATCAAATTGGCTTTTGGCTTGGTGAACTGTTCAGCTTGTTGGACAGTATTTCAAAAGGATACCCCCTTCCACCAGTGGATTGCGGGATTTCCACTTCGGTGTAAACGTGGAAAACATTGGTACATGTGACATCAAGCAAAGCCATTGGAGATCTCTTTTAAATTGTTTAACAGAGGCTGAACCATTAGGCCGCGTACACACGATCAAATTTATCTGCTGAAACTGGTCCGCCGACCAGTTTCAACGGATATCTCCGATCGTGTGTACGGGGTAGCAGACAGGTTTGTCCAGGGGACAAATTTCAAAGCATGATTTGAAATTTGTCCGCTACAAACCTGTCCGTCCGACATGTCCGCTGGTTAGTACGCCTAACCAGCGGAAAGAAATCTCCCACATGCGTCAAATGGATTCGACGCATTTGTGGAAGTATTTTACTTCCTGGAGTGGTGACGTGGCGGCGTCAACATCACCGCCACGTCACCGCGTCCTCAGCCCGAGGGGATTTTCGTCCGATGGTGTGTACACGCCATCGGACCAAAATCCGATGAGACATGTCCGCTGGAAACGGTCCGTCGGACATGTTTGAGCGGACATGTCTCATCGTCTGTACGCGGCCTTAGTATATCTCTATAGGCATTGAAACGCAGAGTTCCCCCTTAGGTTTCTATGGGTTCTTTGAGCAATGCCAGATTAACCTACTACAACAATCATCAATACAAGGAGGCACACCTACACTGACTGCTAAGGTTAGGGAACACCACAATTTTAACCGTGTATGTTACTTTTCTATTGCTATTATTATTAATTCATTGTCAAGATTATTACTGAGAATTAGGATTTATAGGGCAGGAGGGTACAAAAAAATTATCTGTTCTGGGTTTCAAATATAGTAAAAATTCCATATAATTTATACTTATATTTGAAATGTTCTGCAAAGTAAGCAAACTAATAGAGGTACAAAAATACGTAATTTTTAGCAGGGGTGTTTTATCCGATTAGGCAACCCATCAGAATGTGTAACGAAAGTGAAGGTTCATCGCCGCCACACCCTGCACTCGTCAATTGTATGATAGACAGAGAAGGGGGTAGGTGGACATCTTACACACATCGGAGTTTTGCATTTTAAAAGTTTTTTAACTTACTTACTTTTAACTTGGATTGATAAACCTCTAAGATCAGCATGCTTGCCACAGCTTTTAATATTCTACATCTAAATTGTGAGATGGAGTTGTAAGTACCGTATTTCACTATATCAACTGAGTTTACCGTTAAAAAAACTTGTAAGATGCAAAACTCTGGTGGGCGTAACAAGATGTCTGCTTTCCCCCTTCTCTGTGTATCCTTACTATGGAGGAATGCGGGGTGTAGCAAGATGGCGGCGACGAAACGTCACTTCCGTTACACTTTCTGACGGGTCGCCATATCTGACGAAACAGGGGCTCCAGAAGATGTGAAAAACATGTCAAGGGTTCCTCCTGGCATTAAAAAAAAATGTTGAGAAAGGCTGATATGTATTGTGTATAAGGGTATACAGATATGGTAAAAAAAAAAAATTCACACTGAAGCTGCTTAACAATTGGATTAACCTCACAGGGGCTTTTCCACATCTTACGGATAAAGACAATATTCAGTCACCTCGCTATTTGATCTCCAACACTGACTGAATTTTCCTCAGACATTGGTCTGGTTTGGGTGTCTTTGTTGGGTTAGACAGTTCTGAACAGACTGTAGGCATCAGTCGTTGCAGCAGAAGGCCAGACTAAGTGGAAAAGCTCATTTGTGGGCAAAACTAGGGCCAATCCACTTATGAGGCCAACCGAGGAGGCTTCCTCAGGTGGCACTCATGGAGGCATGATGAGGGTGGAACTGATGTTGGAATGTCCACACTGGACACTCCATCCTCAGTGCAACTCAGTAACTCTGAGTCTGATAAAATCACTGTCTCAGCATCACTATACTACCTACCTGGCCACTGCATCTGTAGACAGGCAGGATTGGGGGCCCGAACCACTTAAGAGACACAGAGCTGGTAACAATACAGGATCAGAGTCACTGAGCACAGCTCTGCTGGCCACAACACATGACTACAGTATGTGACAGATGCAGCGGCCGAGTAGTAGAGAGTTCCTTAGTGAGCCTTGATCCCATCATCGAAACCCCATAGAGGTCTTGTGATATGTCTTCAAATAATTGATGTCACCAGTGTTCTGTGGGCTCTTTGATGGTTTATTTATGTTTCACAATCATTGTCAGTGTTCCAGGACCACTCAGGGTGCCTTTCTTAAGGTGCAGGTGATTGTGAACATAATGTTGATAATATACCAATAACTTTCCAACAAAAAAGATTGATATGGACAATGGCTAGAGATATGGGCTGAAACTGTATAGTGCACTTATCCTATCATGCCGGAGATGGAAAGTCTGCTCATGTGCCAACTTATTTCTGATTGCCTTTTGGCTTGGTAGCTGATCAGCTTCTTTACGACTCAACTCATTTTGGGATCACAGTTTTCTGAGGCTGAACTGTTTTTCATCGAAGATATTAGAGCAACTCCACACTCCAGAGCTGTAAAAAAGCATGTTGGGAGAATGTTTCAAAGGGACTGTGTCCCGCCATTGTGCCATTGGGTTGCAGGATTTCCACTTCAATCGAAATGAGGAAAGCCTTTAATGCTGAAACTTTGCTTCTGACAAGTAGGCTGAGTAATTGAAAAGCTATTTTACATTGTTCAACAGAAGCTGAACTGATAGTATTTATCAGCCTTTCTCAACCAGAGTTCTGTGGAAACCTAATGTTCCTTTTGAGGTTGCCTGAGGTTCCTCGAACTTTGAGCAATAGTAAATTGATCTCCTATTTACACTGGCCATCATGTTAAAAATGCCATATTATTTATTCTTACTATTTAAATGTTCTACAGTGAGCAAACTAATAGACCAAAAATGCTAGGTATGCCATATTATGGGGTTGATTTACTTAAAGCGGAGTTCCACCCAGGAAAACCACTTTTGCCCATCTTCTTTAAAAAAATTAAATAAAAAAAAACCTGAAAAAAAAATAAAAATACTCACCCGAAATACCTGTTGCTATGTGGAAGTCCGTAATCTGCCTCACCTGCACCGCGGTCCGATTTCTTCTTCTCCTTCTCCTAATGAATGGGGCGCGCTGCTTTCTGGGAACTGTGTGTGTTCTCAGAGAGCAGCGCGCCTATTCACAAGCCAGCGTGAGACTCACGCAGGCGCAGTAGGAAATGGGCAGTGAAGCCGTACGGCTTCACTGCCTGTTTCCCATAGTGTGGATGGCGGCGCGGGACCCGGGGCGATCGTGGGACCGGCATCGGGGGGCCCATCAGCGCGGGCAAGTAGGACAAGGTAAGTGTCCTTATTTAAAGTCAGCAGCTACACTGTTAGTAGCTGCCGACTTTAAAAAAAAAAAAGAATTGCGGCTGGAGCTCCGCTTTAAACTGGAGAGTGCAAAATCTGGTGCGTCTGTTCATGGTAGCCAATCAGCTTCTAATTGTGAGCTTGTTCAGTTCATCATTGGCACAAAAAAAAAACTGAAGGCTGATTGGTTTCTGTCCAGAGCTGCACCAGATTATACACTCTTTAGTTTTAGCAAATCAACCCCTATATATTCATATTTAAAATGTTCTACAACTTTGTGATCAAACGATTAGACCACCGAACGATTTGAACTGTAGTCATACACAATTTCAGCAGGGGCTCTCCAAAATATGAAAAATATGTCAAGAGTTCTTTTTGGGAATGTATTTTTTTAAGTTTTAATCCTTTATTTAGCAGGAAATAAAAAAGCTAAAAAGTTAAATTTTAGTCTCATCAGACCAGAGCGTCTTCCTCCATACATTTTGGGAGTCTCCCATGTGCCTTTTCGCAAACTCAAAACGTGACATTTTTTTTTTGCTGAAAGTAATGGCTTTCTTCTGGACACTCTGCCATAAAGCCCAACTCTATGGAGTGTACGGCTTATTGTCGTCCTATGTACAGATTATCCAGTCTCTGCTGTGAAACTCTGCAGCTCCTCCAGGGTTTCCGGATTTAATTTAATATATTTTACAGGATGTTAAAAAAAAAATTGGTACATTCATTAGCAGTGCATCCCCCCCGCTGGTGGCGGAGAGAGAGGCTCACGGTGACTGGCGCAGAGACGCCGACAAGGAGAGGAGGAGGAGGGAGGGGAGCAGTGAACACTCTGGTGCTTGAGTGCCCTCACCTCTGTGGCGCCTGGGTGAACTGCACCCTGCGCAGCCGTCTCAGATCAGCCCTGATTTTTCCGCCCTGTTCCCCTGTCGGCGCTGGTGCCGTAAGGCAATCGCCATTGTTGCCTTGCTCTAGCGCCGGCCCTGCTTGTACTTCTCAACAACATTACCCCTTACTTGTTTGGAGAGTTCCTTGGTCTTCATGGCAGTATTTGGTTAGGTGTTGCAGCCTTTGGGGCCTTTCAAAAAGGTGTGTATATGTAATGACAGATCATGTAACACTTAGATTGCACACAGGTGGACATCATTTCACAAATTATGTGACTTCTGAAGGTAATTGGTTGCACCAGAGCTTTTTATGGGTTTCATAACAAAGGGGGTGAATACATACGCAAATCACAATTATCAATTTTTTTTAATAATAGTTTTATGTGTATATTTTTTGATTTTTACTTCACCAACTTAGACTATTGTGTTCTGATCCATCACATATAATTCAGATAAAAAAAACATTGAACTAAAGGCAGTGATGTAACAAAATAGGTAAAAAGCCAAGGGGGGTGAATACTTTTGCAGGGCACTGTACATCATAAGACTAGATGGACAGAAATACAAGTCCTTTAGCAGTTAGAACAGCTCTCATGTATGTATTTTATCTTTAAAACACACCATGCTAAAATAATAAAAGACCTTCTTACTAATATTGCAACCAGTGGGAGATCGAGAAAAGCTACCCAGCTTTTCCTGACAAGTTGAACGTTTTTAAAATAAGAAAAAAGTCCCCTGGGACATGTCATTACACAGCCCGGCTTTCACCGGCAGAAATATGGCGGCGCACGCCACACGCTACTCGGTTCAGCAAATACAATCTATATTTATGAATGGAGCCCCAGAGCACCATTGAGTGAGACTTCCCTCCTCTCTGACACTCATGGCTGGGACAATTACAGCGCTGCATGTCTCCATCTCCCACCAGTGACTATATTAGAACAAACCACTTTAGAGGAGGATTCTGTAGTATTTTGAAACCCAGTTCTTGACATAGAAATAGATATGCAATAGATATGCAGTCAGGTATACATTGTACTTTTATTGTATTTTCTCAGTGTCATCTCCACTTTACTGTTGTAGCACATCTACAGGATGTCTAAATATGGCTGTGCAGTCCAATAGGCACCAAAGTTAGACAAAATTAGTGCATTTAGCAATCTGCACTCAGAAACAGACCTGGTCAGCCAATGCCCCCTCCCCTTCCTGTAATACAAGTCTGGGTGAGGACACTTGAGGGGTGTGGCTGTTACTCAGCTCTGCCACTACAGAACATTACCTGGGGTTTATACCCCTGGTGACCATAGGAATGCACACGCTATTCCAGAAGAAATTTCAACTACATATCCAATGTGAGCTTCTGTAACCCTCCCCAAACCACTCATCGGTCCACAAAGCACAGACCTGTACAGATTTTATATACTCCCATCAACTTCTGTTTATTTTGCCCAATTTAAGTTTTTATACACATGCTCATGTAGGTATCACATTAACCACTTCAGAAGTGGAAGAATTGGCTGCTCAATGACCGGGCCATTTTTTGCGATACAGCACTGCGTCGCTTTAACTGACAATTGCCCGGTCATGCAGCGCTGTACCCTAACAAAATTTACGTCCCTTTTTCCCCACAAATAGAGCTTTCTTTTGGTGGTATTTGATTACCTCTGTGTTTTTCTTTTTTACGCTATAAACAAAAAATGAACGACAATTTTGAAAAAAAAGCTATATTTTTGACTTTTTGCTATATTAAATATCCCCAAAAATACACTGTATATACATTTCTTTTTCCTCAGTTTAGGCTGATACGTTTTCTTCGACATATTTTTGGTGAAAAAAATTGCAATAAGCGTATATTAATTGGTTTTCGCAAAAGTTATAGGGCCAGATTCAGAAAGGACTTACGACGGTGTATCTCCAGATACGCCGTCTTAAGTCCGAATGAGTGCCGTCGTATCTCGGCGCCTGATTCAAAGAATCAGATACGCCGGAATTTAGGCAAAATCCGACCGACGTAAGTCTCTTACGCCGTCGGATCTTAACTGCATATTTACGCTGGCCGCTAGGTGGCACTTCCGTAGATTTACGTGTCGAATATGCAAATTAGGTAGATACCCTGATTCACGAACGTATTGATATACGTCGTTTACGGAGGCGTTCGACCGGCGTAAAGTTACCCCTGCTATATGAGGCGCAGCCCATGTTAAGTATGGACGTTGGAACAGCGTCGAATTGTACGAATTGTACGTAGTTTACATCGGTTTGCGTAAGTCGTTCGGGAATAGGGCCGGCGCATGCGCAGTTCGTTCGGCGCGTCATTTACGTGGGGTCACGATTAGTTTACATACAACACGCCCACTACCAGCCTACTTTGAATTACGCGGGCTTACGCCTGCACATTTACACTACGCTGCCGTAACTTTGGGCACAAGTTCTCTGTGAATACAGTACCTGCCTCTCAAAGTTACGCTGCCGGAAAGTTACGCGATTCGATCTAAATCTGGCCCATAGCGTCTACAAAGTAGGGGATAGATTTATAGAATTTTTTTTATAATTTTTTTTTTAGTAGTAATGGCGGCGATCTGCGATTTTTTTTTATCGTGACTGAGACATGGCAGACACATCGTACACTTTTTGTGACCAACCATTGTCATTTGTACAGTGATCAGTGCTATAAAAAATGCACTGATTACTGTGTAAATTACACTGGAAGGGAAGGGGTTAAACACTAGGGGTCCCGCGAAGGTTCCCCCCGCCCCGCGATTCACGATAAATCTAGCGGTCCCGCGATTCCCCCGCTCAACAACCCTGATCCGCGGACCCGCCCCGCTCAAGAACTCCGATCCGCGGAACCAACCTCCCCCCCACCCGCTCAACAACACATGGCATACTTTTGCTATTAGGTGTCCCTCATTCCCATCTCAAAAAGTTGGGAGGTATGCATGTGCTGTAACGAATCACAGCACCGTGATTGGACACAAGAGGCAGGATTTATGATTTCTCCAGTCACAAGCAGGGGGCGGGGATTGTGCTCCTTCATGCATTCCTGACCAGGACAAGTACTGTCAGTGAGTAAAGCGGTTATGTGGCGGCCTTTTTTGGAGGCATTAGTTAGGCATGGGGGGTGGCTGTGTCAGTTTCATTCCACACTGTATTGTCCTGGAATGAAGGTGCCTCGGACAGACCTGCAAAATGCGGGACTGTCCCGGGCAATCCGGGACACGTGGTCACCCTAGCCACATCCCAGCAGCAGGCCACATTTTGGAGTCCTTGTACCACACCAAAAAGCAAATGAAAGTTTGGGGTTAATTCAGAGTTTTGCAAGTTGTAGACAGATGGTTCTGATCACCAGCTAACGTGGGAAGCGAGTATAATATTGACAGTTCAAAACCAGCAACGTGCGACTGTGAAAATCTATTTACATTTATTGTGGGTTAAATTCAGAAAAGCAGAAAAAAATAAAACAATTAAAAAGCCGCTCGTCTTGAATTTTAAAAGTTGCTGTGTGGAAAGAATGTGGGTTTACGTAAAAAGTAGAGCTGTGTTTGTATAAAGAATAGGGATGGGTGAATTTGAGAGCTTTATTTTTTCTCCAATTTCAGAGAAAATCATGAGATTAGATTTGTATTAGTTGGAGCAATTCTGGACCTGTTCTGGTGCCAAAAATTAACCCCTGGTTAGCCTTATTATTATTATTAACTTTTTTTTTTTTTAAATAAAACAAATAGTGGAAAAAAATATTAAATGTAAAGTGACTTACACAAATATTCAAATACACAAAAAAGGAACAAAACCACCCCCCCCCCCTCAAAAAAAAAAAAAAAACACTACATGAAATAACCTATACTGTTTTACAGAGACCCTATATTCAGATTATTCAGGAGCATGCTTCCAATGAGATTATATGTCTATTTAATATACACTATGGGCCAGATTCAGGAAAGAGATTTGATGGCTTATCTCCAGATAAGCCGTCTTATCTCTGTGTCTGAGCCCTCCTATCTATGCGATTGATTCATAGAATCAGTTACGCATAGATTTCCATTAGATCCGACTTGCGTAAGTCTCTTACGCCGTTGTATCTTATTATCAATTCACGGCTGGCACATGCGCAGTACGTTCGGCGCGGGATCGCGCGTTATTTAAATAATACACTCCCCTATCCGCCCAATTTGACTTAAGACGGGCCATTTAGGCTACGCCGCCTCAACTTTACAGGCAAGTGCTTTGTGAATAAAGCACTTGCCTGAAAAAGTTGTGGCGGCGTAGTGTAAATACCATACGCTATGCACGTTTAGAATTACGCCGCTCCTACCTGAATCTAGCCCTATATTGTCAAAAATATTGGGACACCTGCCTTTACACATGAACTTTAATGGCATCCCAGTCTTAGTCCATAGGGTTCAATATTGAGTTGGCCCACTCTTTGCAGCTATACCAGCTTCAACTCTTCTGGGAAGGCCGTCCACAAGGTTTAGGAGTGTGTCTATGGGAATGTTTGACTATTCTTCCAGGGGGCAATTGTGAGGTCAGGCACTGATGATGGACAAGAAGGCCTGGCTCAACAGTCTGCTCTCTAATTCATCCCAAAAGGTGTTATCTGGTTGAGATCAGGACTGTGCAGGCCACACGAGTTCCTCCATCCCAAACTCACTTATCCATGTCTTTATGTACCTTGCTTTGTGCACTGGTCCTAATCATTTGGTGGAGGGGGGATTATGGTGGGAGATTGTTTTTCAGTGGTTGGGCTTGTCCCCTTATGCCCTGTACACACGATTTTCTGTCGGAATAAACTCTGATGGGTTTTTTCGACAGAATTCCATTCAAGCTATCGGAAATTCCAATAGAAATGTTTTCCTTCTGAAAAAAAGAGAACACGTTCTCTTTCTACCTCCGTCTGAATTTTCCCACAGAAAAAGTCCGATGGGGCATAGACACGGTGGGAATATCCGATGAGAAAATTCCGTCTGACTTTTTCCATCGGTAATTCCAATCGTCTGTACGAGGCATTAGTTCCAGTAAAGGGATCTCTTAAGGCTTCAGCATATCAAGACGTATTGGAAAATGTTTATGCTCCCAACTTTGTGGGTACAGTTTGGGCATGGCCCCCTCCTGTTCCAACATGACTGCACACAACTGTACAAAGCAACCTTATAGAACACCTTTAGGATGAATTATGCCACGTACACAGGATCGGACAAAACCGTGGATTTTTTCCTATGGATGTTAGCTCAAACTTGTCTTGCATACACACGGTCACACAAATGTTGTTGAAAATTGCTAACGTCAAAAACGCGATGACGTACAACACTACGACGAGCCGAGAAAAATTAGGTTCAATGATTCCGAACATGCGTAGAATTTTTGTGTGTCGGAATTGGCTACACACGTTTGGAATTTCTGACAAGAGCTTTTATTGTCTGAAAAATTGAGAACCAGCTCTCAAACATTTGTTGTCGGAAATTCCGACAGCAAATGTCCAATGGAGCCTCCACACGGTCAGATTTTCCAACAACAAGCTCACATCGAACATTTGTTGTCTAAAATTCCAACCATGTGTACGCGGCATTAGAGTGGAGACTGCGAGCCAGGCCTTCTCATCCAACATCAGTGCCTGACCTCACAAATGCGCTTCTGGAAGAATGATCTAACATTCCCATAGACACACGCCTAAGGCCGCGTACACACGATCGGTCCAACCCGATGAGAATGGTTCGACGGACCATTTTCAACGGTTCACCACTGAAGTGGCCTGATGGTCTGATGTGCGATTTTAAAGCAAGTTTTAAAACTGATCCCTGTACGCGGCCTAAGCCTTGTGGACAGCCTTCGCAGAAGAGTTGAAGCTATCATAGCTGCAAAGAATGAGCCAACTCAATATTGAACCCTATGGACTAAGACTGGGATGGTTCACCGCTGAAGTGGCCATCAGTCCAAAATCCAATCGGGTCAGAGCGCGGTTACGTAGAACACAACGACGTGCTAAAAAAACGAAGTTCAATGCTTCCAAGCATGCATCGACTTGATTCTGAGCATGCGTGGGTTTTTGGTCCGATGCTTTTGCGTACTAACCATCATTTTGGTCCGATGGTCAGGCGTCTATTGGTCCGATTTTAAAGCGTGTTTTAAAACTTTGGTCCGACGAACGATGGTCCGATGGGCCGTAAACACGGTCGGTTTGGACCGATGAAACTGGCCTTAAGGCCAGTTTCATCGGACCAAACCGAGTGTGCGTACACGGCCTAAGCCTTGTGGACAGCGTTCGCAGAAGAGTTGAAGCTATCATAGCTGCAAAGAATGAGCCAACTCAATATTGAACCCTATGGACTAAGACTGGGATGCCATTAATGGTTATGTGCATGTAAAGGCAGGTGCCCCAATACAATACAAGTTTTCTCATTTCATCTAGATATTTACTGTGTGGCGCCTAGGAGCCACAAAACCTCAACACTGAATGTCTAATGCACAGAAGAATCTACATGATTCCTAAGAAAATTCTGCTTATTATTTTACTGAGTGGTGGATGGATTGAAGAGCCGAAACCCAAAGCTGTATTTGTGTTTTATCCTTTGAACAAATAAGGCAAATCCACATTTAAGGGCTCTTTTACACCAGCAGTCAGGCTGAATGAATGGCCATGAAAGGATGCTGTTCCAATGTGCCTATCCTGGCACATCGCACTGTTTACTGTTTTCTTTTTTAGTTAGAACTTTATTGAAAAGTCACAAGTGACAATTCATCAAGTTCTGCTGGCTTACATTTTAGTGACTGTGTCACACATGCCCAGTGCATCTGATGTGAAACGTCTCTATTGGAAAAATCCAATAGCTGAACAGAAGCTGAAAAGGTTGGTTTTGATTGAGATATAAGGGCGCCTCTATGCAGATTCCTGGGGTAACTCTTCTTGTTGTCAGTCATTTAATCCTCCCCCCTTCGAGGCATGTGCTACAGGTTACCCAGATTGTTCTCTCATCTTATTGCCAAAAATAAGATATCAGTCTCAGGCACATCTGCAACATAAAAGACTCATTGAAGAGCCGAAACCCAAAGCCGTATTTGTGTGTTGTCTGTCGGTAAATATTTAATGTCCTCAGAGTAACCGGATCCAAAACTCATCAGCCTCTATGACACGTAATGAGGGGAAGTTGCCATAGAAACAGGTTCCTACAAACGGGCACTCCAGAGTTTATTGTACCAAAACAGCTGTGTTCAGAAGAACTTGGAAGAATGGTCAACATTATTGGTGTTTGGATCATGTGACCCAGGACAAGATGGCTGCAGCTGTCATGTCTGTCTTCTCTATGTCACCTGGTCTAGTTACAGAGCTGTGCCCAGCCTTGTCTCAGGTTCTGTAGGCCTCATCCAATATTCATGTTGGGTATCACCTGACAGCAGCCTCAATCTCTCTCAGACCAGCCCTTCCTCTGTTCCTGGGACACTTTCTGCTCTTTTTATCCTAATATTACTGAAAGGACGAAGGCCAGGGGACAAGGCCATGGGATAATTTGTATTTTATACTTATTGGCCAGCTTAACGAATACAAGGGTGATATCATTGGTGAAAGAACAGTTTTGTTGGTGAAGGAAGGTCGGCTCTTGGTAAGTAGGATGTCAACTGTGTCTTTTTCAGAAATGGTCCCTATTTCCAGGACCACCTCTAATCTTCTTTTCCCTTATAACTGAATCAAGCTAAGGAATATGACCATGATATGTGCCCTTTACTCAAACTCAAGCATGGTAGAAACATGGTTGAGTTATTTGGTGGATTATGACTATGGCTGGTCAGGAAAGTTTGACTCTTGATGAGTAGGGTGTCTTCTGTTTGTATCAGCTCCATCAGAATATGCACAAATGTTATTACACTGTCTTTTCATTTTGTTATAAACTTGCTGTACTGAACTTATGTGGATGCCCACTTTCATTTCCTTCCCCTTTATGTATCACCAATAACTAGACCACATATGGAGTTAACAAAAATGTATTTTACTTATTGTCGAGGGTATTATTTTGCATGAGGTTACAATATGTGGTTTTATAAGATCCAGTCCAATCATACAAATTTAATGAGGTTGCATGAGACAGCAATTTGATGAGCCTAACATTTTTTCTTTACATAAGCTCCATGCAAATTGTATTTTGTGTGATGTGATTATACAAGTAGTCACAGCGTTCTCTATGACAGTTTTTAGGATTGTATAAGCCAATCTGGTGATATTGTATTATTTAGCAATAGACCAGTCTGATATGTCTTTAGTGAGGTAGACAATCGAATTCCAGGAATTAAATACACTATATTGCCAAAAGAATAGTACTTCTACAAATGATTGAGTTCAGGTTTTTCCAGTAAAGGATAACCCAACTGGAGGCCAATATATACAACTGTGGTGTTGATACTTGTGAGTCGACCCCTTCAAATGATTGAGTTTGGGTGTTTTAGTGAAGGGTTGTCCAGCTGGAGGCCAATATTTATCAGTGCGGTGTGGATATTTATGAATTGACCCCTATGAAATGATTGAGTTCAGGTATTTCCAGTGAAGGATAACCCAACTGGAGACCAATATATACAACTGTGGTGTTGATACTTGTGAGTGGACCCTTTCAAATGATTCAGTTTGGGTGTTTTAGTGAAGGGTTGGTTGCCCAGCTGGAGGCCAATATTTAACAGTGTGGTGTGGATATTTGTGAGTTGACCCATATGAAATGATTGAGTTCAGGTATTTCCAGTAACGAGTAACAAAGTAGTGGTTGGATGATCTATAGCTGGGGGCCCATATATATAATTGTGGTGCTGAAATTTGTGAACTGACCCCTTCAAATGGTTGAGTTCAGGTGTTTTAAGTATTGTTATTTCTACAGCATGCAAAGGCATTTTAGACAATTGTGTTTTTCCAACCTGTGTGTCCATTTTGGGGTATTTTTCTCTTCCAGCTTTACTGTGCCCCCCATTATAAAGCCAGCTCCATAAGGACATACAGGTTGATTTACTAAAACTGGAGAGTGCAAAATCTGGTGTAGCTGCGCATGGTAGACAATCAGCTTCTAACTTTAGCTTGTTTGGTTAAGCTTTGACAATAAAACCTGGAAGCTAATTGGTTTCTATGTAGAGCTTCACCAGATTTTGCACTCTCCAGTTTTAGGAAATCAACCCCATAATTTGGTGAGTTTTGTGTGAAGGAACTCAAGTGGCCCGCATTTGCCCTATTAATTGTAATGCCAGCTGTGGACCATCATCACCTGAACTCACAAACGCTCCTTTGGCTAAAGGAGAACAAATTCCCATGGAGAGCAGTTGTCTATGAATGTTCAATGTTAGTCAATGCATTTGGTGATTCGCGGTTCCGCTGAATGTTAGTGTTTTTACCGTGTTAGTAATCAGAGTATCTGTTGAGTTTGTTATTATATGTCTGTAACCAGTTCTATTTTCTATGTGGTGTGGTATAGTGTGTGTGTGGTATTGTAGTAGTTAGTGTTTCCATCAATACGTAAATATGCATCTGTTAGTAAGTCTGGATGTTATGTCAGTAATTTATGCACTCAGCTATATGTCAGTAAAGATTTATACTGTATTAATAATAAAGTGTATCTACTAAGAAGTCATTTATTGTTATCAGTAGTGACATGACAATGGTGGGTAGATGTTATCACCTTGGTAGATAGACAGGTTTGGTCTGGTCAGGTTGCACAGGCATGGTCTCAGTAACTCAGTTCATCAGTGATTTGTGACGCCGACATCTATCTTTGATGTTAACCACTTCAGTACCTATGGACTGGAGCACTATGGGCCTACTCATTCAGCAATAACTTTGTCATTACTTTAAGAAGAAGTATTGGATAAGTAAAAAATAGAAAAGTTCATACCTCCATACTGCATCATCTGTGTCAAGATACAACTGTGCCACACCGGCTCTAAAACGGAATTGAGCAATCACTAGACCACTGATCTCTCAGTTCTCAGTATGCTGCAAGTGGAGAGCAGTGACTGTTACACACATCAGACCAACAGACAATTCAGCCTTGTCCGATGAAAACAGTCCGTCGGACATGTTTCCTCGGACATGTCTGATCGTGTGTACAGGGCCTCAGTCACCACTCTCTGCTCTGTTCCTCCAATGCTCACTGAAGTGACTGGGAGGCTGGGCGGCTGGCTCCAGCTTTCAATCACACTCAATACGGTGAAGCCAGCTGTCAGTCAGTCAGGTGGATCCCAACAATATTGTAGGGATCCTTCCAGAACTCGGCTCAGCTTTTCCCCTGAAATGTACCTAGCGCTGTTGTATTAGAGGTCCATGATCTGTCTGTGCTGTCTAGCTGGTGTGGATTACACAGAATTACAAATCATTAAAGCAGGGCTAATGATCCCATACGCTATATATACAGTTCCTTGTCTTCCTCCAGCACTCATTGGCTTACAGATCCTAGCTGGACACTGCAAGCTCTAAGAGCAAGATCCTCATACATCCTGTTCTCTATTAGATAGTGTATAATGAGCAGAATCCTCATGTCTCCTGTCCCCTCTTAGATATTTAGATCTAAAGACTGGGACACTTACTTTTCCCTGTTTGACTGCAAGTTGAAATAAGCAGGCCCCTTGTACCTCCTGTCCCCTATTAGATATAAGCTGTTATGAGCAGAAGGGTCCCTAATCGTCTGTATGCTCTCAACTACCTATTCCCTATTACAGGGCCGTTTGAAGGAATTTGGGGGCCCCAAGCAAAACGGGGTCCCCCTGCACGCAAAGCCTACGTTAGCGATACACTAATTTTTTACACCCATGTTCTTACCCCCCCCCCCCCCAGTCCCTATGTTTTTCTATTCTCACCTCCCTTTCTTCCCTGTAGGCTGCCGTTGTAGCGTGGCCGAGCTCCTCTTCCTCCTGTCAGTCCGGTGTTTTATCATTATGGGTCCCCAGTCCCTTATCAAATAGTGCCTGGGCCGGGCTGGGTACCGCGCGGTACAGGAGATTCAGTTTCCTGTGTTTCCGGCCGGACTGACAGGAAGTGAGCACTCAGTGTGCACTTCCTGTCAGTTCGGCTGGGAACACAGGAAACTGAATCTCCTGTACCATGCGCCGTACCCGGCCGGACTGAAAGGAGTCCAGGAGGAAGGAAGAGGAGCTCGGCTATGCTACAGCCTGGGAAGGAAAAGTTGTGGGCCCCAGGCTAGCTCGGGGCCCCAAGCAATTGTTTGTTTTGCCTGTCCTGTAACGACGGGCCTGCCCTATTAGACTTGCCCCCATATTTAACTTTAAATTGTCTGAGCCTGACTCTCCCTAGCTTTAGAGTCAGAGATCATACTGTGCAGTGTTGACTCTTCTTTTTCAAGACCTCTGCAATTCGCCCTGGCATACTTTCGATCAACAGCCCATTCTTGCATAATGCTTGGAGTTTGTCAGAATTTGTGGGGGATTTTTGTTCACCCGCCTCTTCAGGATTGACCACACGTTCTCTATGGGATTAAGGTCTGTGGAGTTTCCTGGCCATGGACCCAATTGCGATGTTTTGTTCCCCAAGCCACTTAATTATCACTTTCGCCTTATGGCAAGGTGCTCCAACATGGTGGAAAATACATTGTTGATCACCAACTGTTCTTGGATGGTTGAGAGAAGTTGCTTTTGAAGGATATTTTTGTACCATTCTTTATTCATGGCTGTGTTCCTAGGCAAAATTGTGAGTAAGCCCACTCCCTTGTCTGAAAAGCAACCCCACATGAATGGTCTCGGGATGCTTTACTGTTGGCATGACACAAGATTCATGGTAGCGCTCACCTTTTCTTCTCCAGACAAGTTTTTTTTTTACCAGATGCCCCAAACAATCGCAAAGGGGATTCATCAGAGAAAATTACTTTACCCCAGTCCTCAGCAGTCCAATCCTTATACCTTTTGCAGAATATCAGTCTGTCCCTAAAGTTTTTCCTGGAGAGAAGTGGCTTCTTTTTGGCCCCTCTTGATGCCAGGCCGTTCTCCAAAAGTCTTCTCCTCACAGATGGACTCACACCTGCCTGCTGCCATTCCTGAGCAAGCGATGTACTGGTGGTGTCCCGATCCCGCAGCTAAATAAACTGTAGGAGACGGTCCCAGCGCTTGCTTGTCTTTCTTCACAACAATTGAACAACTCTCCTTGAAGTTCTTGATCTAGGTGCAATATCCTTGCTTGTGAATCCCTTTTTGTGCAAAGCAATGATGACTACACGTGTTTCCTTGCAGGTAACCATGGTTAACAGAGGAAAAACAATGATTTTAAGCACCACCCTCCTTCCAGTCTCTTATTCTAACTCAATCAGCATTACAGAGTGATTTCTAGCCTTGTCCTCATCAACACTGACAAGCGTGTTAATGAGAGAATCACTGACATGATGTCAGCTGGTCCTTTTGTGACAGGGCTGGGCTGAAATGTAGTGGAAATGTTTTTTTTGGGTTATTAAGTTAATTTTCATGGAAAACAGGGACTTTGCAGTAATTGCAATTCATCTGGTGACTCTTCATAACATTCTGGAGTCTATGTAAATTGCCATCATAAAAACCGAGGCAGCAGACTTTGTGGAAATTAATATTTGTGTCATTCTAAAAACTTTTGGCCATGGCTGTATAACAGTGTCCAGTAACAAGATTATACTGGTGTCATTATATGTGCTTGCAGTGATTTATATTAACCCAGGGGTGTCAGAGGGGCTGAGGTTTTTCTTGGAGTCAAGGCTCCGAACAGAGAACCCAAATTATCAAGCAGCTTATTTGGGGGTGGTGCCACATAAGAATTGGTAAGCTGCAATATTAATGTTTGTATTTGGATTTAAAGCGGAGTTTCACCCAAAAGTTGAACTTCTGGTCATCTGATTCCCCCCCCCCCCCCAGTGCCACATTTGTCACCTTTCGGAGGGGAGGGGGGAGTAGGGAGTGGGGAGCGGGTACTTGTTTTTTACAGGTACCCTGTCCCCACTTCCAGGAGAACAGGCCGCAGCTTAGTTTGCGGCGGCGTAGTGTAAATGGCCCGGAGTATTACCGCGTAATTCGAAGGGGGCGGCTTGTATTTAAATTAAGCGCGCCCCCTCGAACTGCTGGGAAAAAAGCCCAGTGCGCATGCTCCAGCTCACGTCGGAAAACTTCGTTGAAACCGACGTGAAAATGACATGATCATCACTTACGCAATGCCCTATTCGCGAACGACTAAGGCCTCGTACACACGAGGGGATATGTCCGCTGAAAACGGTCCGATGGACCGTTTCAGCAGACATCTCTGCTCGTGTGTATGGGCTAGCGGACAGATTTCTCCACCCGACAGATTTCAAAGCATGCTTTGAAATCCATCCGGTGGGAATCTGTCCGCCCGACATGTCTGCTGGTTAGTACACTTACCAGCAGACATGTCGTGCCCCACCGCCGCCGCGCCGCCGCCGAATGGATTCGGCGCATGCGCGGAAGTGTTTTACTTCCTGGTGCGGTGACGTGGCGATGACGCGGCGGCGTCAACGTCACCGCCGCGTCACCGCGCCGTCCGGCGGCGGGGAATTTGATCCGATGGTGTGTACACGCCATTGGATCAAACTCCCGATCGGACATATCCGATGGAAATGGTCCACGGACCGTTTTCATCGGATATGTCCGATCGTGTGTACGAGGCCTAAGTAAAACGACGTAACCGACGGAAAAAGACAACGCTGACCCAACGCCATACTTAACATAACATACGATGGAACTTCGTAAACCTACCCCTCATATAGCAGGGGTAGGTTTACGCTTACGGAAACGGCGTAAACGACGACGAGGCGGCGTAAAAACTTTTGGGAATCGACATATTAGGCTCATTTGCATAGGCAAATGAGAAATCAACGTAAAGGCCACCTAGCGGCCAGCAAAGTATTTACATCTACGATCCGACGGTGTAAGTGTTTTACACCTGTCGGATCTTTGCTGTATCTATGCGTAAATGATTCTATGAATCAGACGCATAGATACCCAGGGAAAAAAACAGAGATGCGACGGTGTTTCCTGCGATACACCGTCGTATCTCTTTTGAGAATCTGGCCCAGTATTTGTAGCTGCTGGCTTTTATTTTTTCTGAAGGAGCCTGGAGCTCCTCTTTAAGTGTCCCCTGTGGAACCAGGCCTAACAGTCTTTTTTGATGATAGTCATATGCACTTAAAGTGGAAAATTAGTCATAAAATTAACTCCTGCCAGATCACTTCAGAATTGGCCTCTTTTGCAGGTATAGCTATGTAAACAATAAGTGCCTATACTGTTTAAAATCCAGTAATACACTGTCTAACCCTGCTCTGCACATGCTCAGTTGATATCTGTTTTGGCACTGTGCCACATTTGTAGAAGCTGATCTGCTGACACCCTAAAGATTTACTACTAAGCTTTGGGCTTCAGCAAAATGGCAGCCTTCAAAACAGTGTGGCCTCGTACACACGACCGAGAATCTCGTCGTAAAACAAAAGTCGTTTTCCTCGACGAGGTTCTTATCAGGCTTGTCGAGAATCTTGTCAAGCTTTCCTTGCATACACACAGTCAAGACCAAATCTCATCGTTTTCAAACGTGGTGACGTACAACACGTATGACGACGCTATATAGGGGAAGTTTGATTCCACTGGCGCCACCCTTGGGGCTGTTTTTGCTAATCTCGTGTTACTGCATGTAAAAGTTTGGTGAGAGACGATTTGCGCTTTTCAGTCTGTTACAGCGTGACGAATGTGCTATCTCCATTACGAACGCTACATTTACCGAAGGTGCGCTCCCGTCTCATACTTTATTGTGAGTATGCGTGGGTTTCTAAGTATACACACGAACGTGTTTCTCGTTGTAAACCAGCCAACCAGGAAATTGAGATTCCCGACAAGAAAAGAGAGAACAGGAGCCTCCCTGTGTCACCATCGTCCTGTGACAACAGAAGAGGGCTGCGTGATTTGATCACTTTATTATATGGAGAATGTCGTCGTTCCAATGAGGAGAAAGAAAAGGTAATTATGTAATAAAATCTGGGAAGATTCATTTTACACTTTATTAATTATTCATTAAAACCATAACACTAAGCAATTAAGAAAATCGCTGATCCTATTATCTGCAATTAAGACGGCAAATTTAAATGAGAGATGAAGAGGGCTCTGCGAAGTGCGCACCGTTCCCTGGGAAACTCCGACTCCTGCTAACATTCCTTCCATGGGAAAAGGGCGATTTAAAGAGTAATTTCACCTTCCCAGAAAATTACTGATAGATATCGTAAGGCAGACAAGTCAAAAAGTCCTCTTTACTTCTATGTAAAGCCATTTTCTTTTTATTGGATAAAGTATGGGAAGGATTAAAGAGTTTTTTAACTTTTGCAGTAAAATTTGAGAAAACCCCACTATATATTTGTTATGTGTTCCCATTCACACAGCAATTGGTTTTAGCCTTCAGAACTAGGGATGAGCCGAACACCCCCCTGTTCAGTTCGCACCAGAACTTGCGAACACACCAAATGTTTGTGTGAACTTTAGAACCCTGTTAAAGTCTATGGGACTCGAACATTTGACATTTAAATGCTAATTTTCAAGGCTAATGTAGCGCCCCCCCCCCTATTTGTGGGGCGTTACGCTAAAGTTAGTGGGGAATGGGAGAGTAAATTACTCCCATTCTCAAATTGCCTAAATTTGGGCTGCTGCCAGTTTTGGAACTGCCTTGTAGGTCAGTCTGCATGCCAGGGGGGTGTTATTACCCCTGGGTGACAGTCAACGCTAGAAGGGGTTCTGACAGACCCACCTTCTCCCAGCAGCCAATCAGAGGAGCGGTTCTTTCTCTGAACATGCTGGCGGGAGGGTATATCTGGGGCAGTCGCCTGTGAGAGTGATGCAATGCGGGGCCCGAGTTCCAGGTGCGGCATCCACCTTCAGGGTACGTGCATCCATGGGCCCCGCCATCGAGGCCCGTCTGGCCGAGGTTGCGTACCGGGCGGAACTTCATTTTGATGCAAAGAGGGGCCCCAGCGGCTTGCTGGTTCCCAGATCCTAAGCGGGAGCTGAACGGTGGGGGATCGGCTCAGGTGAACCCAAAGACAGAGGTTGTCTGCGAGGCCTGGGTGAACTACCGGGGATCCGGTCACCACACAACATGACAGGTACACTTCAGCTGTCAATCGGTGACCTTGAAATTGGACTTACTGGCAGGATTCATTGGTTCTAACCTTTGACAAATCTAAGAAAATTCACCAAGCCTGTGGCAGAGGCCCTGTTTCCTCCCAGTGACTTTGTTTGAAAGTGGCCCTTTGGCTGCCAGGCTCAAGTAAATCGCCTGTCAGGGGGCACTTTACCCACTCTAGTGAGAGTGGCGACGTTTGAACTTGACTATGCTGAGAGTAGGTTTGCTCTCTCTTTGATATCCAAGGCCTGATACTACAGTTCTCTCTTTGCTCATCAACCTTTTCTCTATCATGTGTCTTGTTGATGTCGGCCATGTTGGGCCTTGGAATAAAGCATTGAAAACTCAAGTTGATGTCTGGACACTTGGGCCGGGATCCACAAAACTTTTACGGCGGCGTATCTCCAGATACGCCGCTGTCATTTCAAATCTGCGCTGGCGTATCTTTACGCCGATTCTCAAAGGCAGATACGTCTAAAAAATAGGCTTCCTCCTCCGGCGTAACTTTCCTACGCCGGCGTATAATTGTGTGCAATTATACACTGGCCGCTAGGGGCGCTTCTGTCGATTTTCCGCGTCGAATATGCAAATTACATAGATACGCCAATCCACAAACGTAGTTGCGCCCAGCGTATCAATATACGCAGTTTACGTAAGGCATACGACCGGCGTAACTTTACCCCTCATAAAGCAGGGGTAAGTCAGGTTAACGTATGGACGTCAGAACAGCTTCGTATTTCACGTCGTACGCGAATAGGGCTGTACGTAAGTTATGTTCACGTCGGAGGCATTTTTTGACATATCTTAGGAATTAGACCGGACATGAGTCGGAGCATGCGTACTGGGTTACGTCCTTGGACGGCGCATGCGCCGTTCGTAGGTACATGCATGTACATAGGGTCAAGCCTCATTATAATACTACACGCCCACGACCTACCTACTTCGAAATACGCGGGCTTACGCCGGCCCATTTACGCTACGCCGCCGTAACTTAGGACACAAGTGCTTTGTGAATACGGCACTTGCCTCTCTAAGTTGCGGCGGTGTAGCGTAAAGAAGATACGCTACGCTCCCACAAAGATCCGCTGATGTCTGTGGATCTGGCCCATGCTCTTTAACCACCTTCACTAATATTATCCCTAGACAAGAATCACTGGTAATAAGCTCCTTCGGGGGTGAGCGCTACACTAATATGCAAGTTATTGTCCTAAAAAGTGTTTGGGGGCCTGGGACCTACCCCAGGGGACATGTATCAATGCCAAAAAAAGTTTTAAAAACTGTTTTTTTTTTTCGGGAGCAGTGATTTTAATAATGCTAAAAGTGAAACGATAAAGTGAAATATTCCTTTAAATTTCGTACCTGGGGGGGTGTAAAGTTAGCATGGGAAATAGCGCACTTAAAACAGTCTCTGCACAACGGGGCTGATTTACTATTGTCTATGTGCCGCGCCGGTTCATAGCTTAATTAGTGCGCTGGATGAATCCTTAATTAGGCGCATGAACGGCGTAGCACAGGGCGCAATGCAAGTAATATGTAAAGCCGCCTCTGAACTCCCTGTAGAAGTCTATGGGGGAAATCAAAAGTGCTCATTAAAGGCTAATATGCAAGTTTTGTCCTAAAAAGTGTTTGGGGACCTGTATTAATGCTTCTTTTTTTTTTTTTTAAACTGACGTTTTTTCGGGAGCAGTGAATTTAATAATGCTTAAAGTGCAACAATAAAAGTGAAATATTCCTTTAAATTTCGTACCATGGGGGATGTAAAGTCAGCATGTGAAAAGCGCATGTTTCCCGTGGTTAGAACTGTCCCTGCACAAAATGACATTCTGAAAGAAAAAAGTCATTTAAAACTGGACTCGCGGCTATAATGAATTGTCGGCTCCTGGCAATTCAGAGAAAATTCATTCACAAAAAATGGGGGTCCCCCCAAATTCAATTACCAGGCCCTTCAGGTCTGGTATGGATATTAAAGGGGAACCCTGTTGTCAATTAAAAAAAATGACGTGGGGTTCCCCCCAAATATCCATTCCAGACCCTTCAGGTCTGGGGTGGATTTTAAGGGGAACTCCACCCTAATTTTTTCTTTTAAAAATGGGGTGGAGTTCCCCCAAAAATCCACACCAGACCCCTTATCCGAGCACGTTAACCTGGCCAGCCGCAGAAAAGAGGGGGGGGACAGAGTGCGCCCCTCCTCTCCTGAACCATACCAGGCCACATGCCCTCAACATGGGGAGGATGTCCCCATGTTGATGGGGACAAGGGCCTCATCCCCACAACTCTGGCCGGTGGTTGTGGGGGTCTGCGGGCGGGGGCCTTTTTAGAATCTGGAAGACCCCTTTAACAAAGGGGACCCCCAGATCCTGGCCCCCCCATGTGAATTGGTAATGGGGTACATTGTTCCCCTACCATTTCACAAAGGAAGTATAAATAGTTGTAAAAAACACACAGACACCGTAGAAAAAAAGTCCTTTATTAATAAAGAATAAATAAAAAAATCCATCGGTGGTAATCCACTCGGTCCCGGCTCCCTGCTCCAACGTTGTCGATATCCAGCGATGGGTGATCTCCTCTCCGGTCCAGCGATGAGAAGATCATCCGGGATCCATAGCGCATCATCGCCAGCCTTCTCTCTCCACCGGACACAGCCCGGCGAATGACGCGGCTGAAGCTGTGACATTTCTTTTATTGGGGTATTTTCAACTCCCACTGGTTCACAGTCTGGCCCCCTAAAGTCTGAAGGATAACAAACGGGCCCTTTGTTTATAAAATTTGGAGACCCCTGACCTAGATCATCACCTTCTGCCTCCCATGTGAGAGACCTATCTAACAGAAAGAGGCAAGGCCAAGTATTTTCCTGAAGTACTTCAATTGGGAAAATACAGCATTATTGCCACTAGATGGAGCTGACATTAATAGGAAATATACATATTAGACACATTATGTGGATCATTTGTGACGGCTGTGTGAATGCTGAGACCATTTTTTTTTAAAATAGATCTCATAAAGATTTGTATATACTGTAATTTCAGTTGTCTATATCTGAACTGTTCCAAGCTTATGACAGGTCTACTTTAAATTAGGAACAGGACAGAGCACATTGCTTGTGTACCCATCATCCCCCAAACTCCTTTTTTTGGAATCCTCCAAATCCTGTCTCTGTCCTTTGTTGACAGTTCAGGGGATTTCTAAGATTGACAGGGAAAAGGCAAACTTTGTATTATATTTCATATCGCCTACTACTTTCACCCAAATTAAACTTCTAGTTTTGGCAGGAATTAGCCTTCAAGACTGATGACACTGTCCAAATATCAGCACATGTGTCTCTGAGCAGTGCTAGTACAGTGCCCTGTGTGGGCAGCACTAATCCCACAAATATTGAGTTTTTACTGGCTGATAATGAGTTCCTGGGAGCTGTCAGCAGAAGATTAAAGCTTTATAACTACCAACATGGTGTCATTGTAATATGCAAAATGAAAATTCTCATTTCAAAAGAAAGTTTTACATCACATAATTTTTCAAACAAGAGAAAGGGACCAAAACCTTGAAATGCGTTGCTAAACAAAAGACGCTGTAGGGAAATACAAGATGAATCATTTCCCTAAATGTCTAATTGGAACAGATCTCTGTCTTTTTATTTGCTAATTCTATTGCTGTACTGCGTTAAAATTTTTAATTCCCAGATGCTCCCAATATGCAGAATAACCTTCTTAGATATGCGTTGGAGTTGCTTGTTCCATGAGAACGTTATTCTACATTGCAGAGGTGAAATAAGGGTGCCCACCTACTTCTGAGACTCCACAGGCCTCAGACTAGGCCGGGCCCTCACGTCTGGGCTTTGTCCAGGAAATGCGGGAAAAACTCGCCAAGGCTTTTTTCAAAACACACCTGCAAGGAAACTGTATGGTGCATTACTGTATGTCGTTTCCTGCAGCCAAAGATATGCTTTCCAATGTGTGGTAGTGCCATTAACAATTAATTACACCCCCACACATCTTCTACAGATCAACGCGTTTTGTCTGCTGGTTGAGAATCAGTGCAACCAGCCTGGTTACCAACCATGTGATCAGCATGACAGCTGTGGAGATCACACAAAGAATTATGTGAATTACCTGTAGGCTAGATAAACCGTGCCCTCCCTTCCTTTCTCTATCTCTTTCTACTCTTTCTTTGTCTTTCTTTCTAGCTCTCTCTCTTTATTTCTTTCTCACTCTATCTTTCTTTATCACCCTCTCTCTTTCTTACTCTCTTTTTCTTTCTCTTTCTTTCTTGCGCTTTTTTTTTGTTGTTTCTTTCTCTTTTTTTATCACTCTTTCTTTCTTACTCAGTCTTTGTCATTCTTTCTCTCTATCTATCTATCTCTCTCTTTATTTCTTACTCCCTCTCTCCTGTTTTCTCTCTCTCTCTCTCTCTCTCTCTATTTCTTTCTCTTTCTTTCTCTTCCTATTCTCTCTCTCTCTTTATTTATTACTCTCTCTCCTTTTCTCTCTATTTATTTTTTTTGTCTTTCTTTCTCTCTTTCACTCTCTCTCTCTTTATTTATTACTCTCTCTCTCTCTCTCTCTCTCTCTCTCTCTCTCTCTCTCTCTCTCTCTCTATTTATTTTTTTGTCTTTCTTTCTCTCTTTCACTCTCTCTCTCTCTTTATTTATTACTCTCTCTCCTTTTCTCTCTATTTCTTTTTTTGTCTTACTTTCTCTCTTTCACCCTCTCTCTCTCTCTCTTTATTTATTACTCTCTCTCTCTCTCTCTCTCTCTATTTCTTTTTTTGTCTTTCTTTCTCTCTTTCACTCTCTCTCTTTATTTATTACTCTCTCTCTCCTTTTCTCTCTCTCTATTTCTTTCTTTGTCTTTCTCTCTTTCTCTCTCTCTCTCTTTATTTCCTACTCTCTCTCCTTTTCTCTCTCTTTCTATTTCGTTCTTTGTCTTTCTTTCTCTCTTTCTTTATTTCCTACTCTCTCTCCTTTTCTCTTTTTTTCTTTCTTTCTTTCTTTCTTTCTTTCTTTCTTTCTTTCTTTCTTTCTTTCTTTCTTTCTTTCTTTCTTTCTTTCTTTCTTTCTTTCTTTCCCTCTCTCTTTCTTTCATTCTCCCTCTCTCTTTCTTTCATTCTCCCTCTCTCTTTCTTTCATTCTCCCTCTCCTTTCTTTATTTCTTACTGTCTCTTTTTCTCTCTCACTTTTTCTTTATTTTCTCTTTCTTTCTCTCTTGCTCTCTTTCTTTATCTTTCTTTATTGCCCTTTCTTTCTTTCTTTCTTTCTTTCTTTCTTTCTTTCTTTCTTTCTTTCTTTCTTTCTTTCTTTCTTTCTTTCTTTCTTTCATTCATTTTTTCTTTCTTTCTCTCTGTCTTTCTTTCACTCTTTCATTCTTTCTTTCTTTCTTTCTTTCTTTCTTTCTTTCTTTCTCTCTCTCTCTCTCTCTCTCTCTCTCTTTCTCTGTTTCATTATTTCTTTATTGCCTTAGTTTAACTCTCTATCTCTCTCTCTCTCTCTTTCATTCTTACGTTCTCTCTGTCTTTCCCTTTTTTCTCTCTCTCTATCTCTCCCACTACCCCACCCTCCCTCACACCCACTCTCTCTCTCTATCTGCTTTTCTTTCTTTTCTTTGCCTCTCTATTTCTTACTCTTTCTTTGTCTTTCTTTCTTGCTCTCTCTTTCTTTCTCTCTCTTTTTTTCGCTCTCCTCTCTCTCTCTCTCTCTTTCTCTCTGTCTTTCTTTCTCTTTCATTCATTCTTTCTTACTTTCTCTCTCTCTTTCTCTCATGCTCTTTTTCTTTGTCTTTCTTTCTTGCCCTCTCTCTCTTTCATTATTTCTTTCTCTCTCTGTTTCTTTCGCTCTCTACCCCTTTCTTTCTTCCTTTTCCTCTCTCTCTCTCTCTCTCTCTCTCTCTCTCTCTCTCTCTCTCTCTCTCTCTCTCTCCTTGCTGTGCACAGAGAGAGAAGTCAAGTGTCTGAAATCCTTACAGAGTAAATGAATAAATGTATAAACAATTGTAGAACATAAAATTGCATATATACAGTATTTATAGTAGTTTTTTTAGTAACATGTTACAGTAATATGCAGCATGTATTTAAAAGACTGTGCATACCAATCCTTATTGCATGCTGCTACTTTAGATGTTGAATTAGCATATACTTATCTGCAGGGCTTTAGTATGTATTATTATTTAGCTCTTTCAAAATGAATTGGCTGCCAATGCACCCTAACACTCATAAAATTGCCTTCAATACTTTAAGCCGCTGACTTAGCAAAAGCGTGCAGATCAGGAAAATTTGAGTCTGTGCTGGCTTCACTGCCTGTGCTGTGGGCTTCCCCCAGATCAGCCAGACAAGAACAGGAGGGGCAGAGCATGGGGAGCCCCCCTGGCTGTGGTCAATAAGGCAGTGTGGTCATGAACATGGATCACGGATGTAGAACCAGCAGGAGATAATTTATTTTCTTTTTCCAGGTTGAATACATTTTCTTAGAACAGAAAAATACCTAGTGACCCTGCCAGGATCCAAGTGTTCTTATCGGATCTATCAAACATGTTTTGTAGCTTCCCCATCTATTTTTTGTGAACAACTAAAGATTGCTCCTTATATAACAGAGATGAGGAGAGGGGTTTGTAGTCCAAATCAGGAGAACAACCTAGTGTGACAAAGCTGCTCCTTTGTAGTCCCAGTTCAGTGAATGAGCTTTGTCATCCCAGGACAGGAAGTGTGTTAAAGTGGTGGTAAACTCTGTACTCCCACTTATATCTACAGGCAAGCCTATAATAATGTGAATATCCACTAAACTTGTTTTAGTTTAGGAGTTATTCAGAGTGTATACAGCCGATGACATCCCCGCGCATGTGCCTGTGCCACATGTGCGGGATTGACGTCATTGCACCCCAGGCCGCTCATGTAGCCGGAGGCCGCAAACCTGGAAGGAAGACCGTAAGAAGATGTCAGCTGTCTCAGCTGTGACATTGCGACACTGGAGGCATTCGTTCTTTCTAAGGTAAGTCTACTAGCACATTATGACATTGCCTTGCAGGGAATTTTCACCTGCAGTTTACTACCGCTTTAATGGCAGGATCACCAGGTGAAAAAAAAAGAAGGAAAAAAATTAAATGAATGCAGCCATCATATCAAAGGACTGCTAATACTGTATATTACATTTTATTTCTTGGGTTTAGCCATAAGTCATACATGGCCTCCCCCATTTAAATTAATTAATGATCTCTGTTTGTTATTTGACAGAGTTGGTAAAAAAGTATTTTCCGGCATGAAGCTTGGCAAGACACGTCTACCGAAAGATGACGGCAGGAAACAAGGTAATGAGATTCCACTACTTCCAATGATCCCCCTCTCGGCTCACAATAATTATTTAATGCAGTGCTTGATCCAGGACCTCTCAGGGCACGCTTTCAACACCTTATGTGCTTCTCCAGCAATTCTACATTTCACTATTTCATTTATTTACTATTGAGCCATTTTTACAAATAGTCAGTCTATGAATCCATATTTCATTGTGAATAGTAAAATCTTTACACCCAAAAGTGCACACCCAACTCTCAAGCCACTTACCAGCTACTCTGACCCTAAGATTGGGGTCTGGCTGCACTTTATCCCAGTATCCTTAAGGGATGGATAAATATCAGGAGCCAAGGTTCCAGGATGAGTTACCATACAAAACCAGAATGTTCTACATTGGGCTCAGCAAAAGGGCGCCAAAATTCGGTACTTAAAAATCTCCACAGGCGACGCTTTAAATTTCTTTACAGGTTAGGCGAGGTACACACGACCGAGAAACTCGTCGGGCGAAACACATCTTTTTCCCCGCCGAGTTCCTTGTTTGGCAGTCAAAAAACTTGTCGAGACAAATTTTCCCATTGCCCAACGAGGAAATAGAGAACATGCTCTCTTTTTGGCTCGACGAGTTCCTCGACGGGTTTCTCGGCAGAATATGTCTCCCATTGAGTTTCTTGCTGGATTCTGCCGAGAAAACCGGTCGTGTGTACGCGGCCTGACTATTTTCGAGTTACAGAGGAGGTCTAGTGCTTGAATTGTCACACAGCATACTAGCTCATTATGTGTCACTTACCTGAGATTGAAGCCCCCAAAGTCAGCCTCGGTCCCGTCCACTGCCGCCGCCACGTTCCCTGGATCTTCTGCCTGTTTTCGCCACTGCGGCGCTGTGATGGGCCGGAGCGGCGATGACGTCACTCCCGCGCATGCAGATCTTGCACATGCATGAAAACACATCAATGTCCCCGTTAATGCCATTCACAAAAACGCCACTGCTCAGTGCGCCTGCGCCGTTGTCTACAGCGTGCATGTGCCTTAGACAGCGGTGCCCATTTTTGTGAAAATATCTCCTTAACCATGTAGGTTAAGGAGATATTTCTTGCACCTACAGGTTAGCCTAAAGCCCTGTAGACACAGGCCAGAATCTTCTCAGGTAAAAACTGTCTCTTGCCACCTGAGTGTACAGACACTCCTTTCAAAAGAACCGCGGTTCTTTTGAAAGGCAAGAACGTGGTGACGTCATCACATACGACATCACATTCGATGCCGTTGCTGCCATCTTGCTGCACCCTACCTATGCATAGGAATCTACCACGCATGCGTCAAAGTCATTTCGAGCATGCGCGGGTTTTCATGGCGACAGGGAAGTATACACACTCTAGGGTTTTCTCGGCAGGAAAACACTGCCGAGAATCACAACGAGAAAATAGAGAGCAGGTTCTCTATTTTTCTCGTCAATATTTTAGGCAGTTTTCTTGACGAGAAACCTGAAAGCCTCGTACACACATTCGGTTTACTCACCAAGAAAGCTGTGCCAGCAGTTTTCTTGATGGTTCTTGCCAAGTAAACCAAGTGTGTGTACGAGGCTTTAATCTAGGCTTACCCGTAGGTGCAAGTTGGAACAGTGGGTTTACAACCACTTTAAGCTCTTTCCGTAGATAGCACAATTCTGTGCTATCAGACGCCTTGGCGGCGTCCAGAGACAACAGGGCTCTATTTATTGAACATTCAAAAAAATAAGGAAAAGTAAAATTAAGCAGACCAATATAACAATAAATAACTGAAAAGATCTAATACACTGTTTGTTTTTCGGTTAATTTCACAAGCTGCAATGGGGCTAATAAACACATGTAATTCTTTTTGGATTATTGGCTTTTCAACAATTTCATTACAACAAAGATATATAGCGAGAAGTTAAATGTTTAATGAAGTTCCAGAAATGGTAGTATAGGAAATGGAAGTAATAAGGCATTAAAGCTGTATTCCAGGCAAACAGCTAAATACATATAAGGGAGCTGTTTAATCTGAAAAAGGATTTGTATTTCTGTCCACCCAGACCTAAGATTTACATAGGATGTGGAAACTTTGCAAAAAAATCTGAACAAATTAATGGGGTGGGCAACTACATGGCAAATGACGTTCAATGTAGAAAAATGTAAAATAATGCATTTAGGTGGCAAAAATTTGAATGCTATTTATACACTGGGGGGATACCTCTGGGGGAATCTAAGATGGAAAAGGACCTGGGGGGTCCTAGTAGATGATAGGCTCAGCAATGGCATGCAATGCCAAGCTACTGCCAGCAATACCATGCATTAAAAAGGGGATCAACTCCAGAGATTAAACGATAATTCTCCAAGACTCCAAGACTCTGGTCCGGCAGCACTTGGAGTATGCTGTCCAGTTTTAGGCGCCATTCCTCAGGAAGGATGTACTAGAAATGGAGCGAGTACAAAGAAGGGCAACGAAACTAATAAAGGGTCTGAAGCATATTAGTTATGAAGAAAGGTTGTGAGCACTGAACTTACTCTCTCTGGAGAAGAGACGCTTGAGAGGGGATACGATTTTAATTTACAAATACCATACTGGTGACCCCACAATAGAGATAAAACGTTTTCACAGAGAGAAGTTTAACAAGACATGTGGCCACTCATTAAAATTAGAAGAAAAGAGGTTTAACCTTAAACTACGTAGAGGGTTCTTTACTGTAAGGCCGCGTACACACGAGGAGACATGTCCGCTGAAACTGGTCCGCAGACCAGTTTCCGTGGACATGTCCGATCGTGTGTACAGCCTAGCGGACAGGTTTCCAGTGGATAAAAGTTTCTAAGCATGCTTAGAAACTTGTCCGCTGGAAACCTGTCCATCGGACATGTCCGCTGGTTAGTACGCCTAACCAGCGGACCGAAATCCCACGCATGCGTCGAATTGATTCGACGCATGGTTAGAAGCATTGAACTTCCTGGTTTGCGCACGTTGCCGCGTCACCGTCACCGCCACGTCACCGCATTCTCTGTCCGCTGGGATTTTGGTCTGATGGTGTGTACACACATCAGACCAAAATATCCCAGGAGACATGTCCGATGAAAACGGTCCGCGGACCGTTTTCATCTGACATGTCTCCTCGTGTGTACAGGGCCTAAGAGCGGCAAGGTCTTTTGACTGTTCTTTTCTTCCTCCCCATGGCTCAGTGTCTAGCCTGCTTAGTGCATCCATGTGAGAGCTAACAAACTCATTGACTATTTATACACAAACACTAATTGTGATTTATAGAGCCATACATGTGGTCAATTTGGGTGATTTCTGTTTGTATTATGGTTCAAAAAGGATCCAAAAATTGATGTGATAATAAATGGCTTTATGTGATTGCTATCCTTAAATAAAAGACAGTTTTTGGGCACAATCAGTCATATTTTCAATATTAACCACTTGGCACTTACACCCCACTCCTGCCCAGACCAATTTCCAGCCTTCAGCGCTGATGCACTTTGTATGACAATTGTGCGGTCATACAACACTGTACCCAAATGCAATTTGTATATTTTTTTTCACACAAATAGGGCTTTATTTTGGTGGTATTTAATCACCACTGGGGTTTTTATTTTTTGCTAAACAAACAAAAAAAGATGCAAATAAAAAAAATAAAAAAACTCATGTTTCATATTTTGTTATAATATTTTGCAAACAGGTGATTTTTCTCCTTCATTGATATGCGCTGATAAGGCGGCACTGGTGGGCACTGATAGGCTGCACTGATAGGCACAGATAAGGCGGCACAAATGGGGACAAATAAGGCAGTACTGATGGGCAAAGATAAGGTGGTACTGATGGGCACAGATAAGATGGCACTGATGGGTCCTGATGGGTGTCACTGATGGACACTAATAGGTGTTACTGATAGGGGGCACAGATGGGCGGCACTGATAGGTGGCACTGATGGGCATTGATGGGTACTGGTAGGTGACACTGATGGGCACTGGTAGGTGACACTGATGGACAGCACTGTTTAAGAGGCACTGATTGGCACTGTGGGCACTGATGGGTGGCACTGTGGGCACTGGTAGGTGGCACTGGTGGGCACTGGTAGGCGGCACTGTTGTGCATTAGTAGGTGGCACTGACAGGTGGCACACATGGGCACAGATGAGCTGGCAGCAGCTCTCCCTGATCGGGACAGATGTCCCTCTGTCTTCCACCGGTGATCGACTTTTTTATTTCTCCTCATGCTATCAGCGTGAGGAGAAAAAATAGCCGATTACCGGCTCTGTTTACATCACATGATCAGCTGTCATTGGCTGACAGCTGATCACATGTTAAGGGGTCGGAACCGACCCCTTACTTCGATTTGTGATCCAGAAAGTCTCATAGACTCCCTGCAGGGGGCGCACAGGATCCTCAGCTATAGCACGGATGTGAAGATGTTAATGCCAAAATTTCATAATTTCTGCCAGGGTATGCAAACTTTTGAGCACGACTGTACATTTAAAACCAAAGTGCACACTAACATGCAGTATATTTCAAAACAAATGGTTCTTTACCACAGCATCCAAGATGGCGTCCAGTTACACAACTTTGAAGTAGGTGGAAACATTTGAAGATTTTGGATATTAATTATACATTCTCTGTATTATGGTAAAAAATTCCCCACTTCCTGTCCTGCCCCCCTCTGTTCCTAAACACTTACCTGGCTCCTGTCACTGCTCCAGCACTATGTGTGCTCCAGAACCGCTCCTTCACTTCCTGCTTTCACAGGAGAAACAGAGGGCAACAGAACCATAGGCTCCTCTCCTGCAGTCATAAAACTGTTCTGACCCAGGACCCAATGGAGGTGCGCATTCACAGGTGACTCCTTAGCATCTGGCTTGCTACAGGGGGCACCCAAAATATGGGAGGAGCCAAAAGTTCTATCAGGGACTACCAGAATATATAATTGCACAGAGCAGGTAAGTATAAGTTTCAGTATCACGTTAACCCTTACAGCGTGGGGCCGCTTCACTGCTAAGTGGATTTTTACGTTCCCCGGAGATTGGCTTTATCATTTCTAGATATTTCTATGACATAGCACATCTTCACTTTTTGAAGGTTCTCTTCAACAGTCTAAAACCAGTGTGTTGATCTTGTCTAAAAACTGCAATATAACAAAATCGAAATAAATAAAATTTGCCCACATTACTGTCACTGCACTAAAAAAACTTTACGAGTCGGGAAGCTTCTCATTTCCTTCGGAATGTGCGCATGTTTGTTTCTTATATAACTTTTATTGACCTTTTTTTTCCTTCTTTTCATTATACTCATATAACACAATAACACAATAATTTTCAGACAGCATGATTTATGAGCTGGTGCAGTAAATTGTGTTTATTTGATATTTTTAGGACATTAGTATATAGGGAATACAGAAGGTACAACTTGTAATAACTTAGCGCCAGATTCAGAAAGGACTTACGATGGCGTATCTCCAGATACGCCGTCATAAGTCCGAATGAGTGCCGTCGTATCTCGGCGCCTGATTCAAAGAATCAGATACGCCGGAATGTAGGCAAGATCCGACCGACGTAAGTCTCTTACGCCGTCGGATCTTAACTGCATATTTACGCTGGCCGCTAGGTGGCGCTTCCGTAGATTTACGCGTTGAATATGCAAATTAGGTAGATATGCCGATTCACGAACGTAGTTGCGCCCGTCGTATTGATATACGTTGTTTACGTAGGCGTTCGACCGGCGTAAAATTACCCCTGCTATATGAGGTGCAGCCCATGTTAAGTATGGACGTCGGAACAGCGTCGAATTGTACGTCGTTTGCGTAAGTCGTTCTGGAATTGGGTTGGGCGTAAGTTACGTTTACGTTCAATATCAATGAATATTTCCGATGTGATTTTGGAGCATGTGCACTGGGATACGTCCACGGCCGGCGCATGCGCAGTTCGTTCGGCGCGTCATTTACGTGGGGTCACGATTAGTTTACATACAACACGACCACTACCGGCGTACTTTGAATTACGCGGGCTTACGCCTGAACATTTACACTACGCCGCCGTAACTTTGGGCACAAGTTCTCTGTTACGGCGGCATAGTGTAAATGAGATACGCTACGCCGCCGGAAAGATAGGCGATTCTTTCTGAATCTGGCCCTTAGTGTTAATTTAAACGCAACCCAATCCAAAAAAGTGTTTTCCCATTTTGGGTGGAATGGGTAGATACACAGGGGGTTATTTACGGAAGGCAAATCCACTTTGCACTACAAGTGCAAACTACGGGCCAGATTCTTGTAGATTGCGGTATAGCGTAGCGTATCCTATTTACACTATGCCACCACAACTTATAGACGCAAGTGCCGTATTCTCAAAGCACTTGCTCCGTAATTTGCGGCAGCGTAGTGTAAATGGCCCGACGTATCCCCGCGTAATTCAAATTGGTAATGTAGGGGGCGTCTTGTAATTAAGTGTAGCCCAGTGCGCATGCTCCAAATCATGTCGCAAAAAGTCAATGAAACCGACCTGAACGTAACTTACGCAAAGCCCTATTCGCAAACGTTTTACGTAAACAAAGTAAATGACGGAAAATGCGACGCTGACCCGACGTCCATACTTAACATAGCGTACGCCTCACCTACGCAAAGTTACCCCTCATTTAGCAGGGGTAACTTTACGCTTACGCAAACAACGTAAACTACGACGGCTGGGTGCAAATACTTCCGGAATACGCGTATCTAGCTCATTCGCATATTTAACGCAGAAATCAACAGAAACGCCACCTAGCGGCCAGCGTAAAATTGCAACTTAGATATGACTTACGCCAGTCGGATCTACGCCAAATCTATGCGTAACTGATTCTGATTAACGCATAGATACACCCCCTCAGAAACAGAGATACGACGGCGTATCTAGAGATACGCCGTCGTATCTTTTCTGAGAATCTGTCCCTACAAGTGCAAAGCGCACTTAAAATTGCACGGAAAGTGCACTTGGAAGTGCAGTCGCTGTAGATCCGATGGGGACATGCAAGGAAGATAAAAAACAGCATTTTAGCTTGCACATGATTGGATAATAAAATCAGCAGAGCTTCCCCTCATTTCAGATCAACCCAACAGAATTACACAGGGCCGCCATCAGGAATGATGGGGCCCCTTACACAGCTTCAGGCATGGGCCCCCTGGAGAACCGGGGGGGGGGGGGTGCTACCGCCTGAAATTGAGAAGCGGGGTGGGGCCTTTACAAAAAAAGAAAAAATAAAAAAAAATATATATAAAAAAATGGGGTAGCCATCCGCGGCCCTGGGGACCTCTGGGCCCTTTAATAAAAAGAAATAAGATAGAAAAAATGTATATATATATATATATATATATATATTTTTTTTTTTTTAAAGGGTGGTTAATATCTGGGGCCCTGGGACCTTTGGCCCTTTAAAAATATTTTTTTTATCAAAAATAAATTTAAAAAAGAGGGGGTTGCCACCTGGGGCCCTGGGGGCCTCCGGACCTCTAAAAAATATTAAAAGACAAAAAATTGGCCCTTTAATAAAAAATTAAATAAAAATATATTAAAAAAATATATATTTTTATAAAAAAAAAAAAAGGGGGTTGCAATCTGGGGCCCTGGGGGCCTCTGGGCCCTTGTGGACCTCCGAACCTCTACAAAAAAAAAATAAAAAAAAATGGCCCTTTAATAAAAAATAAAAGAAAAATATATTAAAAAATGTATTTTTTTATAAAAAATAAAATAAAAAAAGAGGGGGTGCCATCTGGGGCCCCAGGGGGCCCCTGGGGACCCCCGGACCCCTAAAAAATAATAAGAAAAAAAAATGTCCCTTTAATAAAAAAGAAAAGAAAAATATATAAAAAAATATAGATTTTTATAAAAAATAAATAAAAAAACAGGGGGTTGCCATCTGGGGCCCTGGGGACCTCCGGACCCCTAAAAAATAATAAAAGAAAAAAAATTGGCCCCTTAATAAAAAATAAAAAAATATATATTAAAAAATATATATTTTTATAAAAAATAAATAAAAAAAGAGAGGGGTTGCCATCTGGGGCTCTGGGGGCCTCTGGGCCCCTGGGGACTTTCGGATCCCTAAAAAAAAAAAAAGGGGGTTCCCATCCGGGCCCCTTACAGGTGTAATGCCTGTACCCCCCTGATGGCGGCCCTGGATTTACAGCGACTGCACATATAAGTGTACTTTCTGTGCAATTTCAAGTGCGCTTTGCACTTGTAGTTTGCACTTGTAGTGCAATGTGGATTTGCCTCCTTTCATAAATAATCCTTAAGCCCTGTACACACGATCGGTTTGTCTGATGAAAACTGACCGATGGACCGTTTTCACCGGACAAACCGATGGTGTGTGGGCCCCATCTGTTTATTTTCCATCTGTGAAAAAAAAATAGAAAATGTTCCTATGTATAAAAAACTGATAGACTGTGTGGAACTCCATCGGTCAAAAATCCACGCATGCTCAGAATCAAGTTGACGCATGCTCGGAAGCATTGAACTTCATTTTTCTCAGCACGTCGTTGTATTTTACATCACCGCGTTTGGACACGATCAGATTTTTGACTGATGGTGTGTAGGCAAGACTGATGAAAGTCAGCTTCATCGGATATCCAACGAAAAAATCCATCGGATTCGATTCCATCAGATATCCGATCGTGTGTACAGGGCTTTAGGCTCCATTCACATCTAGGCGTTTTGTCGCCTGAAGCCCGACGCTGAAGCAGCCTGACATACGCTGGAGGGGGGAATTTACATTGTCGGCTATGGAGATGGTTCACATCTCTACGCCGAACGCCGATACGCCTGAAGCGTGAAGCCTGAAACAAGTCCCGGACCCTTTTTTTCAGGCGTATCGGACGTTCGGCCATAGCCGACAGTGTAAATTCTGCCCTCCAGCAAAAAAGCAATAGGCGTTTTGTCGCCACAAATCGCGGGGACAAAACGCCTATTGCATGTCGCCCGAATACGCCTGCTGTCGCCGACGCCTAGATGTGAATGCAGCCTTAGAGTCTTCATCATCAGCCCCGAAGCAGCCTTTTTCAACCTTTTTAGCAAGGATGAGCCCTTGATATAATTCTTAGGCCTGAAGGAACACCTTCCAATATTTGTTTTGCTACAGCTCACTGTACATTAGTGCGGGGGGCAGTGGGAAGCACACTTCTTACTTTGGTGGTCAGTGGGAGGAATGGTGTTAACGATTAGATAGCTAAAGCCCTGTACACACGATCGGTTTGTCTGATGAAAAACAGACCGATGGACTGTTTTCATCGGTCAAACCTATCGTGTGTGGGCCCCATCGGTTTGTTTTCCATCGGTTAAAAAAAAAAAAAAAAAAACATGTTTTACATTTTTCCTATGGATAAAAAAAGATAGAAAAAAACGATCGTCTGTGTGGAAGTCCATCGGTCAAAAATCCATGCATGCTCAGAATCAAGTCGACGCATGCTCGGAAGCATTGAACTTCATTTTTCTCAGCACGTCGTAGTGTCTTACTTCATCGCGTTTGGAAGCGGTCAGATTTTTGACCGATGATGTACAGGCAAGAATGATGAAAGTCAGCTTCATCGGATATCCGATGAAAAAATCCATCGGATTCGATTCAGATATCCGATCGTGTGTACGGGCTATACAGATGAAAAGTTTTCCCGCTAGGATTTTTTCCTGAAGGGAAAAAAGAGATCCTGTTGTCTTTTTTTCCAGCAGTTTTCCTGTTGAAAAAGGTCAGATGTAGTATACACACGGCCGGGCTTCCCGACCAAAAGCTCTCATCTGACTTTTTCCGAAGGGTAAACCGCTCGTGTGTACGGAGCATAAGGCTACAAGGACTGTGGAGAACCACCTTGCTCAGATGTCACCTGCTAGGTACAGAGGACTCAGGAATTTGCAGCTGCAGAGCAGGCAGTATAACCAAACAGGTTTCAATGAGGTGTGCAAAAACTGAACCAAAACACGCCACCACTAATCCAGTGCACAGCATAGTAGAGTTTTTACAAAACAGAAGGTATCTGCAATCAGGGCTGGTACAAGGATTTTTGACACCCTAGGCGAAAAATCATTTTTACCACCTCCTTGGCTTCACCCCTGACCCCACCCCCTTTTCCCTGCCCATGTAAATCCCACTTTTTCAATGAAGCGCCCATCAAATGCAGCCTCACCAGCGCCCATCAAGTGCAGCCTCACCAGCGCCCATCAATGCAGCCTCACCAGCACCCTTCCAATGCAGCCTCACCAGCACCCTTCCAATGCAGCCTCCCCAGCACCCATCGAATGCAGCCTATCAGTGCCCATTAATGAATGTTTGCTTGCTTCCATTCATACACAGTCCTCTGCTGCCGCTGTGCCTCTGCCACCATGTGCAAACGGAGCGGTGGCTGCCTGCTGATACTGAGACGTAGTTGCTTGCTGCAGAGAACAGAGAGTAGGAACACCAGTGGCTGGGCACCATAGGCAGTTGGGCGCCCTAGGTGGCTGCCTAGTTTGCCTTGTCTGAAATCGACTCTTCGGCTTAATTCACACCCAGGGGTGAACTGACCATTGAGGCTCTCGGGCTCTGCCCGAGGGCCCCATGCCACTAGGGGGCCCCATCAGGGTTGCCAGGCTCAGTAAAACCAGGGACAGTATGTAAAAATCTGTTGTTTTTTTAGATCTGTCCCTGATATGTCCGAAACCGACATGCTTTTAATGTGAAAATCCCGAGATTTTAGCCCCGCCTCTGCACTGCCTTCTGGCATTGTGGCCATCTGTAAGCCCGGGGGCCCCCATAATCTTCTAATGCCAGGGGCCCCATGAATTGTCAGTCCGCCCCTGTTCACACCTATGCATTTTTAGTGCTTTTTGCAGGTTTACACTACAGAACGTGTTCCATAGGAAACAATGTTATATGGACTGTAGTGAAAATATGCAAAATGCACAAAGCACTAAAAATGCATAGCTGTGAATCGGGCCTTCCATCATAAATCGAATGGGTCATTTTAGGATACTGAGCAGATCCTGGGCTGTATTCTTCATAAGTGCACTTGTGGGCCGGTGTCAAAGACAGTGTAAACTAGTGTTGCATATTGCATATTCGAGTATTCGCGAATAACTCGAATATCGCGGCGAATAATCGGTATTTTGAATATTCGTATTTTTTAAATTTCGCAATAAATTTCGCATTTTTTTTTTTTATAAAATATAGCGAATATTCGTAAATATCGAATATTCGTGATATTTTATCCCAAAAAAATAGCGAAATTTCGCAATCATTTTCGCTTTCGCATATGCGAAATTTCGCTATTTTTTTTTTTTTTATAAAATATAACGAATATTCGTAAATATCGAATATTCGTGATATTTTATAAAAAAAAAAAACGCGAAATTTCGCATTGGCGAAAATTCGCAATTTTTTTTTTTTTTTATAAAATATCACGAATATTCGATATTAACGAATATTCGCGAATATTCTTCGAAATATTCGCGAAATATCGCGAAATCGAATATGGCGTATTCCGCTCATCACTAGTGTAAACCTCAAATTGTATAAATTGTGATATATTTATCAAAAATGTCTTAACATCTTCTGTCCATCTCTGCACATTTGTGGTTAAAGAGAACTATAGTGGGAGGGGGACACAGGGGTTATTGAGAGGAGTCTTAGGACTCTACAATTCAGGAAACATGAAATCATTATTCCTTTGTTTGGTGGTATGTACAGTTAACAAATACCTAAAGCAGAGCTCACATATGTAGCCTTCTATAGCACATTCTAGCATTATGCCGCGTACACATGATCGGTCAAACCAATGAGAACGGTCTGATGGACCGTTTTCATCAGACCAAACCGATTGTGTGTGGGCCCCATCGGTTATTTATCCATCGTTAAAAAAATTCAAACTTGTTTAAAAATTACCAAACATTCTCAGAATCAAGTCGACGCATGATTGGAAGCATTGAACTTCATTTTTTTTAGCACGTCGTTGTGTTTTACGTCATTGCGTTCTGACACGATCGTTTTTTTTTAACCGATGGTGTGTAGGCAAGACTGACCATCAGTCAGCTTCATCAGTTAACTGATGGAAAAATCCACCAGACCGTTTTCATCGGTTTGACCGATCGTGTGTACAGGGCTTTAGTTTTTACCTAAATAAACACGTGGTGCAATTGGCGGAGCTTGTATAAAAGGGGTGCCCTAATTTGGGTGTTCCTGGGGGGACAAATGCACACCTCCCAACATTTTGAGTTGGGAATAAAGGAACACCTACCAGTAAACATATGGAGGTATGGGACACACCCCCTTAAAGGAGAATTAACCCCCAAAAAAGGTTAATTAAATCCACAAGGGTTTTTTTTTTACCACTATTACTTTATATAGGTTTTTAAAATGTACAAATGCAGCAATTTATCATTTGGTTTAGCACTGGGAAACATTTTTTGAAAGATAAAAAGTGCATTTTATATACAGCTATATGGATCAGACCAAAATGAGGGACAAATGAGGATGAATGAGGGACAGAGGGACATTGATCCAAATCAGGGACAGTCCCTCGAAATCAGGGACAGTTGGGAGCTATGCAAATTTCTAAACATATTTCAAAACTATGTAAAAATAGATCTCTAAATTACATTTATATGTATTTACAGATGAACCGGCTGTCTTGGAGACAGAAGACCTGGACAGGAAGGCGATGCGGCTGGGTGGTGGACTGGACCCAGACACCATATCTCTTGCCTCTGTCACGGCCCTCACAACTAATGTCTCCAATAAAAGGTATATTAATGACTCCTTCATAGGGTATTCCAGCATTTTATAAACTTTGTACCTATTCCTCCATCCTCTATGCAAACACCTGCATCATCACTATGGCAAGTGTAATGACGTCATCATGCAGTGTCAAGCATCCCAGCATGTGCAATGAAGTCATTTGGGGGTGCCGGCAGCACAACCCCCCAGATCCTTCTCCACTGCAGATCCCCCCAGTTGTACTCCCCCTATTATGTATGATGCTAAGAATATGCATGCATCATACATAATAGTACAACTGAAGGGATCCGTAATGGAGAAGGATCTGGGGTTTTAGTTGATCATAAGCGCAATAATGGCATGCAATGCCAAGCTGCGGTTTCCAAAGTGAGCAAAGTCCTTTCTTGTATTAAGAGAGGTATGGACTCCAGAGATAGAGATATCATGTTGCCCCTGTACAAATCATTAGTAAGACCTCATCTGGAATATTCAGTTCAGTTTTGGGCACCAATTCTCAAAAAGGATATCGGGGGACTGGAGAAAGTGCAGAGAAGGGCAACCAAACTGATAAGAGGCATGGAGGAGCTCAGCTATGAGGAAAGATTAGAGGAACTGAATTTATTCACTCTTGAGAAGAGGAGAATAAGGGGGGATATGATCCACATGTACAAATACATAAGAGGTCCATATAGTGAACTTGGTGTTGAGTTATTCACTTTGAGGTCAACACTGAGGACAAGGGGGCACACTTTACGTCTGGAGGAAAAGAGATTTCACCTCCAAATACGGAAAGGTTTCTTCACAGTAAGAGCTGTGAAAATGTGGAACAGACTCCCTCCAGAGGTGGTTCTGGCCAGCTCAGTAGATTGCTTTAAGAAGGGCCTGGATTCTTTCCTAAATGCACGTAATATAACTGAGTACTAAGATTTGTATGTAAAGTTGATCCAGGGTAAATCCAATTGCCTCTCGGGGGATCAGGAAGGAATTTTTTCCCCTCCTGTAGCAAATTGGATCATCGCTCTGCTGGGGTTTTTTGCCTTCCTCTGGATCAACTGTGGGTATGGAGTTGGGGGTATGGGATTGTACTGTGTTTTTTATTTTGTTTGTTTATTTTTTTGTGGTTGAACTGGATGGACTTGTGTCTTTTTTCAACTTGACTAACTATGTAACTATGTAACTATGTCTGGTAGTGTACAAGGTGCTCATTCTCTTATTAAATTGCTCCTCTGTAGATTAATAATATTTTTTATGGTTGGGGGCAATTATCAGTTTCCACATAATATTAGCAGTTATATTTTAATTTAACTGCCATTTGATATCTGAGATGGCAGTTAAGAAAAAAACTCTTTGGATTTGGTTTATGAACAGTTTTGAAAATCTTGCTCAAAGTTTAAAGTTTGCAACCTTTGTAGGGAATCCCAATGAAGTCTATAGAGGGCAAATCATGTTATTTAATTCTGACCATCTGTAGGGCAAAAAAACAAACAGCTACTGTCAAATAAAAAGTATGGGAAGCCTGATTAGGGCTGCCACCGTTTCTTCAAGTCAAACCCGAACACTTTAGCATGAACAGCATTTATTTTTTTAATAGTATAAACTATACATATATTTTGCAATTAAATAACATTTCTAATTATATGAAATAATCACAAGTCCCCCTTTACATCAGAGTCCACAGAGTTCCCCTTTTATATCTGAACTCACAGAGTTTCCTTATACTGTAAGGGGGACTCTGCAGACTTTGATGTAAGGAAGAACTCTGGGGACCCTGACATAAGGGATGCTCTGGGAACCCTGATTTCAGGGGGAACACTGAGAACTCTCATGCACAGAGATGACTCTGATGTAAGGGGGGACACTGAGAACTCTCATGCACGGAGATGACTCTGATGTAAGGGGGAACACTGTGGCCTCTGGTGTAAAGGGAAACTCTGATGTAGGGGGTGCTCTGAGAACCCTGATTTACCTTAATGTACTCCTGTGGCTCCTGTGACTCAGCTGACCAGGGACAAAAACTATGCACTGCATTATAGGTCGTTCCTTATGTCTAGTGATAAACATGCAAAGTTTTAGGTCAAAAACTCCTTGGATTCACCACGAAACCATGGTAGCAGCAAATCCCTCTATGCTGATTTACAAAATGTGTTCTATATCACAGTGCGGGAAATCTGTGTCAATATTTGTATTGTGAGCCAGAGACATAACGAGCCCCCTGAGATTTCCTATATTGTGTATATTAAATCCCTGCATTTGTTTTTTGGTAGGCTTACTTTAATGTTAGTGTTATGTAACGTATTTCTTTTTTCTGTAGATCTAAGCCTGACATTAAAATGGAGCCCAGTGCTGGGAGGCCAATGGATTACCAAGTAAGTCCTCAGGATAATGTTCTCTTCCAATTTTTGCAAACATTTTGCAGTTTAAAGTGAACCTGTGGCCAGACTATAAACATTATGAAAACAACAAGTATTAAAACGAGTTACATGACACCGGGGAGGGAAAATGGCTAATTGGGCCCAATTTGGACATCTTCACTTAGGTTTGTACGCACTTTTATTGCCAGCAGTTTAGACATTAACCACTTAAGACCCGGACCATTATGCAGGTAAAGGACCTGGCCAGTTTTTGCAATTCGGCACTGCGTCGCTTTAACTGACAATTGCGCGGACGTGCGACGTGGTTCCCAAATAAAATTGGCGTCCTTTTTTCCCCACAAATAGAGATTTCTTTAGGTGGTATTTGATCACCTCTGCGTTTTTTATTTTTTGCGCTATAAACAAAAATAGAGCGACAATTTAAAAAAAAATCTATATTTTTTACTTTTTGCTATAATAAATACCCCCAAAAAAGATATAAAAAAACTTTTTTTTTCTCAGTTTGGGCTGATACGTATTCTTCTACATATTTTTGGTAAATAAAATCGCAATAAGCGTTTAATGATTGGTTTACGCAAAATTTATAGCGTTTACAAAATTGGGGATAGTTTTATTGCATTTATTATTATTTTTTTACTACTAATGGCGGCGATCATCGCGCGACCCACTTTGAATACTTTGAAATGCAAAGGAGGGATCAAGGGTCTTTTAGACCCCCGATTCCTTAAAAAAGAGTACCTGTCACCACTTTTTACTTTTACAAGGGATGTTTACATTCCTTGTGACAGCAATAAAAGTGATCAATTAAAAAAAAAAAAACACAATTTTATATTATAAAAATAAATAAGAAAAAAATGTTTTTAAAGCACCCCTGTCCCCACGAGCTCGCACAGCAAAAAAACACATATGGAAGTTGCGCCCGCATATGTAAACGGTGTTCAAATGACACATGTGAGGCATCGCCGCAATCGTCAGAGCGAGAGCAAAAATTCTAGCATTAGACCTCCTCTGTAACTCTATCCTGGTAACTAGGGTTGTCCAGATACCGATACTAGTATCGGTATTGGGACTGATACCGAGTATTTGCGGGAGTACTTGTACTCGCGCAAATGCTCCCGATGCCTAAATAGAATACTTTTTTTGTATTTATCAACATGTTCTGTGAAAATTCTTTGAGTTTTTTACTACTGCGTGACAAGCAAATAAAACATTTTTATTCATTTTTACTCATTTTTATTCTTTTATAATGTCTTGAGTTAGAGTTCTTCATAATTCTAAAGAAAATATCCTTAGTCTAAATTGTGGTTTGAAAGGTGTCACATGACATTTTAAAAAAGTATCGGTATTCGGTATCGGCGAGTACATGAAAAAAAGTATTGGTACTTGTACTCGGTCCTAAAAAAGTGGTATCGGGACAACCCTACTGGTAACCGTAAAAAAAAATTAAAGCGTCGTCTATGGAGATTTTTAGGTACCGTAGTTTGTCGCCATTCCACGAGTGCATGCAATTATTAAGCGTGACATGTTTGGTGTCTATTTACTCGCCTTAACATCATCTTTCACATTATACCAAAACATTTTTCTATTTTTTTTTTTGCGTTTAAAAGACCGCTGCACAAATACCGTGTGACATAAAATATTGCAACAATCGCCATTTTATTTTCTAGATTCTCTGCTAAAATATATATATAATGTTTATACATTTTTTAGCAAAAAATACGGATTTTAACTTGTAAACACCAAATGTCAGAAATAGGCTTAGTCATGAAAGGGTTAATTTTCTGACCTTCCTCTCCTGCAGGTTAGTATTACAGTGATCGAGGCTCGGCAGCTGGTGGGATTAAACATGGATCCCGTGGTTTGTGTTGAGGTTGGAGATGAGAAGAAATACACCTCCATGAAAGAGTCCACCAACTGCCCGTACTATAATGAGGTAAGTACTTTGAAACCGCAGATCATTATCGCCTTCCAAGGATTGTGATAAAGAGAGAACTTCCAGGAAAGAAATCTTATAAATAGCTAGCTTGATTACAGCCAGGCTGACAGTATACACTGGAGGAATGTTATTCAAGCTAGTAATTGCTTTATTACACTAGCGTCTTTTTTTTTTTATTTGCTTTGTGTTTGCAACGCATATTAAAAAAAAAACTGTACTAACGTTACACAAGAATGCAGAGTGTTACTGCCTTTAATATATGCAAAGTAGCCTTAGATGTTTACAGGTTTTAAAATGAGAACATATATTCGGTAACATGGATAATATAACTCCCTAGGCCCCTATGTGAGAGAAAGCAATTTTCCACAACACTGGTCCTTAAAGTAGTGATAACTCTCTGCATTTGTAGGTTGAACACATTGAGCACAATAGAATAAACATTCTCCAGTAAGCTGTTAGTTAACATTCTTACCCAGCTCTTTCAGTGCTGCTTACCTGAACTTCCGGCCTTCAAAGAAAAGCATTAGCAGTGGATAGTGCAGTCTCCATTTAGTGTGTTAGCTGAGAGGAGGGAGGAGAAGGGAGGAACAGGGGAGTGCCTTGCCATCCTAGTCTTGTAGACTTGGCCTGTGTGTTTCCATTGATGCACAGTAGTAGGTTCGCACCAGAACCTTCAAACAGACCGAACGTTCGCGCGAAAATTTAGAACCCCATTGACGTCAATGGGACTCGAACGTTCGAATTCAAAAGTGCTCATTTTAAAGCCCCATATGCAAGTTATTGTTGGAAAAACGTCTTTGAGAACCCGGGTCTTGCTCCAGGGAACATGTATCAATGGAAAAAAGTTTTAAAAACGGTTGTTTTTTCTGGAGCAGTGATTTTAATGATGCAGCATCATTAAAATCACTGCTCCAGAAAAAACGACCATTTAAAAAAAAAAAAATTCCATTGATACATGTTCCCTGGGGAAAGACCCGGGTTCTCAAAGACATTTTCACAGGCATAATATAGACACCCAGCAGGTACAATATTTAAAGGAATTGTTCTTTTTTTATATATATATTTAAGCATCATGATGTTATATATGTTCATTTTCGTACCCGCGGGATAATGTGTACATACGAAAACGTTAAAGCACCAAAATACGAAAACAACGGGATTACGAATGAGCCGCATAACAAACGACCGCAAATATGAACGAACGATCCAATGGAAAGAAACGACAAAACGAAAACGGCAAAAGAACGAAAATGAAATCTATAACAAAAGATTTGCATTCTGTATTTTGCTTGAATCCGTTTTGTGTTCGTTTTCAGTCGTATGTTCATTGTTCAATGACATCTATAACAAAAGAATTTCATTAAGTATTATTTTGAATTCCTTTTTTCTGTTCGTATTGTGTATTCAAAATACTGAATGCAAATCTTTTGTTATAGGTGTCATATCAACATACGAAAATAACAAAAGAAAACGGATTCAAATGCAAATCTTTTGTTATAGATGTAATTATCGTTTTTTTGAATGGCCAGTGAGTGAGTGTAGAGTTAGTGAAGCAGCTTCTCTTTTGTGCTGAGAGTACACTAGTACAGTGAGTAGTAGTACAGTAAATACTAGTACTAAATAGTAGTACTGCAATACAAATCGTATGAAACAACCTTATAAGGGGTTTAGGAGTGTCTGGAATACTCTAAAACAGCAGACAGTGAGCATGTGTCAGGGCCATCTGCCTCCCCGCCAACCTATCCATCAAGTCCAGAACCTCCCTCCAAGTGGGATGCAGCTTCTTACATTCCCAAAATAGATGTAAAAAAGAACCCTGAAGGGGGCAGCCCCGAAAGCATAGGGGGGAACTCTGAGGGAAAATGTTGCCTAACCGAAGGGGGGTGAGGTACCAGCTGGTGTATAGTTTGATGGCTGTTTCCCTAACTGAAAGGGAAATAATGCACTTCCTCAGATTCTGCCAGCTAGCATCCCAATCACCCTGTTCATATTCAAGGCCCAACTCTTGATCCCATTGGGCCATATGTTTCAGAATGGAACCCAGTCCATTCGTCTCAATGGATTTATACAGCAAGGAGATCAGGCCCTTCTGCCTGGGGGAAGTCAAACAAAGGGTTTCAAAAAACGTATTTGAGCCAGAGGGGACAGCAGCATAGTGTGTCTGAAAAAAATGGCGGACCTGCAAATACCTGTAATATTCCCGCAAGGGGACGTTCTTTAGCGTTCTAAGCTGAGAAAAGGAGACAAATTTGCCGTCATGCAAAAAGTCCCCCAATGCTGTCAGACCGTTGCTCGTCCACCATCCAAAACCAGCAGGCCTATGAAATAGCAAAAGGGACCCCCGAAAAAAGAGCCAGACGAGGGCCAAACCTCCCCCAAAGTCCCAGCTCCTGGGCAACTATCTGGTTGTTACCTTTTAAACTTGTGACAAAAGATTTTGAGGTCCATAAAAGTCCCAGCAAATAATAAGGGCGTACCGAGTCCTGTTCAAAACAAACCCAGGGGACTCTAGAGTTTCTAATGTTCGACGAGTTGGCTATTTTGACAGAACACCAGCCCCGCTAGAAGGATAATTAGTTTAAAGTGGATGTAAACCCACTCTCATCCTTTCTAAACTACTGCCATAATGGTTATCTAAAAGGATATACATACCTCCTGCATGTATCCTTACCTGTCAAATGTCTCCACTCTGTCTGTTATGAGACCTGAAAAACTGCAGATTCTGTGGGTGGGTCTGTTTTCTGGAGCTCTGTGGGTGGAGTTGTGATGTCAGTAGACTCCCTGTCCTCCTCTATACTCCCCTTGTCAACATGCATTTTTTCCTATATATTTCTTACACTGAATTCTGCTATGATAACTAACATCCAGTCAAAATCCAGAAAAGTAACCACATGACTTCAGAAAAAGGAGTGGGGGTGGCAATTAAAATGTTTTGCCTGTCTGAAGCTAGTGCATGAGATATGTAAATAACGTGTCACACACAGCAAGGGGGCGGAACGGACTAAGGTTTTTCTCTAAGTCTGTTTTATTTCACTGAACAATAAAAGAGGATTGCTCAGAGCTGGATTAACTATGTGTGGCAAGACTGGGCACAGATGATAGGAAATCTTATACTGTACATTGTGATATCAAAAAATAAATAAAAATAAATTAGTGTTTACATCCACTTTGATGGGGGAAACAATGAAAATGGAAATTAATGCAACCACCACATCTATGGATTTGTAAGCTGCAATATATTATTTTTTGTGCTATTGGGTTTACATATACTAAACTAAAGTAAAACTTTTGTTGTTTTTGGTTGTTATCATTTAGTCAGTAAAGTTATATCAGATGTTTGTAGAACTGCTCTTTTTTTTATTTCAATTAATTCATCTGGTAGGTCTTCAAGAACATGGGGCTTCCATGAGGGTTCAGGCACATTGGCTTAAAGAAACTCTATATTAGTGTTTTTTTTCTGCCAAAATAACTTGCGTTTTTTTTTTTTTTTTAAGCCCAGTGTGCATTAACCCTGAAACAGAACCATATGTTTCAAAACTTGTGTGGACAACCTCTGACCTCATAAGTCACCATCTACTTTTATAAGGGCTAGTTTATCCTTCTTTCTCATTGAGTGGTTTAGATTTTTTTAGCTTACTGCTAAAACTGGCTATGTACAGGTAAACTTTTGTTTGAAAATTATAATTTTTAAGATATTTGTTCGATTTTCTTAGTGGGGTCAAATCAAAGTTGGTTTTCAAGCCTAGCAATCTGAGGATGCAGGATGTCTATTTCTCTCAATGGAAAATATTTTAACTGTGAATGTGGGAAAGTTATATACTGTATATTGTAATGTCCATTCAAATAAATGGGATATCATTCAAGTATCAGGTTGGAATGGAACATTAGGGACTTTTGGACAAAAGTTGTTGACTCTATGATGGCAAGAAAAAAGCATTCTGATGAACAATTTTTCAATAACATTCAGACAAAAATCATCTGTACCGCCAGCTTAATAGACTTGTAGGCATAGAAGAAGAGATGGGAGAAGAATTTACAAGCGCCATCTATTTATTATACCTAATAACCATGGAGTGGAGTTGCAGATATAAATCCAAGAGAAATGAGAGAGGCTTGAAATGTCAGGTTGGAACGGTCGTACTTTGGAACAGCTCCAGACCACATGAATAAAGTTCCCCTCTGCAGCTTGACGTTAATGGTGTTCGGGACTATCTCTACTTCCAATGTTACTAAAACTCTATAATATGCTGCATAAGTTTATCTCTAGAGCAGCCATTCTCAACCAGGGTTCCAGGAAAACCCTAGAGTTCCTTGGTATTCCTTCAGCTGTAGCTGAATGACCTTCCATTTGATGGTGGTTGTTACTTAGTTCAAGGCCAACACCACTAGGCAGAGCCCGAAGCATGACACCACTAGTCTTTTTAGCTCTCTTTATAGGTAGCATTCTTACCACCACTGTAATGCCAGCCATAGATGAAACAATTTTCTTTTCCGGAGAAAACTAATTTGCTTGATTCCCCCATCAACACAGACAGCGTTGATGGGGGAATTTCTCCCGTAGAGCTTTTGGGTTCTCCAAGTGGGGAGCGTGGAGATGAACAGCTCCAAGTCCCTAGCCCAGGGTCACCCCCCCCCCCCAGACTGGGGAACTTCCTCAAAGGCCCAGACAGCCTAACACTCCATCTCCAGTTCTTACACCCAAACAACTCCTCCCCATTTGGGCTAACTCTAGGTATTTGGAAAAAAAAAGGATAAAGGAGACTCCCAGGGGCTTATGCGCAGCTGAAAAAATTGTAGACTCTTGAATAAAGTTTTTATAAATGTATTTATTAATGTATTAATATCATTAATTGATATATATATTTCATATATACATATCTATATCTCACAATGACCATATGCAATTAACCATTTGGCTGCCACATACGGATCCCCATGTACAGTATATGTGAACATAATATATCAATTGCATACCAGAGCTCTTAATGTTATCCCTGTATGTATTGGATCCATTTTTCCTCATCCTTTTATGTACAACAATTTTTGATATTTAATAATAAATACATTTATAAAAACTTTATTCAAGAGTCTACAATTTTTTCAGATGTGCATAAGCCCCTGGGAGTCTCCTTTCCCCTTTTTTCTAATAGTATTGGGCTAGCAGCAAGAGTTTTTACATTAGAAGTCGGGTACCCTATTTTTGTGACTCTAGGTATTTAAGGAGGCCTGCCAATCCAGGTTGGGGATTGGTCAGGGCACCTTAGAACACCCTAGACAACTCCACCTCTCTTTCCCACCTTCCTTCTAGAAACCTCTAGAAGCAGAAGGGAGATAACCAAAAGATTAAAGTAGCTGTGAGTCACCAGCCAATTCTAAACCACTCCCAGCCCAACGGATCAAAACAAACATTTACCTGCACTCAAAAAAATACTATTTCTAGCACCTACCTAAGCTAGAGGGTGCTACATATATTCAATGGCATATTTAACAGATCACAAGTAAACCTATAAGGTACATTAATTGTTAGGGTTTAAATACGTGTCTCTCTGCATTCTGTTATCTGAATTCTGTCTCTTATAATCAATGTCTCTCCTCCTTCCCATAGTACTTCGTCTTTGATTTCCACGTGCCTCCGGATGTGATGTTTGACAAAATTATCAAACTGTCAGTAAGTAACAATGTTTGCCATTCCCTATCGACATGAAACACTGAGCAGTGTGGTGAGCGATCACTTCAGCCATCAGCACAAACACATTTTACAACCTCAGTTGGCTTCATTCGAGGCTCCAGGGAATATTGATTTTATTTCTCAGTGTTCACCAAGAACGCAGAGCGATATTTATGCATCCAATAATGAGTATGGTGGTTTCGTTTGAGAAGAAAAACATGAAAAAAAAGGTTTTATGTCTGTTATTTATCATATCAGTTCACAGATAAAATTAGCATTATTAGTATTATACACGATTTATATAGCGCCAACAGTTTCGATAAATTTGAGGCTAGAGTTAGGTGAAATTACATCGGCATCAGCCCAACTTACCTGTCTGTGATGTCACTTATTTTCCTACATAGTGCTGAAATTTTTCAGATCAGATAGTGGAAGTCGAATGAAATATTCCCTTTTATCCTGGGAATTTTGACTGGCAGTAAGCACTTGCTTTGGCTAGCCAAAACATTTCTAATTTGTTTTGGATAGAGCAAGTTTTTCTACAACCTGTGTCCCTATTGGGGAGATTTCCCATCACTTATTGTCAGGCAGAATAAGCTGGCCCCTTAAATCCCCCACACCGGTCTGGTGTGTTGCAGTATGTTACTGCACAAACAATATTGTGTGTTATTTCATATACAGGTAACTTATTCATTTTGAATGGGCTGCCAACGCACAACAATGCACAGAGAAATAGAAAGAAAACCCCTCTGTGTGGTTTGTTATGCTACAATGCACATGTGTTGGGGTGTGTATCAATGGCGTGTTGAAGTTGCATTATCTCAACACAGTATCTCAACAGTATGAAGCCAACCTTAAAGCTGTAACTCCCTTTTGTTTATTGGTAAACAGAGAGTGAAAAAATAAAGTAAAATATTTGTTATAACTTACTGTATATGTGGCTTTGTGCTTTCCCATAGGTCATCCACTCCAAGAATCTCCTGCGCAGTGGCACATTGGTCGGATCCTTCAAGCTGGATGTGGGGACGGTCTATACACAACCTGGTATGTCGTTGTAGGCTGGTGCCTAAGATATTATTTAAATTTAACTTTGTAAATCCATGTTTAACTTCCATCTCTTGCATCATCATTCTAGAACACCAATTCTACCACAAATGGGCCATTCTTTCTGACCCTGATGACATCACAGCGGGGGTTAAAGGTTACCTGAAATGTGACGTCGCCGTCGTTGGAAAAGGGGACAATATAAAGACACCTCACAAAGCTAACGAGACTGATGATGATGACATTGAAGGGTGAGTGTCTCAGCCCTTGTACCTGGCTGCTTCCCTCTATGTTCCCTATTTTGGTGGCTTGATTTTTTATTTGAGGTTTCTGTGTGGCACTATGGGACTTCTGCAACACATTTCATAGTGTCAGCTGTTTTATGCTAAAGAAGCCATGAAAGGAACCTTCTAACATTTTAAAAATTGAATTCAGGCTCAATAGGGTTGTATAATGGGATGGTGGCTGGGCAGGAGATGGCTTTGGAGTTGAAACTGTTAAATCGGGTAAGTGAGTATACAAACAAGACCATTCAAATGAGATAGTAGATCCAAATAGGTGCAATTTTATTTCACTGCTGTGGCGAAATACATCACAGTTCTCGGCTACTATAGGCGAGTAAAGTGAACGTGTTTCTGAGGTTACATCTACAGGATACACAATTTTCTACTTATGAATATGCATAAGGTCTACATGTGTTTTAGGCTGTAATCTAGGTGTGACCGTATGGTTAGTCCAAATCAGCATTCATATCTTCTTCGCAGCAAGGGAACAGTTAAATCGGTGTATACATCATGTGACCGACAGAAACTGAAAGAAACACGGGTGCCTCCTTAACATTTCTGGATCAAACTAGTTGGATAAGACAGTCCATTCTCAGAGCAAAAGGGGAGTAAACTGTTGCTTCTTACCTGGCGATGAAGGTTATCATAGACTGAAAATGTTGGGCCAGATTCAGAAAGAATTAGATTCCCGCAGAGTATCAGAGATACTCTATGCCGCCGTACTTTACCTGGCTCTAGGAGGAATTCAGAGAGATTTTGGCCCGTAAGGTACGGCGGCGTAGTGTATTTCTCCCGGCGGAATCAAACTACATGATTAGGGGGCGTGAGGGATTTAAATTAAGCGTGTCCCCGCGGCGATCGAACTGCGCATGCTCCGTTCAGAAATTTCCCGCTGTGCATTGCGCGAAATCACGTCGTTACGTCATTTTTTTTTGAGTAGCGTCGTTTACGGACATTCCTATTCCCGGACGACTTACGCAAAAAAAAAAAAAAAATTGAAAGTCGACGCGGGAACGACGGCCATATTTAACATGGGCCGCGTAACGTTAGACCAGCTAATAGCTGGTTTAACTTTACGTAGTGAAAAAATGACGTACGCGATTGCGAACAACGCTCGTAACTTCGTGGATCGCCGGAAAAAGCTCATTTGCATACCCCGACGCTGAAAACGACGCAAACTCCACCCAGCGGCCGCAAAAAGATTGCAGCGTAGATCCGAAGGCATACGAAGACGTAAGCCTGTCAGATCGAAGCCCAACGCCGCCGTATCATGGTTTGAGGATTCAAACTAGTGATACGGCGCGCGTAATTTGAAAGTACTCCTGTCTAACACCAGTTAGACAGGAGTAATGGCTCTCTGAATTCTTAAAGTAATAGTCTCTCTCTCTAAATAAATATATACATATATATATATATATATATATATATATATATACATATATACCGTGGAACCTCGGATTTCGAGCATAATCCATTCCAGGAGAATGCTCGTAAACCAAAGTACTTGCATATTAAAAGGGAGTTTCCACATTAAAGTCAATGGAAACGAAAATAATTAGTTCTGCATTGACTTTAATGGCATGCAATACTGCATGCGGCCAGAGCTGGGGGGATGGGGGCACCGGAGAGCCTCGGAAATTGCCGAAAATGTCCGAGAACACCTCGGCAAACCTCGGAAAGACTCCGTTTCCGAGGTTTGCCAAGGTCAGTCGAGCTGTCCTCAGGCCTTTCTGTGCATTTCCAAATGGCGCTGGTCGGCTGCGATCGGCGCCATTCGGCTCCACACGGCTCTGGCGCCCCCCAACCTCAGGCCAAACACGGTACTGCACACTGCTTTGGCCTGAATCCTGCTCGTTTTGCGAGACAACACTCTCAAACCAAGTTACGATTTAAAAAAATACAGTGCTTGTATTGTGAAGCGCTCGCTAACTACGTTACTCGCCGAGGTTCCACTGTGTGTGTGTGTATATATATCAACATTATCAGACCCCTATAACTCTACTCAGGACTTATCTTTGAGGTTGGAAAAGGCAAGCCGCTGCTAACAAAGTTGACTTGTGACCCTGTAAAACTATTTAAAGAGAAAATCCAGGTATGAATATTTTAACATGATTACATTGGTCAAGCTTGGACCAATGTAACTATGCATATACCATACCTGTAGGATCCCTCTATACCACAGGTGTCAAAAACAAGGCCATTTCATGTGGCCCTCGCACTTCAGCTGCATAGAGCTCCAGCCCTCCTCTGGTCCTCCTCCAGACCCTTCATTTCTGCTTTCAAGCAATGCAGCCAGCTTCTCCCTAGCAGCAGCATAAGGTAAGAGGGGTGCACTGTGATGTAAGGGAGGGTAGGGGACTCAACTTCTGATGGTGGGGTGGCTCTTGACATCCAATGTAAGGGGAGGGAATTTGCTGGACATCTAATCTTACAGATAAAACCGGCCCTGATAATTTTATGGAGAGGACTAAGAAGATATAACCATGCCAATGATGCAGCAGAAAACATATAGCACAGTGAGGAAAGTTTGTGGTCCAGGGTGATAGGACAGTCAAAATTAGAAGCACACTAACAGTGTAGCACAAGCCAGCGGGGACTCTTACCATGATGCCCCCCTGCAAAGTGCTGCCCTAGGCCTGGGCCTTGTTGGCCTAGGCCAGTATACAGCATTGGGTTTGGCAGAAGAACAGTCCCTTTCAATGAGGGACAGTAGGAAGCTATGCCTAAAGGTTAATTAGGAAGCTGATAATCTCAGCAAGAATGAGAGTACGGCTTCCTTTACATCCATCTAATGTCGTATCTGTCATTATCTTGTGTTATAGACATAGTCTCCCTCCTTCAGCTGTAAGTCACATGCACTACATGAAATGAGGCCACTGCATGGCATACCTCATTAAATCCGGCGTATCTGTCACTTCATTATCACCAGCCCCCAGCCTTCATTAAGTCCATCGCTTACCGCACAGAAATGTTAAACTGATTGAATTACCCGATCGTTTTGTTTAATGTCAATGTTTCATTACAGTCACCTCACTAACATAAAAAGATAAAAGTGTAGCTGAAAGGGGAAACCTTGTTTTTTCTGCAGGCCAATGCAATCAGTTCATTTAGATTTAGAAGAAGTAGAAATCCAGGTTTAATTTCACCTGAAATAGTTTATTTCCAATAGGAACACCCTTTAGGCCTGGTTTATCCTGCTTTATATAACATTTGAAATGGAATTGTATGATCCCATCCCATGCTTCCAATAGAAGAGTAGTTAGATATGTAGAAGATGTAAATCCTGCCCTCCTTACGCTTCTCAATCCTCTTCATCTTTATGTAACACGAAGAGGGGGACCTGATGTGCTGATCAGAAAGGCTTCAAAGCCATCTTGTACATCTGGGAGCCCCCACAGCTCTCACATGTCTCACCGGGGATTCTGCCAGAGGACAAGATGACAGCTTTGAATTCTGGATGGAGTAAACAGCTAAGCTTCGTGTAGACTGTGACAGACATGGAGTTAAGAGGATATGCTAAAATAAATACTGGTTAAAGAATTATATAAAAATAAAACAATCACTGTAATCTAAATCGAAAATCTAAAACAAAATATTGATAGAGTTGTAGCTTATCAGTCCTTAGATGTGTTGGCTGCATTTGTTTTCTTTTTTTAGCCTTTTTTTTCTTTTGTTTTTATCTGTCCTAGGGTGACAACACTCACTCAGTGTACTATGGAGAAGCGGCGTTGTCTCTCTAGGACAAGATTTTAGCACACAACCCTGCCTGCTCATATGTCACAGGGAGGGGTGTTATGTAGTCTAGACAGAGAACAGGGAATGATGCTAACTGAAAAGAATGTAGTACAGATAGACAGCACAGGAATTCATCAGCTCACAAGGATTCTGGCAGGTGGATTTTTGCAATTTTGGAACGGATAAAAAACAATTTCAGTGTATTTAACAGGCCAAAAATCCTTCCATCTGATAATTGGTTGTAGATGCCAACAGGGGCTTGTTCTTATTCCAAACTGCCAACCCATCAAGGGAAAACAGCACAACCTAATGTATGATAGTAACAGTTTATTCCAGGACAAAATTAAAAGGATGCACATCTGGGACCTCCTTAATGATGCATACCACACATTCATTCATTCATTCAACAATGGGCTTAATTGTTGATATACAACATTGGGACCTCTTCACCAATATGTTTAAACTAACAATGGGCTTAGGCATAGAGATACATTACTAGGACCTCCTCCATTGACAAGTTTCACCCAACAGCGGGCTTAACTGCAGAGATTCAACACAGGGACCTCCTCCACTTACATGTTTCACCCAACACTGGGCTTAATCACGAAGATACAGCACTGGGACCTCCACCAACATCAGACTTATTCATCAGATACAACACTGGAACCCCTTTCATTGACATGTTTTGACCAAAAGAAGGCTTAATTGTAGCAAATCAACACAGGGACCTCCTCCACTGGCATGTTTCACCCAACACTGGGCTTAATCATGGAGATACAGCACTGGGACCTCCTCCATTGACACGTTTTACCCAACGTCAGACTTAATCATAGAGATACAACACTGAGATCTCCTCCACTGATATGTGTCACCCAACAAAACTGATATGTTTTAACCAATGATGGACTTAATCATAGGGGTGCAACACTAGGACCTCCTCCACTGACAGCTGCCAACAGCTGGCTTAATAGTGTAGATACAACACAGAGATCTCCTCCACTCACATGTTTCACCCAACACTGGCTTAATCATAGAGATACAACACTGGGATCTCCTCTTCTGACATATTTCACCCAACACCATGCTTAATCCTAGCGATACCACACTGGGATCTCCTTCAGTGACATATTTTTACCCAATACTGGACTTAATTGTAGAGATACAACACTGGAACCTCCTCCACTGACTCTATTCACCCAACGCCAAGCTTAATCTTAGAGATTCAACACTAGGACCTCCTCCCCTGACTTGTTTCACCCAACACATGGCCTAATTGCTTTACTGATACAAAACTGAGACCTCCTCCACTGACACGTTTCACACAACACCTGGCTTAATTGTAGAGATATGACAATGGGACCTCCTCCACTGACATGTTTCACCACTGAGCTTAACCGTAGAGATGCAACACTGAGACTGCTCCCACTGACGCGTTTCAGGGCTAGTTTGATCTAGACAGTTTTAAAAAAATGTTTTATTATTTTCACTGTGACAAGCTATTGAAGCTAATTGATGTTTTAATGTCTCAGTGGTTTTCATGAAAGAGGTTGTGCAGATGTGACGAGACAACAAAACTTCTGTGGAGAGACATTGGAAAGTACATATACAGCACTTATACAGATCATACATTCCATCAGACAGACACAACTGACAAGAAAATGGTTCTAGTAGGCGTTCTCAAAGAGATCATCCCAGAAACAATATTGCAGATGCTTCCCATATGCTATTACATTGTTTTAGAATTATTGTATATCTAAAGTGACCTCCAACGTTTAGCACATTTCCTTACATAATTCTCTATATACATTTTTACATGAAATGGACAGGATATAACATTAATATATGTTCTTTAGACTTCCCTGAATGCACAGCTCCTTTTTCTGCAACTGCTGTGAGCTTTTCTTTTCAGCAGCACCAGATGTATCCAGGTTAGGGGATCCAGCAGCCATTGCTGGACACTGAAGAGTCCATAGGCGTGCGCACAGGGTGTGCCTGGGCACACCCTAATCGCACCAGGTGGTGCATATTCCCCCCTGTTTAGACCCCTGATATTTCACCAAATAAAAAAATAAAAAAATAAAATCTTAAAAAATAAAACTACGGACAACTGTCCACTGCCCTACTGACACCATTAGTACATATACACACGCTTATGTGTTTGAGCTTTGGGGTGCACGCCCTAATGCCAAAGGCTGCACACACCTATGGAAGAGTTAATAAATATTCTAATTACCAGTACAATAAAAATAAAAAATAAAATAAGTCAAAAGGGTGAAGTGATGTCATGAAAGCAGGAAGGAGATAAATATATAAAGAGGATTTAAAGCATGAACAAAAAAGATTGTCTCCTGCTAGCACTCTGTTTGGAAGCAGTGGTGTTTCTGCAGAGATCTGAGTCAGAGCTAGAGCTCCCCAATCAGCAAAGCTCATACTTCCTACTAATTGGCAAGACACTGGTGTCACAGAACATTATAGATTTTTAAATAGAAAATAACACTAAAGCCTCCTGCTTTGTGGTGCTGCAAAATTGTCCTGACAATGCCAGTCTATGAGTCAACTGACTCATTAAAATCAATGTATTCCTTGTACGATTTGATGTCTACATAAAGTGCTGACATCTGGAACAGAGCCTTGGAGCTGCTGATGTAAATTTCCCACTTTCACCATTGTGTAGGTCTTCATTAAAATGATTAACGCTTTTTTTCTCCAGAAACCTGCTGCTTCCAGATGGGGTACCTCCAGAGCGCCAGTGGGCTCGCTTCTACGTTAAGATCTACCGTGCTGAGGGTCTACCCAGGATGAACACTAGTATCATGGCCAACGTTAAAAAGGCACTTATCGGGGAAAACAAGGACTTGGTGGATCCCTATGTCCAAATCACATTTGCTGGGCAAAAGGTAATTGATATGAAAATATGTAAAGTGTGGCAAATGAAAAAAAAACATACATATTCAGCTACCTATGTGTCCCCCACTGCCTCTAAGACAGAGAACTGAGCAATCAAACACCGCTGATTGCTCAGCTCTCAGTTTGCAGAGAGCTAGTGGATGTCCATCTCTGCTTTGCCCCCCAATCCAGTGCTCACTGGAACAACAGCTATGGAGAGGGTGGAATCAGGTGGCACAGGCTCCCAGCGGCACACTGAGAGTCTGTTTTAGACATTTGTGTGCATAAAGATTCTTCCAGAGCCTACAACTGGCTCTGTGACTTCAGCTGACAGTGAGTTTTAGCCTGTTCTCCACTGAATCTGGGTCAAAGAAATGCAGAAAGTAGTTAACTTCTGTGACCCAGAAGAGAAGTATGACCAAAAAAAATTGCCCATACTTCCCTTTTAAAGGGCCAGTCCAAGAAGAACTGATATGTCATCATTTGGTAGATACTGTAGAGTTAAACCCTCTGATCGTTCCTTTCTCTTGTGGACTTTGCTTTGAGTTCTGAGGTCTGTACACCTCCATTATGAAGGGCTCCATCCATCCTTGCCCTGAGTTTCTGGCTTTGTACACCTCATGTGCCCACTTTGAGGGGCTCTCACAATCCCTGCTTCCAAATTTGGAGGGTGTATAATAATAAGGGGACGCTAATTAGCACCCCCTTATTAATATACACCTTCCATTATTCAAAGTTTTTACTTTGAGGGGAGCAGATTTAACACAAATTATAGTTTTTTTTCACCATAGCACGGAGTACTTATTGAATAGGTACACAATACTTATTCTGCTTCCAAATTTGTTTAGTTTCGGATTCAATAGCTAAGTTAATCACTTTGATTCGTCATAATCGTTATGTAAATATTATTAATTTTCGGAATTTGTTTTGTATATTTTTATATTTTTGAATTGATTCGTATTTTCACAGAGGCAGGGCTTTGCTTCCTTATGTGAAATCCTCCAGCAAGGAGAACAGTGAACAGCACATTAGTGACATTGCCAAATCTCATGCTATATCTGCTGAGGTTGACAGTTGGAAGCAGCAGTGCCTTAGATGATCTCACACTGCAGATATAAAGCTAGGAGTGCCTTGATACACTCAGGGCTAGTTTATACTTGCTTGAAAACAAGGCTTCCGACAGGCTTTGTTAAAGCTCTCTGAATACCTCTTCCATACCACTTCCATACCCCTTCCATTTTGTGCATAAAGCTCTCTGAATGCCAGTCAAAGCACCTGTCACTAAATAAAATGGTCAGCTTATAGTCCTGTTAACACCTGCTTTTACTTGGTGCTTTGATGAGGCTTCGATGATGCTTTGATGAGGCTTTGGTTGGACAGATTCCTACAGAAGCTATTTAGTGACTGAAATGTAGAAAAATTTTAATAAATTGTTCGAACTTAATTATGTACCATTGATGAGACAGATTAAATTAGATTTATTGAGATGGGATAAAGAAATCTTTACATGGTTCGGGTGGACAAATATAATAAAGATGAATGTACTACCGAGACTTCTGTACAGTGGAGGCTGGTGCTTAAAATTTTTGGGGGGGCGCAAAGGAAAAAAATAATTGCAGTCTCACTGTGCCCAAACACAGCCACTGTGCCATGCTATCAAGCGCAGCCACTGTGCCATCAATTTGCACCACTGTGCCATGCCATCAAATGCAGCCACTGTTCCATCAATTCGCACCACTGTGCCATGCCATTAAACCAGCCACTGTGCCATCAATTGTCACAACTGTTCCATGCCATTAAACCAGCCACTGTGCCATCAATTGTCACCACGGTGCCATGCCAATAAACCAGCCACTGTGCCATCAATTGTCACCACTGTTCCATGCCATTAAACCAGCCACTGTGCCATCAATTGTCACCACTGTTCCATGCCATTAAACCAGCCACTGTGCCATCAATTGTCACCACTGTTCCATGCCATTAAACCAGCCACTGTGCCATCCATTGTCACCACTGTTCCATGCCATTAAACCAGCCACTGTGCCATCCATTTTCAACACGGTGCCATGCCATTAAACCAGCCACTGTGCCATCCATTGTCACCACTGTGCCCATGGTCGCCGCTGTGCCAATTGTCCCCACTGTGCCCTGTAAATTGCTCCCCCCCCCCCCCCGCCCGACACTTACCTTTACTGGAGTCAGGCATCCACGTCCCACGATGTCTTCTCCCGCCCTCGATGACTGACAGGCGTCTCAGCCAATCAGGTTACCGGTAGCCAGAACCGGCCAACCTGATTGGCTGAGATGCCTGTCATCTTATCCAAGGGGCGTACAGTCTGTGCGCTCCGAGAATAAGCTTCCAGGACCTGAGGGCTGTATTGGGAAAGCCTATCAGATTGGCTCTGATAGACATTTCCGTACAGCCAACCAGCTGGCATTATTCAGATGGCTGGACATGAGCGCCGACCATCTGAATAACAGCGGCAGCGGCGATAATAACATAGATTCATGCAATGCATGAATCTATGTTATTAGACTCAGTGGCGGTGAGAGCCAGAGGGGGCGGCGCTCCAGCGCCCTCTATGGACGAACCGCCACTGCTTCTGTATTTAATACAGACCCCTACCAATAAAAACCCCCTCAAGTTTTTTAAGAGATCTTAGGTCAAGGTTTCAGAAATTCACATGGGCGGGGAAACCGGTAAGAGTACGAAGATCTATTCTGTCACTACCTAAAAGAGAGGGAGGGATTGGGTTTCCGGACCCAGTAAAATATCACAAAGCATTTCACTTAGAGTAGTGGAATGGTGTGGGCTCAATAAGAAACCTTGGATAAAGATGGAACAGGCGACTGTGGATATACCTCTGGAAGGCCTTGTTTGGACTCCGCAAGCGGAAATATCACCAGAAATAAAGAAACATCCAACGATAGGCACTACTATATGAATAACTAAAAATATTTTTTTTTTAAAAAGACTATGTCAAAATACCCGAGCCCGATGATCCCAATTTTGGGTACCATGGCATTTCAGCCAAGGCTGACAGATCGAAAATGTGTTGCTTTGCAACAAAGGGGCATTAGTAGGATTGTGCATTTCTTAAGAGATAACAGACTAATGACAAAAAGAGAGATTGAAAGAGACGTAGCACCAGAACTAGATTTTCTCAGAATGATGCAATTAGAAGTGTTTAATCGAACAAAGGCAAATACATATACAGAAGTCAGAATACTGTCAAGATTTGAGCAGATATGCCTGAAAGGGAACCCCCTGAGACACTCGTTATCATATTTTTATGCGACACTAATCTATTTAGAAAAACCACAAGAACTTACGTTCCTTCAAGCATGGGAGAGGGACCTGGGGATGATATTCTCCCAAGAGTAGAGAGACCGGATTCTGATATTTAACCATAAGGCCTTAGTAGCAAGCAGGTACCAAGAGGGAGGGTATAAAATTCGAATTAGATGGTACAGAACACCATCAGTATTACATAGAATATACCCGCAAACGACAGATATCTGTTGGAGTTGCCGGGCGGCAGAATGCATGTTATTACATATTTTCTGGGAAAAAATTCACTGCTGAGACACCTTCTAACAGCCACAAGGGCGTGTATCCCTGCCCTGTGGAAAACTGAGAGTCTTCCATCTAGCACACAGTGGTTCGTTAGAATCGTAGAAATACAACAAATTGAGAATCTTACTATGACAATGAAAGATCAAGATGAGCGGTACCGGACGATATGGGCCCCCTACCTGAAGTACAGGGAAGAGATAAGAGAGGAAATTGAGGAAGGAGGGAGAAGGGAAAAGGAAATAGGAGACAGATCGGAGGGGAGAAGGAGGAAATTGGCATAGGAGGAGGTTTGATTTTTTCCCATCCCCCTGGTTATTTTTTTTTTTTTCTGGGAGGGAGGGGGGTTGTATTGAGAAAGAAGCTGGAGGCAAAGAAGGAAAGATAATTCACATTTAGTAGGGCTTTGGTGGGGCTTCGATGAGGCTTTGGTGAGGCTTCAGTGGGGCTTTAAATAGCGTTCAGAGAGCTTTAACAAAGCCTTGTTGAAGCCTTGTTGAAGTCATAGTTACATAGTTAGTCAGGTTGAAAAAAGACACAAGTCTATCAAGTTCAACCATAAGAAATAAAATAATAATAATACCATACAATCACATATACCCAATTCTATAGCCACAGTTGATCCAGAGGAAGGCAAAAAAAAACAGCACAAAAAGCCATGTTAAAGCCAAAGCAAGTGTAGATGAGCCCTCACATACCAGGAAGTACGCTGCTATTTTTTCAGGAGAAATTTTAGACTAATGCCGCATACACACAGTCAGAATTTCTGACAACAAATGTTCCATGGGAGCTTGTTGTGGGAAAGTCTGACCGTGTGTAGGCTCCATCGGACATTTTCTGTCGGAATTTCCGACAACAGAAATTGAGGGCTGGTTCTCAAATTTTCCGACAACAAAATCCTTTCTCGTAAATTCGGATTGTGTGTAGACAATTCCGACGCACAAAATTCCACACATGCTCTGAATCAAGTATGAGACTGAAGCGCTCGGTCTGGTAAAACTAGCTTTCATAATGGAGATAGCACATTCGTCACACTCTAACGGACTGAAAAGCACAAGGCTGAAAAGCGCGAATCGTCACTCACCAAACTTCTACTAACATGGCTGGTATTGAACTTCCCTTTTAATAGTGCCATCATACGCGTACATTACCGTGTTCTTGGCATTCGGAATTTCCGACCACATTTGTGTGACAGTGTGTATGCAAGACAAGTTTGAGCCAACATCAATTGGAAAAAAAATACACGGTTTTGTTGTCAGAATGTCCGATCGTCTGTAAGTGGCATATCACTTTTTTGCATTTTTCAGGGCACTGCTTGGGTACACTAGATGTTCCCTAGACTATAACAGAGCAAATCTTCAGCATAACAAATCTTCTTGAGTCCAGGCCTACTTCAAGACAATATGGATACTAGAAAGCTAAAAGACTAATGCCACGTACACACGATCATTTTTCAGCATGAAAAAAATGATGAACAAAGGGCAGTGACGTACAACACGTACAACGGCACTCTAATGCCGCGTACACACGATCATTTTTTGTGATGAAAAAAAAACGACGTTTTCTGTGAAGTAAAAAACGACGTTTTTGAAACGTCACTTTTCAAAGATGATGTTGCATACACACCATCGTTTTTTTCACAAAAAGCGAGGTTACGTTCACCATTTTGTTCCATTGAAGCTCGCTTCATAACTAGCTTCTGGGCATGCGCGGGTTGAAAAACGTCGTTTTAAACGACGTTTTTGCTACACACGGTGACTTTTTGTGAAACAAAAACAACGTTTTGAAAAACGACACAAAAAATTCAAGCATGTTGGAATTTTTTTTTGGTCGTTTTTTTGAAGACAAAAAACGACGTTTTGCCCACACACGATCAATTTAAATGACGTTTTAAAAAACGACGTTTTTTTTCATCGCAAAAAACGACCGTGTGTACGCGGCATAAAGGGGAAGTTCTATTCACCTTCGGGATGCTTTAGCTGATTCCTTGTTAGTAAAAGACGATTCGCGCTTTTCTGTCTGTTACAGCGTGATGAATGTGCTTACTCCATTATAAACGGTAGTTTTACCAGAACGAGCGCTCCAGTTTCATATCTTGCTTCTGAGCATGCGTGGGTTTAAAACGTTGTTTTAGCCCACACAATCATTTTTTACAAGCTTTTAAAATGCAGCATGTTCGATTTATTTATTTGTTTTAAATGACGTTTTTCAAAAACTACGTTTTTTTTAATGCTGAAAAATGATCATGTGTACGCGGCATAAGTTAGCCTGCCATCCAGCTGGGCAAAGTGAATGCCAAGATCTAGGATTGAAGCTGCTTCTTTAAGTCATTTTATCTGAAAAATGCCCGTGTTTGACTGCAGTACACCTGTACAAATAACAGCTCAACATAAGAACATCAAACTTCTCGCTTGTTAAAGTTTTTAGAGGAATGCGTACAATTCTCAGAATGTATCTCCTCTATTTCGCAGTTATCATCCCTTAATGTCAGAGACCAGGAAGACTAAGACAGACTGAAAGCTTTAATAACCCCCAGATCCTGACAGAAGCAATTATTTTATATCCCTATGGCTCAGCACTGGCAGTTAAGGGCAGGAAACAGCGCAAATTTAATAATGTCACAACCTACCACCAGTTTTTAATTCAACTAATAAAGCATATTTCACTGGAACAAGCCTACTCCTCAAGTCTTTTCCATAAATTAACTCCGGCACAAGAAGCGTTTTAGAAATTCATGAAACAGCTCCGTATTCCTGGGAGGATTTAATGATTATATTTTACACTGTCAGCGAGCCGAAACTACCTAGAGTTAAATTTGTCCAAGTTTAAAAGCTGGCATCAATTATGGAGGACTGGAGCAAGACCGGAGGTGGGGTGATAAGGCAGGATTGCCATCTGGTGGCCTAATAGTAGAATAGCACATTAACTTCTTCATATACACTACTTGGGACAGATTCTCATAGCGTATCCCATTTACACTACGCCTCTGCAGCTTTTACGGGCAAGTGCTGTATTCTCAAAGCACTTGCTCCGTAATTTGCGGCGGCGTAGCGTAAATGGGCCGGCATAAGGCCGCGTAATTCAAAGTAGGAAGGAGGTGGGCGTGCTGTATTTAAATTAAGCGCGCCCCTGCACCGAACGAACTGCGGATGCGCCGGCCGTAAACGTAGCCCATTGCGCATGCTCCATAGTACACCGCAAATACGTTGATTTCGACGTCAACGTAATTAACGCACAGCCCTATTCGCAACGAGTTACGTAAACAACGGAAAAACATAACGCTGTCCCGACGTCCATACTTAACATGGCGTACGCCGGACCTACGCAAGGTTACCCCTCATATAGCAGGGGTAACCTTACGCTTACGCAAACTACGTAAACTACGACGACGGCGCAAATACGTTTGGGAATCGGCGTATTGGGCTCATTTGCATATTCAATGCAGAAATCGACGGGAACGCCACCTAGCTGCCAAGCGTAACATTGCAACTTAGATCCGATGGTGTAAGTGACTTACGCCAGTCGGATCTACGCCAAATCTATGCGTAACTGATTCTAAGAATCAGTCGCATAGATACCCGGTCGGAAAAACAGAGATACGACGGCGTATATGGAGCTACGCCGGCGTATCTCTTACAAGAATCTGGCCCCTTATTTTCAAAATGCATTGGACCCAATAAGCTAGAAGCCCTGTAAGATTAAGGCTTTGTGCATATGGGAGAAATAGAATACTTCTATTTACACTGGATCTTTCTACTAGAGGCTTGCATACAAATCTATTGTATAAATTGCTTATTTTGGTGCGTAACTATGAGTGTGTATAGGCGTATGGCATTTAGAAGCGTATAAATGCATTCTATTGGCCAGAATTTATCCTGGATACTGTTCATTTACATGCTTGCTTACATGCGTTTATGCATATATGTGTATCAATTATGCCAGTATGCCCCTGTCTGAACGCAGCTTTGGGGCTTCGGTTAAAAAAATGCCAACTCATTTTAAAATCCACGCATGCTCAGAATCAAGTCGACGTATTGAACTTCATTTTTTTTCAGCACGTCGTTGTGTTTTACGTCACCGCGTTCTAACACGATAGTTTTTTTAACCAATGGTGTGTAGGCACATCAGACCATCAGTCAGCTTCCTTCGGACCGTTCTCATTGGATGGACTGATCGTGTGCACAAGGCTTAAAGCTCCGTTCATACCTGAGGGTTTCATAAACATGAACAGAATCTTGTTTTTTTGCTTGTGTTTACGAAACAAGGCAAAAACACGTGTCCCATTTGTGCTGCCATCTATTGTTTATGGCACCCCAAACATGACAAGCAGACAGAAAATTGTGCAACAAATGCAGTTTAAAGCTGGACAGGCTCAACCTTGGGAAAGCTACATGCAGGGGCGTAAATAGAGGGCTTTGCAGCCCGGCCTTATGCTGCAGGGGGCCTGTCCGGCACACCTTGATGGGAGGGGTGGCAGGGGTGGCGGGATGTAAAGTAACCGATTATTCCATACAGCCTCTGAATGTCCACCTCTCCTCTCCCTGCTGCAAACAGGGGCTACAGGAAGGCAGCGCTGCCAGACTCCCACCTCCCGCCACCTGCTGCAGGGGATCTGTCAGGATGGAGAGCAGGGAAGGAGCCAGTAAATGTGTAATTTACTGGCCCCTTCTTTGTCTTAAAGTGGTTGTAAACCCACTGTTAAGGCTTACCTGTAGGTGCAAGAAATATCTCCCTAACCTCCCTGGCGGTATGATTCTTTCAGATTTTAGGTGCTGAAAGCGGTACCATTATTTGCAAGGGAATTTGGCGTTTTATACTGTAGGCTTGTAATTCTTAGGAATAACTCACTGAAATCTATCCAAACAAGAGTCTAATAGGCATCCCGGGTATGTTTTTTTTTTTTTTTTTTTCTATTAAAAATTATAATATAATAAATAAATATAAAAATTTATAACAAATAATAATATAATTATAGTAAAAATTATTCAATAATGTAATCAAATCAAAATCACTGAAATTTGCTCAGTTGCAGAATTTTTGCTGTCATTATTTTTTTTTTTTTATGACGAATTTCCCCATAAATCGCTATCGCTAAATTCTGCAAGTGATTCTGATTTATTATCGCTGTTTTTTAGCTGCTCTAAAACAATTTTTGCCATAAAGGGACACTTTTGGTTGCTATGGGCAATCTACAGTTTCCAGGCAGAAAGAACATTTTTTATTATATAAAAGGGCATGTAGTGTACAGGGCAGACCACTAGGGACATGGGGGGTGTGTATTTTTTACATACAGTACTGTAATCTATAAGATTACAGTGTACTGTATGTATAGTGTTTGTTTACATTTTTGAATTTGGCGCCGTTCCCCCCCCCTACGTCGCGACGCTCGCAGGGAAGGGAATCGGCGGTACACACAGCATCAGGCGGACATCCGGCCGCCGTGTACTGCGGAGATTCATCACTGGATCGCAGAGAAAAGGTAAGTAAACTTTTTTTCTGCATCCAGCGAGGCAAGTCCGTGTGTGGCATGGGGTTACCGATCTTAGCTTAAAAATCTCACCCCGTGCCACACACGGGAAGACCGCCAGGGAGGTTAACCTACACGGTTAAGAAGATATTTTCACAAAAATGGCGCAAGTGCACTGAGCGGTGCCGTTTTTGTGACTGGCATTAACACGGTTAATGCCGTGTTTTCGTGCATGCGCGGGGATCTGCCTGTGATGCGCGCATGCGCTGGAGTGACGTCATTGCCGCTCCGGCCAATAACAGCGCTGGAGTGGTGAAAACAAGAGACAAGCTCCAGGGGACATGGCCGCGGCTGGGACCGATGCGGACTTCGGGGGCTTCGATCTCAGGTAAGTGACACATAATAAGCTAGTATGCTGTGCATACTAGCTCATTCTGCCTTTCTCTTGCAGGCGTATTTAAAAAAAATAAAAAATATCCAAGGGTTTACTTCCACTTTAATGAATAGAGTTAATAATGAGTCATGATCACTGATTTTTTCTTTTTTTTTTCCATTCATAGCTGAGGCATAGTAAACTGTGTTTACTATGCTCAAGTTTGAGAATGAATGGGAAGCTCTGTACAGAGTAGTTCCTGTTCATTCATTCTATGCTGCTGAGACTACAGAGAAAGAGATTGAGGTGTCCTCAATCTCCTTTCTCTGTCTCAACGGTAAAACATCAGAGGTTTATTTAGAGCTCAATGGGGGTCCTAAAATTAAAAATTATAATAGTAAAAATACTATTATGAATAAATAAATAAAATGGTAATATAATAAATAATAATGCGAATAATAATAAAAAAATTCAAGTGGATTTAAACCCTCTCCTATACCCAGTGAAGTGAACAGCCTCAAATGACACACATAAATGAAACAAATCTTCCTACATAAGTTTTACATGTATATCTTTTGTCTTCAGCTTTGTATACGGTTTAGAAAGTGTGTATCATGTTAGAAATGTTTCTTCCTGTTTAAGAAGTAGGAGGGAAGTCTGGGCATACACTGTGTGATAGATGATTGGAGGAAAGGCACACCCCCCCCCCTTCTCATAGACAGAGGAATGAATGAAGAAACTTGCAGAGCTGTGCTGTGAATAGACAAGCTCTCTGCTTATCTGTCTCTAAGTGACCTCCCCAGTACAAATTTTCAGCTGCTTTTATCTCATGTGTCGGAGAACTTGTTACAAGTTATCAAGCTGATAACAGAATATAGATATACAGTATGTGCCCAGGTCAGATTACATGAATAGGGTTTACATCCACTTTAAATACTAAAAATTTAAAAACTACTGACACCAGAGGCGGAAGTACTGTGGTCGCTAAGGTCACACTTGTTGCTAAAAGGGAGTAGTTGTGGGGTAGTAAAAGTGTGACTCAACCGTGTGGTTTTACTGGCTTTCAACCTCATGTGTAAAAGAGTGCTTAAAGCGTCATGTATTTCTACCCGTGTGATGCAGAGGGCTCCCATTCACACGGAATGCTATGCAAGGTGTGAGCAATGTGTTGCAATGCAGTGAAAATTCTTTTTGGGAACACAAACACACATAAATGTGTGTAAATACAATACAATGCAGCACATGGAATTGCAACTCTGGGAACAAAAAAAATAATTTTGTTTTCTTGATGGCCTGTCGTCCTTGGTTTTGTGACCCATGCCTAGAACACACCCCCTCTTTCTTAAAAAAATATGATTTTTGACACCTAAGGGGAGCACGCCCCCCCCCCCCCCCGTCCATACCAGAGTCAAAAAGGCCCCGCTCCATAACAAACATGGTCACCCTATCCTCCTAGTGCTCAGCTCCAACGACCTACTCCAGCCTCTGCAGCGGCGGCGGCCCCCTGCTCAGAGGGAAAAGAACTGCATTTAAGTGTCTTATCCTACCCTTTGAGAACCACATGTCACGAGGGAGTCGGGCAGAGACCCATACAGAAAGGATGGCAGCTGAGCTGCTGCTGGAGGAGGAACAGGAGGTGGTCACATTCTTAGATCTCAGGTGTTCATGCTAAGACATGTAGCCCTTCATTTTTGGGGGATGTGACCCCTAAAGGTGAAGCACTACAGATCCCAGCTCAGCCCAGCTGAACCTCTCAGAGCTGAGGATACCCCCCCAACTAGTGAAGGACAATAAGTCCCAGCATGAACCCTTGAGGTCTAAGGATGTGACCGCCCACCAAGAGTTATCAGTAGTTGGACATGGACTGCAGATTTAATACTTTTTTAATATATAAGGCCTCGTACACACGATCGGACATATCCGATGAAAACGGTCCGCGGACCATTTCCATCGGATATGTCCGATCGGGAGTTTGATCCGATGGCGTGTACACACCATCGGATCAAATTCCCCGCCGCCGGACGGCGCGGTGACGTGGCGGTGACGCGGCGGTGACGTTGACGCCGCCACGTCACCGCCACGTCACCGCACCAGGAAGTTAAACACTTCCGCGCATGCGCCGAATCCATTCGACGGCGGCGCGGCGGCGGTGGGGGACGACATGTCTGCTGGTAAGTGTACTAACCAGCAGACATGTCGGGCGGACAGATTCCCACCGGATAGATTTCAAAGCATGCTTTGAAATCTGTCGGGTGGAGAAATCTGTCCGCTAGCCCATACACACGAGCGGAGATGTCTGCTGAAACGGTCCATCGGACCGTTTTCAGCGGACATATCCCCTCGTGTGTACGAGGCCTAAGTGTTTTTCAAAATGTTGAATTTTTTTATTTCTTTTTTTTGAGGCTGGTAGTTCAAGTAGCTGATCTTCCCTAGTACAAAAAAATTGTCTACCGCCCCTTATTCACTTTGAACCCCAACAATGTTTCAAGCATGTTCTTTGTGTTGCAGGGGAAGACGTCCGTCCAGAAGAGTAGCTATGAGCCCATGTGGAACGAGCAGATTATATTCACTGAGATGTTCCCACCCTTGTGTAAGAGAATGAAAATACAGATCCGAGATTCTGACAAAGTCAATGATGTCGCCATCGGCACCCACTTCATAGACCTGCGCAAAATCTCCAACGAAGGCGACAAAGGTAAAGCCGACATTTCCAGGGACCATTAGGTGGATTTAAGACTTTGGACTCCATTCACTAAAGCCTATTGCATGCGATATTTGGGTCACGTGACACTTTTTTCCCAAATATCACCTGCAATACTGAACATGTGAAATCACTATCCCTTTATGTGGTATCTACCTCAAAAAGCAAAGACGCTCTGCAAATACAGCATAAAACATGTTGATGAGGACAAGAAACTCCTCCCCACCCACAACCCTGGCCCAGTGGTTATGGAGGTGTTCTCAGAGTTTGGAAGCCCCCCGGATCCCACCACATCGTAAGTAAGCAAGGGGTACAAAAAGACAGTTTTTGTCAAGTCCTTTATTAAAAAAGCCCCCTACCCTCCCAAAAATGTAATGCCCCCCAAAGTAAATCCAGCCTCAATCACAATGAAAGCCAACTGCCGACCCGCACATAAAAAAAACGTAAAGTGAGTCACACCCGATGCTTTGTTCCTGCCAAAGGACAGCTCTGCTGCCTACCCGTCACTAAATGCAGTAAGGGGCGGGGTCACCCAGTGAGAACACTGGGTGACCCCGCCCCTTTGTGATGTCCCACTATTCCCCAGTTCTGTAGATCAGGTAATACAGAATTAGCAGTGATAATATAATAGATAGAATAGGAGTTAAGCCAGCCATACAGGGTTCAAAATTCATCTAGTTCAGCATGAACCACCTTTTTGATCAATTTATGGGCACGTAGACACCGCTGCTCTATCGATCGACTTGTGTACAACCAGCCTGTTGGAAAAAAAATTCTCGATCAGCACCGCCAGATGCAGCCGGCAGTGCTGATTAGTGTTTTCTGACAGCAGGAAACCTCCCCACTGTCAGAACTCAATAGCTCAACTGGAGGGATTCCTCCATTCTAGCATCACTAGCATTGTCCTAGCAATAAGGCATGATAGGAAGGTGCCATTAGATTGTAAGCTCCTTGAGGGCAGGGACTGATGTGAATGTGCAATATATATGTAAAGAGCTGCGAGAATTGATGGCGCTTATTTATTTATTAAATAAATAAATAATAAATAAATCTCTCTGAGCTTTTTAGCCAGGCTTCGGTAGGTACATTGATGGTCGACACCTATAGCAAGGGCATTATTTTAGTTTGTTTTTATCTACAGGTCCTCCTTACCTGCTTAATCAATTTTTTGGTAAAAGTGAACTAACCCTTTAAATGAGATTTTAGTTTGATAACGTCTTCTCTGTCTTGTGCAGGTTTCCTCCCAACCCTGGGTCCAGCTTGGGTTAACATGTACGGCTCCACACGGAACTACACCCTAATGGATGAGCACCAAGATCTGAACGAGGGGCTCGGAGAGGGGGTGTCATTTCGGGCCCGGTTGCTCTTGAGTCTTGCTGTAGAGATTTTAGACACAACTTCTCCTGAGCTCACCAGCTCCACTGATGTGCAGGTGGAAGGAGCGCCCCCGGTGGCTGATGTAAGTATTGATCCTTTCTGAGCTCATGCATTTTACAATTCAGGTGAAATATTTGTAACTCACCTCCTGTGCACAATTAGGGTCCCCATACACTCTACAACCTGCCTCTACAATCTCTGTGCAATCATTTTTATGATTTTTTAATTATGATTTAACCAGATGCCAGCTACCCCATAGCACATTTACTGCTACAGGGCAGCTGTGCTGCGCAGGATCACGTGTATACACATATATACAGTATATATATATATATATATATATATATATATATATATATATATATATATACATGATTCTGTGCTTCCGATGGCTGCCTCCCGCTGTGATTTATCACAGTGAGAGGTGATCAGCTGGTCCCATGGACCCGATGTTCGCCAACACACAGGCAGAATGGAGGTCTGCTTATGTAATAAAGGCAGATTGCCATTCTGTCAGCACAGAAGGCATGGATCCTGTGTTCCTAAAAAAAAAAACCGATCCATGCCTTCCTCTAGTAAAAGCACCTCCCCCATTACACAGTTTTACCAGCAAATCACATGGCAATCACAGCATATCGCAACATGCTAAAGCTTGTCACCCAAAAGGGAGTAGGAGCTTCTTTTGGGTGACAAGCTTCATTAAAAATGAATGCATGGTGTGTTTTACCACTATTACAGTGTGATTTAGAATCTTAACATTGCCAGATGTGAACTGGGCCTAAATCACTATTCAAGTATTTTATGATATGACAATATCAGATGAAGTGTCGTGATTGGCTCTCGAAAGCTCTGTACTAATGATCCGATTATCGTACGATCGCTTTGAAAGCAGTATTGTTCTTTTGATTTTCAGATCGTGTGTACGGGCCATTAGGGTGTATAACATAACATTATAACAATTCCAGCCATTCCTTCTTTATGTCTCCTCAGAATTGTACCGGTAAAATGGAGGAATTCTTCCTCTTCGGAGCTTTCCTGGAGGCCACCATGATAGATCGTAAGAGCGGAGATAAACCCATCAACTTTGAGGTTACAATAGGTAAATGTTTTACCCTTTTCTGTGTATCTGGTGAATTAAAGAGCCCCTGTCACGTGTATACACAAATATACTCTCCTCATTCAAAACAAATGCTTTGACTCAGCAAGGTGTGTGTCATGCTTCTAGCATAGAGACCACTGCTTCCATAAGAAAGCAAGGGTTCGTCAGCATAATGACAGGGGACAGACTTTACTACTCAGGCTGCGGCTGCTTTCTTAAGAAATCTGTAAGACTTTGCACACCTTTTCGATACATCTGGAATATATTTAGCTGATAGTTAAAATCAGGGTTTGAGAAATTTGCTTGGAATCTAGGAGCCAGCAAAAAAAGTCAGGACCCAGAAAACGTGCCCAGTTCTCCCCGAGATCGCGCGCAGAAGCAAACGCATATGTAAACAGTGTTCAAACCACACATGTGAGGTATCACCGCGATTGGTAGAGCGAGAGCAATAATTCTAGCCCTAGACCTCCTCTGTAACTTAAAACATGCAACCTATAGAATTTTTAAAACGTCGCCTATGGAGATTTTAAAGGGTAAGTTTGTCGCCATTCCATGAGCAAACGCAATTTTGAAGCGTGACATGTTGGGTATCAGTTTACTCGGTGTAACATTATCTTCCACAATATAAAAAAAATTGGGCTAACTTTACTGTTGTGTATTTTTTCCCAAAAAAGTGTGCTTGTAAGACCGCTGCGCAATTACGGTGTGACAGAAAGTATTGCAACGACTGCAATTTTATTCTCTAAGGTGTTAGAATAAAAAAATATATAAAAAGAGGTGAAAGAGGCCAAGCAGGGAGATGACAAATAATAAAATCATTTTAATTAAGAAAAAAATAACAGTTTTTACCTAAAATAAACAAAAGCTATTAAAAAAAAGGCTATATGAAGCTATTTAAACCAGCCCCCCCCCCCCCCCCCACACTTACCATTAGGCAAAAGGCGCCATATGACAGCCACAATCACTTCCTGCTCTTCTCCACTTTGGAAAGGAGATGGGCGGGCAGTAAATACAGGCAGAAATCCCCATTAGTATTGCTGGTTGTCTCTTGTCATACCAGCGGCAAACACAAGATGGCGCCAGACTACAGTAGGAATTATAGGCCTGCAGTAGGCCACAAAGCTGCGGCCTCAATTATTGGCTGGAACGGCGCTCCGCGATTGCGCGGTGGGGGGAACGGAGACCCAGCTCACCCCAGGTGCCAGGTCGCTAATTCTAGTCGCAATTGCGACCTGGTGCCCGGGAATTGTCGAACTCTGGTTAAAATGACAGTTAAAGCCCAGATAAAAAATGATCCCTTGCAATGGGGCTGCACTGCAAGAGTTAACTGCTTTTACAGGTTTGCTGTGGGGGGGGGGGGGGTGCAAACTAAGTTTTACTTAGTTTGCACCCCCCCCCCCTTGACTGCCACCTCCCGGGACACTTCATGTGCAGAGGGGGGCTGACTGTGAAACCTCAAGAAGTCACTGACGGTTAACCACAGTCAACATGGTGCCACCGGGTACTTGAAGACTGGAGAAGTAAGTGCTAGATCTCTAAACTGGTATTTGTAGCTGCTGACTTTATTTATTTATTTTTTAACCTGGCTGAAGCTCATCTTTAACTGTTTGCTGTGCTTTACTGAGTGAAATGGATTAATAGTCATTTAACTCATTTCCTAATGAGGAAGTGGAGAAACTGATCCCCTTAGCCACCTACCATGTTGCTCTTTTTGCACATCTCTACACAGAACGGCAGTTAGAGAGAGGCAGTCAGAAAGCAAGCAGTTTCTGCAGTATTTTTTCTGTTTCAAAATCTATAAAGCTTTGGTGATACCATTTGTTATAGGTGCACTTTATATTAAATAGTTAAAATATGTTTATAAAAAGTAAAAAAAATATATATATATTTTAAAAAATTAAAACATCTCCCAAACCAAGATAGTTTGTTATTAAAGATTAGGCTAGTAACTGTTCTTGCTGTCGTTGTATTTTATAGGAAACTATGGGAACCAAGTTGATGGGACGACCCGGCCAAATCTTCGGAAAAAAAAGGAAGGCAGTGATGGGGTAGAGGAAGAGACGGAACTCTTACAGAACTCCAGTGAGGATGAAGCAGAGGATGATGGGGAAATGCAGTCCGTCTCCTCTTCACCAGCAATGAAACCATCTATAACAGACAGGTGAGATGGACACACACCAGGTCTGATCTCATCAAAGACCGACCAAAAAGTTGACTGTTATGCTGTTATGCTGAACCTCTGGCTTCACTCCTTTCTGAGCAGTGGTACGCAACCACTGTGCCATGGCATCAAACGCAGCCACTGTGCCATCAATTGTCACCACTATGCCATCAAACACAGCCACTTTGCCCCCAATTGTCACCACTGTGCCCCCAATTGTCGCCACGGTGCCCCCAATTGTAGCCAACGTGCCCAGTAAAATGCCCCCCCGGCACTTACCTTTTTGGCTTTTACCGTCCCTTGATGTCCCTCGTCCCGTCCTCGATGACGCTCAGCCAATCAGGTTACTGATTACCAGAATCAGATTACCTGATTGACTGAGACGCCTGTCAGTCTTATCCAAGGAACAAACCGCCGGTACGTCCCGAGGATGAGCTTCAGGAAGACGACTACAGCCTCAGGGCTGTACTCGGAAAGCCGCTAGCTCTGATAGGCACTTCCACACAGCCAGCCAGCTGCTGTTATTCAGCTGACTGGCGCTCAATGTCCGGTCAGCTGAATAGTGGGCGGCAGCGGCGAAAATATACAGATTCATACAATGTATATTTTATTTTAGTGGCTGTGAGCGAGCGAGCAAGCCAGAGCGGGCGGCGCACCGCTCCTGTTTCTGAGTCTCTAATCCTTAACAAGTATCCAGTCTTCCTACTACAAGTTTAGTATTCATATGTTATACAGTCCATTAAAGATACCATACATTGATTCACATCAACCTTGCAACCTGAAGTCCCTAACACACTCATATACAACCAAAAGCCAATTTGGGAGAAAGCAAACTAACCTACCAGGATACTTTATGCTTGGTGGAAAACCTACAAAGACCCATAGAAAACAGACACTCTCTATGCAGATGTTGTCCCCGTGTCATTTCAAGAAGTGGTCATCTTGAAAATTTTTGGCTTTCTGTAGATGCATTTTATGATGGTGTATTTCACAGTCACAAAGTCACCACAAAATATAAAATCCAAAGCAGAACATGTATGCCATATTTTTAATATTACAAATAAATATTCCTAATGCCGTGCCTTTCCTTCGATGGATAAATATAACAAAAGCATAAATAACAGTCAATATTCCAAAGGAGCCACCTCCACCAATGTTTACCTACAAACAGTAAAGTGCCTGATGCAGCATACACACGATCATTTTTCGGCATTAAAAAAACGCTGTTTTAAAAAAAAAATTCTGGTTCTGAAAAACGACAGGGGTGTGTAACGACAATACACACCCCTGCTCCACTGCACATACTAGCTTAGGGGGGGGTGTATTTTTTTCCATTATCTGTGCCCCTTTCTGATGATCATGTGCTGGACGGAGCGGAGGGAATATTTTTTCAGTTTCAGGCGCATGGCCATTCAACTCCGCTGGCATGTTCTTCTGCCTTGGCTTAAGTCCCGGCCAGACTTAATGTGGCCATAGTGAAATATCAACAGACAACGAGCAATGCAGTGGTTTCAGTTTAACCCTGGGCACCATTGTGCAATTAGGTATAGTACAATGGATAACTGTGAGTGATGCCAAGAGTAGTGTGTTTACCCACTTAAGCCCCGGACCAATATGCTGCTAAATATCCAGAGGCATTTTTACAATTCGGCACTGCGTCGCTTTAACAGACAATTGCGCGGTCGTGCGACGTGGCTCCCAAACAAAATTTGAGTCCTTTTCTTCCCACAAATAGAGCTTTCTTTTGATGGTATTTGATTGCCTCTGCAATTCTTATTTTTTGCGCTATAAACAAAAATAGAGCGACATTTTTGGAAAAAAATCAATATTTTTTACTTTTTGTAAAAAAAAATTGAATAAACTAAATTTTAGTCAAACATTTAGGCCAAAATATATTCAGCCACATGTCTTTAGTAAAAAAAAATCGCAATAAAAAAAAATTAGCTAACTAGCGGCAACAGCGACACTAATACAGCGATCAGAAAAATTATCGCTTAGTGACGCTGGCAATATGGGGCGAAAGGGTTAACTAGGGCGGTGATCAAGGGGTTAAACCTTTATTAGGGGGGTACTGGGCTACCCTGAACCTAACACTAACTGCCTGTCACACTAACTGTCACACTGACACTAAATGCAGTGATCAGTACATATATGATCACTGCATTCAGTGACACTGTGACATGGGGTGGGGGTGATCGCAGGGGGATAATGTGCCTATGTGTACTGGTCTCAGTGTAGTGTTGGTGCGACTTACTGTGATGTCTTCTCACCTCTCGGCGGTTTGAAAATACAGCCGAGAGGAGAGCTGCATCACTTCCTCTGCCAGTGTTTACATTTTACAGGCAGAGGAAATGACACGGTGGGACATGACGGGATTGGCTGGGAGCGATCACGAGGGGCCGGACAGAAACGAACAGCTGCCCCCTCAAGACGGATCGCTCCCGCAGGTAAGCCGCCCACCGCACGCAGCGGAGGGGGTCCCGATCGGATGCCCGACCCGCTAGAAGGCAGGGACGTACATGTACGCCCATCTGCCTGTCCGTGACATTCTGTGGACGTACATAGGTGTGCGGCAGGTATTAAGTGGTTAAGGAAAAATTCAAGGTATGGCACTTTGTACAGTTACATTGATCCAGCTATTAGACCAATGAAACTCTGTATATACCATACATGGCTGATGCCCTGGAAGCTGGAAATCACTGTAGTAGACATCGCTGCTCCAGTGATAATTTACAGGTCCTGTACCAAGTGGCTGTCCTGCATATTTATAAATACAGGAGGCCGGCCACTGGCAAGGGCAGTATTCGGAGAATGCTTTGCATTTTCTGAATGAACACAAAGCATTGGTTGACTTGGCAAGGTGGACAGCGTGACGTCACCCACCTTGTTTAATCAGAAAAAACATTGCAACCCACCTCTTGTGGGGCAGCTACTCGGCATGAGACCTGGACATTAGTGGAAATCAGTAGAGTAGCAGTGCCTACTACAGTGATTTCCATCCTCCAAAGATATTTGTCACATATGGGTATTTACATAATTACATTGATCCAAACTATACCTCAAACTCTTCTTAAAAGAGCAACCTCCCCATTATGACATACAGCAACTCCTTCTAATTTCAAGGAGCACCTACCACCATATCACATGTCAGTGACTTATTATAACACACAGAGCACCCCTCCCATAATAGAATTTTCCATCTGACTTATTCCTGTGAGTTGCATACTTTACTTCAGATTTTATGTGGTGTGTCTTACAATGAGATGTGATCCCAGTATGGAATGACCTCTACATAGCCCTTATTGTGTCAGCTGTCACTCATCCGCCTGTTGTACGTGTTTATCTGCAGAAACTACTTCCACCTCCCATACTTTGACCGCAAGCCTTGCATCTATATCAAGAGCTGGTGGCAGGACCAGAGGAGAAGACTCTACAATGCCAACATCATGGACAAGATTGCAGACAAGCTGGTCAGTAATAGCAAGATTTATTCAGCTGTTTTTGAAGTCCTCTTGCCCTAAAGGGGTGGGCTTCCTCTATAAGTTTGGAAAAAACACCCTTTTAGAATCCTTTGAAGACCAACTCCATGAAAACTTAAAATTCTCCATAGCAGTGGGGCTGTGCCTGCACTGTAAAGGTTAAATGCTCATTTAGTCTAGGGGCTGCAAAAGCACCTTTAACTTATCCAATTCTTCACTCTCCTGGAAGATAGTGCTCCCCCATGCTCTGGCAGTTGACTGTCCCTCTGCGCCTTCATCGACCCTGCATAGGTCATGATGATGCCAGGATCTTAGACCACTGGAGCATAGGTGAGAAGATGCTGCAGGGACCAGTCTAGATGTGCAGAGAAGCAGAGGGTCGGGTAAGCAAATCTACTTTTTCATGTCCCCTAGATCTAAAAGAGCAGTTAACCCTTGCAATGCAGGCACAACCCCACTGTAAGGGAGAATCTTCAAGCTTCCTGAAGTTCAGCCTTAATGTCTTCTACTATAATGCCCCTATACCTGGAGTGAAGTTAAAGTTAAATGAGACAAAGGCAACCCTTTCAGTAGACCCCTCCTCCCACACTACTAGGGTAAATACTTGTTTTATATATTGGATAAGTCTAAGGGATAAGCTTGTAGGCAGGTGCAGTCTACTTTTTGCACTGCAGGGTGTGCTCTTCTTCAGTTGGAAAGGAAATCAGGGTGAACATGGTTCCTCTATGGTTTCCTGGGTCACTGGGGAAGCATCCAATTGGATGCTGCCACGGTGCCACCCTATGTGACATTAGCAGCCATCTTGAATCAGGCAGAGCGTTTATAGGGCCCTGGCTCCCAGGTTTGGCACACATTTGCAAGCTGGCAGAGTAGGGACTTGGTCCCTACTCTGCTTGGTAGGGACATTACTAATAGCAGGGAAAGGTTTCTGAAGAGAAGGGAATGCGTAGAGCTTGCAACCTCTATGGACACCTTTCCGCTTGGGACATGAGACGCCCAGGCCCCATTCTTCCCCTCCCTACAGACGCTGACAGCTTGGCTACATTCTGCTCTCTACACGCTGTGAGTGGCTGCCTTCCAACTGGATTATTTGTGAACTATCTTTGCATGATTTCTGTACAATGTCAGCGTGAAGGGTCTTTCATTGCACTGGAACTGAATGGGCCAGATTCAGAAACAATTGCCTATCTTTAGGCGGGCGTAGCGTATCTCAGATACACTACGCCGCCGTAACTTAGTGAGAAAGCACTTGAGCCGTAAGTTAAGGCGGCGTAGTGTAAATGGGCCGGAGTAAGCCCGCGTAATTCAAAATAGGCAGGTAGGGGGCGTGTTGTATGTTAATGACTCCACGTAAATGACGTGCCGAACGAACGGCGCATTCGCGGTCCGTGGACGTATGCCAGTTCGCATGCTCGAAATCACATCGCAAATAGTCAATACTTTCGACGTGAACGTAACTAACGCACAGCCCTATTCACGAATGACTTGCGCAAACGGCGTAAACGACGGAAAATTAGACGCTGTCCCGACGTCCATACTTAACATTGCCTGCGCCTCATATAGCAGGGGTAACTTTATGCCGGTCCGACGCCTTACGTAAACGACGCAAATAGATACGCCGGGCGCAACTACGTTTCTGAATCGGGGTATCTACCTAATTTGCATTTTCGACGCGTAAATCTACAGAAGCACCACCTAGCGGCCAGCATAAATATGCACCTAAGATACGACGGCGTAAGAGACTTAACAAAATTCCGACGTATCTTGCTTTCTGAATACAGAAAAAAGTTACGCCGGCGCATCCTAGAACTTACGCAGCGTATCAACAGATACGCCGACGTAACTTCTTTCTGAATCCAGCCCAATGTGTTTTTTTGCTGCACCCCACCTACAAGCTGTATTACTGTAAGATTAAGCTCTTTCCTCAAGCTATACTGTAGGCTGTAAGCAGTCTCTGGGCATTATTACCAACATCTCAGAGCTATTAAATTGGAAGTACATTTTATTTTTATCTACAGGTAAGCTTATAATAAAGCTTACTTGTACAGTAAGTAAAATGAATATCCCCTAAACGTGAATCATTTAGGAGATATTCCAGTGAGCAGCAGCCGGTGATGTCACCGATGCATGCGTTCTGAAGGAATGCAAACCTGTGCCGTTTCTTTAGAGCTCTGTGCCGTTTCTGTAATGTCATCATGGCTCGGCCATTCAAATAGCCGCAGCCCGCAAACCTGGAAGGAAGACCGGGTGAAGATGGAAGCCTCTGCAGCAGTGACAGCACGTCGCTGGGGGGCTTCGGTGTAAGGTAAGTCTTTCATAATGCGCTAGTTTGTGGTACATACTTGCACACTATGCTTTAACCCTGCATTGTACATGAGGAGGCGGGCATGCATCTGCAGCCCGAAGCTCCTTAAAAAGGAAGCTTGTGGGGGACCAGTTGCTTGGATAGAGGGAGTCTACCAGAACCAGGAATAAGGTAAATAATACACCTTCTCCCTGAACCCCTGGACTGAATGAGCATCTAATATTCACAATGAGGAATGCAGCTGTTGTAGCCTCAGAAGTGCTGACATCTGCACTGTACGAAATGCTAATTACAAGTGTATCTATGTTTGACGGCAGCTCTCGAGAGGGACTTAATTGCACTGCAGCACAGGAGACCTTGTAACGGGACTAAGCTGTATTCATTAATTGTCAGAAGAACCCAGGAGAGAAAAGGGATTATAATATACTGCTGCCAGACTCATCCACCTTACCAACTGCTCTGTCTCTGCTACTCCTTTCTGCCAATCCCTCTAATGGCTTCCTCTCACCCAACCAATTAAATTCAAACTACTAACAATTACCAACAAAGCCATCCACAACTCTCTAGCTCTCTCATCACTTGCTCCAATGCTCGTCTCCAGGATTTCCAGAGCCTCTCCAAGCCTATGGATCTCCATACGTCACACACTTAGGCTGCGTACACACGTTCAAACTTGTCTGCTGAAACTGGTCCGCAGACCAGTTTCAGCGGACATATCCGACTGTCTGTATGGGCTAGCAGACAGGTTTTTCCAGCATGCTTTAAAACTTGTCTGCTGGAAACCCGTCCGTCCGACATGTCCGCTGGTTAATACGCCTAACCAGCGGACAAAAATATTCCGCATGCGTCAAATGGATTCGACGCATGCGTGGAAGTATTTTACTTCCTGGAGTGGTGACGTGGCGGCATCAACGTCACCGCCACGTCACCGCATCCTCAGACCGAGGGGATTTTCGTCCGATGGTGTGTACACGCCATCGGACCAAAATCCGAAGCAACATGTCCGCTGGAAACGGTCCGTCGGACATGTTTGAGCGGACATGTCTCATCGTCTGTACGCGGCCTTATAGAGTAGAAATGGGGCTACCTGTGTGCTAAGTTCCGGGTCCAGGGGACCTACAACCGGGAGAACAGGCGCAAAAAGGTGACTCATGTATAAGCCAAGGGGGACATTTTCAGCAAAAAAAAATAAAAAATGTGCTGAAAAACTCAACTTATACTCAAATATATACGTTACATCTGCTTTAAAAAAAAGAACGCCAGGCGATACAACTTTTCTGACCTTATTATGACCAGCATTTGAATTATGTTATGGTAATAAGACTTAAAAGAGCCTCTGTGCTTTGAGATTGGTGTTGGGGTATGTGAATTTTTTCTGCTTGTTAAAAGGGTGGGGGAGCGAAGACATTTTTATAGAGAGAGGGGACAATTTCCTCTAACACGTGTCATGCGATATGTCAAAAACTCTCCTTCTCCCCAGGCGTCGTTCCCAATATACAGACTTAGGTTTTCTTCATAATACGATGTTTTATTCTTCCAAAGACAGGACAAGCAGACAGTCAATGCTTACATATTTGGCAGCTGGTAAAACATGGCAGGATGGTACATCAGAATGTTTCAGAAGGAGGAAGATGGATGTTAAGATGGTACGATCTGTCTCTTGGGAGAGCCCTCCAGCATGGTGGGGCCTCCTACCTCCATCTCTCTGTAGGGTCGTGACCCCAGAGTTTCCTAGCTAGCTACTCACACCACGTGTGTTTTATACTGTTTAAAAGCCATGCTCAGCACAATTTCTTTTTGGAATAGCTCCAAGAAAGGTGACAAGCTTCTGTCTCAAACGTAACACCCCCTTGTGTATATTAACCACTTCCCGCCCGGCCAATAGCCGATTTACGGCCGGGAAGTGGTTATGAAATCGTGACAGGCCGTTCTCAAACGGCCTGCACGATTTCATGCCGCACGCGCCCGTGCGGGCGCGCGGCGCGGCGATCGGTGATGCGGGGTGTCAGTCTGACACCCTGCACCTCCGATCTCGGTAACGAGTCTCCGGCGGAGCCTCGTTACCACGTGATCAGCCGTGTCCAATCACGGCTGATCACGATGTAAACAGGAAGAGCCGCCGACGGCTTTTCCTCACTCGCGTCTGACAGACGCGAGTACAGGAGAGCCGATCAGCGGCTCTCCTGACAGGGGGGGTTCGCGCTGATTGTTTATCAGCGCAGCCCCCCCTCGGATCGCCACACTAGACCACCAGGGAAATAAAAAAAATACAAAAAAAAATACAAAAAAAAATGACAAAAAAAAAAAAAAAAATGACAAAAAAAGAAGGGGGGCAGTAAAAAAAAATGATGCCAATCAGTGCCCACACATGGGCACTGATTGGCAACATTGATCCATCAGTGCCACCCCTCAGTGATCATCAGTGCCACCCCAGTGTCTGTCAGTGCCACCCCACAGTGCCAATCCATGCCCAGTGCCCACCTACCAGTGCCCACCTGTGCCACCTATCAGTGCCCACCTGTGCCGCCTATGAGTGCCCACCTGTGCCGCCTATGAGTGCCCACCTGTGCCGCCTATGAGTGCCCACCTGTGCCGCCTATGAGTGCCCATCTGTGCTGCCTATGAGTGCCCAGTGCTGCCTATGAGTGCCCATCAGTGCCGCCCATGAGTGCCCATCAGTGCCGCCCATGAGTGCCCATCAGTGCCCAATACCAGCGCCGCCTATCAGTGCCCATCAGTGCTACCTAATCGGTGCCCATCAGAACTACCTCATCGGTGCCCATCAGTGCCACCTCATCGGTGCCCATCAGTGCCACCATATCAGTGCCCATAATTGAAAGAGAAAACATACTCATTTACAAAAAAATTAACAGAAAAAAATAAAAACTTTATTTTTTTTTCAAAATCTTCGCTCTATTTTTAGTTGTTGCACAAAAAAAAAAAAACGCAGAGGTGATCAAATACCACCAAAAGAAAGCTCTATTTGTGGGGAAAAAAGGACGCCAATTTTGTTTGGGTGCAGTGTAGCATGACCGCGCAATTGTCATTCAAATTGCGACAGTGCTGAAAGCTGAAAATTGGCTTGGGCGGGAAGGTGCGTAAGTGCCTGGTATGGAAGTGGTTAAGCAATACATCTCCGCCCACCTTCTTGACGTAGAACTTTAAGAATAGATGTAGTCTATGACAGGTGTAGCATCCTGCAACTGACCTTGTCTGTCCTCAAGCTACCTTGTTTGAACCAAATGATTCAGAAACGTTTATCACATAAAATCTTATAAATTTAAAATCTAACACTGCTCTGCTTGTGCCTTGTGATCTATTTCATGTTTCAGCAAAGTGAAATTTATAAGACTAAATTTAGCCTGTTTTCTCCGCTCCTGCAGGAGGAAGGCTTGAATGATGTCCATGAGATGATAAAGACAGAGAAGCCATATCCAGAGAGGAGACTTCGGGGGGTGCTGGAGGAGCTGAGCAGTGCCAGCTTGTAAGTACACTATACATTAACGTACACAACTTTGGGATAATACCTGGAATAGATAGAGAATAGGGATGAGCCGAACACCCCTGGGTTCGGTTCGCATCAGAACCTGCGAACAGACCAAAAGTTTGTGTGAACTTTAGAACCCTGTTAAAGTCTATGGGACTCGAACGTTTGAAATCTAAAGTACTCATTTTAAAGGCTAATATGCAAGTTATTGTCCTAAAAAGTGTTTGGGGACCCAGGTCCTGCCCCAGGGGAGTGTTTGAGGACCTGGGTCCTGCCCCAGGGGACATGTATCAATGCAAAAAAAGTTTAAAAAACCGTCCGTTTCAGGAGCAGTGATTTTAATAATGCTTAAAGTGAAACAGTAAAATTGAAATATTCCTTTAAATTCCGTACCTAGGGGGGTGTATAGTATGCCTGTAAAGTAGCGCTTGTTTCCTGTGCTTAGAACTGTCCCTGCACAAAATGTAATTTCTGAAGGAAAAAAGTCATTTAAAATCACTCGTGGCTATAACGAAATTGTCGGATACCAGCAATACAGAGAAAAGTCATTCATAAAAAAAGAATGCATGGGGGTCCCCCCAAATTCAGTTACCAGGCCCTTCGGGTCTGGTATGGATATTAAGGGGAACCCTGCGTCAAATTAAAAAAAAATTATGTTGGGTTCCCCCCAAATATCCAGACCCTTCAGGTCTGGAATGGATTTTAATGGAAACTCCACCCTAAATGTAAAAAAAAAAATGGCGTGGACCCCCACACATTTTTTTTTTATGAATGACTTTTCTCTGTATTGCCGGGAGCCGACAATTCATTATAGCCGCGAGTGATTTTAAATCACTTGTTTTCCTTCAGAAATGACACTTTGTGCAGGGACAGTTCTAAGCATGGGAAACAAGCGCTACTTTACAGGCATACTATACACCCCCCCCCCCCCCCCCAGGTACGAAATGTAAAGGAATATTTCACTTTTATTGTTTCACTTAAAGGAATTATTAAAATCACTGCTGCCAAAAAAACAGCAGTTTTTAAAACTTTTTTTGCATTGATACATGTCCCCTGGGGCAGGATCCAGGTCCCCAAACACTTTTGATTACAATAACTTGCATATTAGCCTTTAAAATTAGCACTTTAGATTTCAAACGTTTGAAAACAAAAAAAACAAAAATAATAATGAAAATCCGAAAATTCAAAGGAATGAAAATAAGAACATAAGAATGAAAATCCAAAAATTTGAAAATACGAACAAAATAACTAATAATAATAGCTATTACTAACTATTAAATTATAGGTATTGGAATTTCCTTTCAAATTTAGCTGTCAGTGAACGTAACGAATACGAATGTATCCTAAGTTACGAGTTATCTGAATTAAGGAATGCCGTATCTTAATGAATGTAATGTAACGATATAATAATAATAATAAATTATATTTATAATAAAAACTTTTTATTATTATTATTATTTATTATTATTATTAATTCGTTATAGTCCATTCATTTATTCCTGATTTCAAATAATACGTAACTTTGGATAACTTCATATTCGTTACGTTCACTATCATCCAATTTTTAAAGGAAATTTCAATACCTATAATTTAACTGTTAGTTATTATTAGTTAGTTATTATTTCCGATTTTCAAATTTTCAGAATTTCTTTTTAATTTTCGCATTTCCGAGTCTCTGAGATTTCGAATTTCCGAACTACCAATTTTTTTTAATTTTCGAATACCCCATCTTAACGAATGGAATAACAAATTATAATTTTTCCAAATTTATGAATCTATTTCGAAATAACAAATTTCAATCATAAGAAATTAACTGAAAAAAAAATCGTATAAAACGAAAACTAGCAAATTTTTCCGGCAGTGCACATGTTTAATTATAATGATGTGTCTGGTGATCCCCATTGGATACACAATGACTGTTGTGCCTGATGCCCCCTGCTGGATACATTATGATTGTAGTGTCTACTGCCCCCTTTTGGATACAGTATGATTGGAGTGGCTGATGCCCCCCGCAATGCAGTACGATTGTAGTGTATACTGCCAGATTTTGGATTATGTATGATAGGAGTGTCAGTTGCCTCTTGCAACTGCCCCTGATATAATATGTTTGGTTTATCATCTTGCCCCTGCTGAATACATTATTGCTCTGATAGTGTTTAAGGTTTTTACTGCCTCCTGCTGGTTGATATTAAGACATGCAGACTATGTCCATGGACATGGACATGGACATACATGATAAAGTGATCATTGCTTTTAGGAACAAGGTAGAAGAGTAGTAAGGAATGTACATTTTGTAATTAAGGCAATAGGTATATATTAACTGGCTGTCCAAAAAAGGGACAGTTGGGAGTTACGGTTGACTCAGCAAATTTTCCAGCAGGTTCTTGTTTCTGTGCCAATATATACACTCACCGGGCACTTTATTAGGTAAACCTTGCTAGTACCGGGTTGGGCCCCCTTTTGCCCTTAGAACTGCCTTAATTCTTTGTGAACTTACCATCTGAATGTCGCAGCTGAAATCGAGACTCATCAGACCAGGCAACGTTTTTACAATCTACTATTGTCCAATTTGTTTGAGCCCGTGTGAATTGTAGCCTCAGTTTCAGGGCCGATCCTAGGCAGGGTGCACAGGGTGCATTGCACCCAGGCGCCTGCAGAGGTGGGGGCGCCGAACATCTAACAGACTCTTTAACAGAAGCCCTCTCTGTGTCCATCACAGAGGCCCCCTCCAAGTCCCAATAAAGTACTCTGCTTCTCTTCCTGTATTTTGTTTATTGTTAAGAGATCCTGTAAGGATCCCGGGGTAATGAAGACTTAATGGGGGAGCATCTATGTGGTTGAGTCATTGCCATAGAAACCTTTGTAATGGGGAGGAGTTAGGAAAATGATGACACCCATGTGGTGGCGCCAGAAATATTTCTGCGCCCAGCTGCCTGTGACCCTAGGATCGGCCCTGCTCAGTTTCCTGTTCTTAGCTAACAGGAGTGGCACCAGTTGTGGTCTTCTGCTGCTGTAGCTCATCTGCTTCAAGGTTTGATGTGTTTTGTGCATTCAAAAATGGTATTCTGCATACCTTGGTTGAAACAAGTGGTTATTTGAGTTACTGTTGCCGTTCTATCATCTCAAACCAGTCTGCCCATTCTCCTCTGACATCAACAAGGAATTTTCATCCACACAACTGCCGCTCACTGGATATTTTCTTTTTTTTGGACCATTCTCTGTAAACCTGAGAGATGGTTGTGTGTTAAAATCCCAGTAAATCAGCAGTTTTTGAAATACTCAGACCAGCTTGTCTGGCACCAACAACCATGCCAAGTTCAAAGTCACTTAAATCCCCTTTCTTCACCATTTTGATTCTCAGTTTGAACTTCAACAAGTTGTCTTCTCCACGTCTAGATGCCTAAATGCATTGAGTTGCTGCCATGTGATTGGCTGATTAGAAATTTGTGTTAACAAGCAATTGAACAGATGTATCTAAAAAAAAGTGGCTGGTGAGCGTATATCAATGAGGTGGTTTGGTGTTTTTGCATCCTAAAAGCCTCATCAACTTTTTGGCTCTCCCTTTCTTCTCAAAAAATAATAATACAAAAATCTTGCACTTAGTTTAGAACACCCCAAGGCTGCTGCACCTGGCAAATCTCGAATACAGGAATAAAATAAGGTACATAAAAAAAGTAACAAATAATAGATTTAAAAAAAGTGTTTTTCAGATAAACATAAATCCTAAATCAGTAAACATGTCACATACTTGTTTTACATATATAAAAAAAGACTCTTCTCCATTAATTTCAAGTGCCACTTAGTGCTCAGTGATGAATAAGGACAAACATATCACTAATGTGTAAAAATAACAAAAGTTCATAAACAAATGAAAGTCCAGCTTCACATAATTAGTTCCAAGTGCCTTTTAAGTGCTCAGTAATGAGTAAGGGCAAAATCATTCTTCGGTGCTAAAAAAAAAATCCCCACAGCCAAGCCTGGCTGTCAGCATTGTCACTGCTGAGTCACAAGCCTGTAAGCTTGTCAATCAGCACCTGGCCACACCCAGTCCTGCCCACTGATTTCTGGATTGGCAGCACCGCCTCTGTGGCAGAAGCCCTCCCACTGTAAGCTGCAGTGCCTGGGAGGGGGAGTGTATGAGACGCAGTGATGGAGGATTTGGCTCAGTCAGGGAAGGTAAAAGATGTTTTTTGTGCATCCCATAGTACCTGGATTGTGTACTTTTTAATTGTCATGCAGGGACATTCAGTTGTTCTTTAACTTTCTTTTGCAGCCGCTTCGTCACATTGGCCAACAAGGATCAGAATACGAATGGCCGGACTAAACTGGACCGCGAGCGATTAAAATCCTGTATGCGAGAACTAGTAAGTCCTGGCACAGCTTTCAATTCTCATTTAATTAGGCAAGATAAGGGGGAAAGATGAAAAAAAGGCCACTAACATCCATCAGCCAATCAAAGTTTATACTACAGAGGTCAGATCAGTAGAGTAGGATGTTGACTGATTTGCTGTGGTCTTCTATTCTTTTCAAATTGACCTTACAGTGTTACTAAACCCAGGACCCTGCATTCACTAAATCTGGTCTCCTACATAGAACATAGGATGCAATTATTCTAGTAAATATAAACTACTAAATACCTTTTCTCATAGCAGTTTTGTGACTTCGATTGGTGTCTGTTTGAAGCTTGTAGTAGGTGTTTTCATTCTCCTGTGACAGTCCTATAAGGCTGCATGACCCCTGACTCTCTGTCTGGACAGTGCTGATTGGCCCTGTGCTGATCACACCCCCCTGCCAAAAAAAACCCTTCTCCAATACACACCAAACTGAGCATGTGCAGAGTGCCCCCAAGGCTCTATGTTATCGGGAGACGGATTGAGGACAGTGGAAGAAGGGGATGAACAGAGATGACAGGATCAAACAGCCTTTTTACACAATGGAGAGTATTAACCCCTTAGGTTCTACAGTGAATATAACAAGCATGCTTTACTGCGTATACAGACCTATGTTACTGTTGTGGGTATAGTAACACTTTAAATGATGGAATTTAATTCTTTCTGTGCCAGTGCTGCATATGCAATGTGTGTCCTTGCTCTGCCTCCATCTCTGCAGGAGAACATGGGGACCCAGGCCAAGACAATGAGGTCTCAGGTGAAGAAGAACACTGTAAAAGATAAACTGAAGTTGGTCCAGAACTTCCTTCACAAACTGCGATTCCTGGCTGATGAGGTGAGTTACGTCATACATCACTTTACTATACACAGGCGTTTTTTATATATATATTTGTTGCCCAAATACGAGAAGCAATCCTGCACGCGGAATGAAATGTGACTGTAATTTTAGTTAGAGAATAATGCCTGTATCTTCAGCTCCATCTGGTGGCCAAAATGTGGTATAGTTTTCTCATTGAGGTGTTTCAGAAAAGTCTCCCGCATTTTGGTCACTAGCCGGAGCTGAACATACAAGCAATCTCTTACAAATCTTTGTCACATTTCGTTCAGCTTGCACGCATGCTTCTGACATTTGTGCAACAAATGTTTTATTAAAAGACCCCATAGGATACATGGTTGTGGGCATTGAGGTGCGCAGCAAATTGCATTAGGTTGTGCACCCCAGAGCACAAACACATATGCGTGTATAACAGTGGAGCAGTGGGCAGTAAACAAAGATTGGTGTCAGTAGAGCAGGGGATGCTGTCAGTAGTTTTTCTATTATTATTTAAATTTGTTTTATATATATATTTTATTTTTTTACAATATTATTATTTTTTTAGAATTTTTTACAAAATATTTTTTTTTCAAATAATTTTTTACAATATTCTTTTTTATCACTTTTTTACAATTTTATTTTTACAAGCCCTCATTATGGGGCTTTGGTGAAATATCAAGGGTCTAAACAGACTTCCAATGTCTCACTTTTGAGAAAGAGAAAGAAACTAAGGACAGAAATTCCCCAGTCCCTTTCCCTGCAGTTTACTATGCTTCAGTTAAGAATGAAGACAGGAGCGATGAGTGAGTGAGTGAGGAACTTGTATAGCGCTGCACATGCGAACCAAATCGCTGATCGGTACAGATCTCTCACAGTGTTCGTTCAGAAAAGGAAGGGGCCAGTAAACCAAATATTTTCCAACCCCTTCCCCACTCCTCAGAGGAGAGGAGGGAAGCTGGCAGCACTGCAGGGGGGAGACAGGAAACAGAGGGAGTCATCACCTCAAGGGGCTATTAGGGAGTGCCCACCTATGTTTGTGGGTGGATAGCAAGCACTGTGAGCATCAGTTTACTATTTAAAGAATATCTAAACCCAAAAGCAAGCAAGTAATAAACTGTATTGCAGCTTACCGATTCATAGATGTGGTGGCTGCACTCATTTTATATTTTTTAGGCTAAGAACCTTTTTGCAAATACAGAAAATATTTGCTAAAACTCACAGAAATCCAGTGTCCTAATAACTTTCCGTGTACTCAACTGAAACCTCAAACAATGTTATCATATATCCTTGGTATCGTCTGTAAATTATAAAACACCTCCCTCATGTGGAGGAGAAGGGAAAGATGTTTGATTTCCTATGATTGTCAGCTCCATCCAGTGGCCATAATGCAGTATTTTTCCTGATTATCTCAGTCAGCAAAAATACAGCGTCATGGCCACTAGATGGAGCTGATGATCATAGACATAACTACTTTCTATAAGGCTAAATACAGTAAATACCCGTGAGGGTTGGGTGAATGCCTGTTCCTTTTGTCTAGTGAATTTTTTATAAATAGCCCCTTTTGTGTGCTTCAATCTAAAGTTGACCATAGACGGTTTGAATCTCTGCCAGTCTCTGCTGAAGCGATCGAGATTCAAACCATGTATGGGCATGCTGATAATACCCAAGTAAATACAACAATTGACTTGGGTACAACTAGCATGTCGGATTTTTAGGATGCGATTAAATAATATAAATACTTTCATTGTACAGTTTTGTCTATAGGCATGGTTTTAGGTTTTATTCGGATGCTCCTCTATGAATTCATCTTTGATTCCATATTACTTCCCCCCAGCCCCAGTACAGTATCCCGGATGTCTTCATCTGGATGATGAGTAATAACAAGCGTATCGCCTATGCCCGCATACCATCAAAGGATATCTTGTACTCCATTGTGGACGAGGAGACTGGAAAGGATTGTGGGAAAGTCAAGGCTGTCTTCCTTAAGGTGAGTGAAGAGTTTGGCTTTAATTCATATGCCATGAAATATAACCTTAATAGAGAAGTTGAGGAAGACTGCCTTGTTACAAGAGAGTTGCCTTTTTAAATATCAACTAGTTACATTACATTAGGCTGTCATGTCTGTTGTATTAAAGCTGAACTCTGGGATAAGTAAATATTGTCTAAATCCAATCGTTACGTGTATTCTTCCTTGACTCTTGGTGTGTTTTGTGTATTTTTTCCAGATCTGTGCAGTAATTTTTACCTCTAGGCAGGAGCTTCCTGTAATAAAGAACGCTCACCGCTGCTCTCGCTCCTTGTGCAGAGTGACTGGTCTTGTCTCCGCCCCTCCCTGTAGTTCTCTGCAGGCAGCCTTTAGTGGGTGGAGTCTGTAAGGCCCCTCCCACAGCTCTGCTCTTTGAACAGGCTAGGCACAGCACAGTGATGATGTCAGCACTCCATAAAGTAATACCTAGGTTTCAAAAGGCATTTGGTGCACACAAAGTGGATTGATATCCTTCGTGGCTATTGGGGAATAGAATTACATTGCAGTGTTTTAGCCTGAAGTTCAACTTGGAAAAAAAAAACTCTTTAACTGCTAGCTGATCATATAACTTACATATATAAGGCAGCTCTGCTGTGCAGGATCACGTACTAGGTATGTAAACAAGGCAGATCACCACTTTGTCAGTAGGGAAGGCATGATTGCTGTGTTCCTGCAAAGCAGATTAATATCTTCCCCTAGTAAAAGCACCTCCCACACAGTACACAAGGCTAGGCACACAGTTAACCCTTTGATTTCCCCTAATGTTAACCCCTTCCCAGCCAGTGTCCTTAGTACAGTTAGGCCGCGTACACACAATCTAATTTATCTGCTAAAAAAGGTCCGACGGACCGTTTCAGCAGACATCTCCGATCGTGTGTACGGGCTAGCGGACAGGTTTGTCCATCGGACAAATTTCAAAGCATGCTTTGAAATTTGTCCGCCGGAGACATGTCCGTCGGATATGTCCGCTGGTTAGTACACTAACCAGCGGACAGAAATAGATTTGACGCATGCGTGGAAGTATTTTACTTCCTGGAGTGGTGACGTGGCGGCGTCAACGACGCCACCACGTCACCGCGTCCAAAATCCGATGAGACATGTCCGCTGCAAACGGTCCGTCGGACATGTTTGAGCGGACATGTCTCATCGCGTGTACACGGCCTAACAGTGCATATTTTTACCACTGATCACTATTTTAGTGTCACTGGTCCCCGAAAAGTGTCAGTTAGCGTCTAATTTGTCCGCCATAATATCCCAGTCCTGCTATAAGTCGCTGATCGCTGCCATTACTAGTAAATTAAGAAATAAATAAAAATTCCTTAACCACTCAACCCCCGGACCATATTGCTGCCCAATGACCAGAGCACTTTTTGCGATTCGGCACTACGTCGCTTTAACTGACAATTGCGCGGTCGTGCGACGTGGCTTCCAAACAAAATTGGCGTTCTTTTTTTCCCACAAATAGAGCTTTCTTTTGGTGGTATTTGATCACCTCTGCTGTTTTTATTTATTGCGCTATAAACAATTATTTTGTAAAAAATTCTATATTTTTAACTTTTTGCTATAACAAAATATCCCCCAAAAATATATTTAGGCCGATACGTTTTCTTCTACATATTTTTCATAAAAAAAATCGCAATAAGCGTTTATTGATTGGTTTGCACAAAAGTTATAGCGTTTACAAAATAGGGGATAGTTTTATGGCATTTTTATTAATATTTTTTTTTTACTAGTAATGGTGGCGATCAGTGTTTTTTTTCAGTACAGCGACATTATTGCGGACACTTTGGACACTTTTGACACATTTTTGGGACCATACTATAAAAATGCCACTGGCAGGGAAGGGGTTAATACTAGGGGGTGGGGAAGGGGTTAAGTATGTTCCTGGGTGTGTTCTAACTGTATGGGGGGTGGCCTCACTAGGGGAAATTACTGATCTTCTGTTCATACATTGTATGAACAGAAGATCAGCATTTCTCCCCTGACAGGACCGGGAGCTGTGTGTTTACACACACAGCTCCCGGTCCTCGCTCTGTACCGAGCAATCGCGGATGCCTGGCGGCGATCGCGCGTCCCTAGTGGCCGCTTTGAGAGCCGACATAGAGCTATGGGCTCTCGCGCAGGGGAGCCGACCTGCCGCCGTAGAACTGCGGTGGCTGGTCGGCAACCAGTTAAATCTATCCCTCAGTTTGTAGATGCTATTTTGTGCAAACCAATCAATATACACTTTTTTTTTATCAAAAATATGTAGCAGAATACATATTGGGTTAAATTGATGACGAAATTAGATTTTTTGGTATTTTTTATAGGATATGTTTTATAGCAGAAAGTAAAAAAAGTTATTTTACATTTTTTTTTCAAAATTGTCAGTCTTTTCTTGTTTATAGCGCAGAGGTAATCAAACACTACCAAAAGAAAACTTTATTTGATTAAAAAAGGACATCAACTTTTTTTGGGTACAGCGAACCCAAGTTGTAAGGACACAACTGTGCAATTGTCAGTTGTCTTCTGGCGGTCAAGTGGTTAATCCATTAATGTGAAGCCGCTGGTTGGCAATTTTCTACCTGTGTAAAGCAGATCTGCCCTTCCTCAAATGTATAACGCTGTATCTGGTAGATGTGTACGATTCTCCCGCACACAATACAGTGTGGGTATCATGATGTGAGTGCACTGAGCCCTGATATATGCCCTCTATTAGAGCGGGTAATGGAGCGGGTTATTACTATCTGAACGCCCTGACTCAGCGTCTCATATACCTTCTGTGTAACACAATTACTTTGTTACACTCGTAATAGATATTATGACACAATGAATTCCTGTTATGATGAGAAGACATTTATCAGGACAGCTACACGTGTCACCCAGCTCTCATTACAATGCAGTGCTGAATCTCCCAGGAGCGGGGGTGACATAGGGAGGCTAATTACTAAGATCAACAGAATCATTTCCTTTGTTATAGCGCACATTTCCTGGAGTCACCGCTAATAAGTTGTGATGTTAAAAGTGAAATAGGAAAATTGGTCAGAATCATTGAAATAAACGGCGATAACAGCAAAATAAAAATAATTAAACACATATGACCTTTTTTTTTTCCAGAAAGCAAACCTGTCAGCCGTTTTAAGCCATATTTATTAATTACATGCATTTTATACACCTTCAATAAGAATCCCAGCGCTGTAAATATTGTTCTTTTAATGTCAGCCAAGCTAGATATATACTAGAAGAATTTTGTTGAAAGAACATTTGGTTGCTCGTTAGTGGGGTGAAATCGACATTCGTTTTCAGCTGCAGTGATAAAAAAAACTTGAAGGGCAGGATGGAATTTTTTTCTCAAATGTATGAATTTTTAAAAGTGTATTTCATTTTCGTTTTGTCCATTCATTCCAAATTTGAATGTTAAAAGCAAATTAATTCTTAACCACTTAAGGACCGGACCAATATGCTGCTAAATGAGCCAAGGGGTTTTTACAATTCGGCACTGCGTCGCTTTAACAGACAATTGCGCGGTCGTGCGACGTGGCTTCCAAACAAAATTTGCGTCCTTTTCTTCCCACACATAGAGCTTTCTTTTGGTGGTATTTGATCGCCTCTGTGATTTTTATTTTTTGCGCTATATACAAAAATAGAGCGTCATTTTTGAAAAAAAATCAATATTTTTTCCTTTTTGCTATAAGGAAAATCAAATAAACTAAATTTTAGTCAAACATTTAGGCCAAAATGTATTCAGTCACATGTCTTCCGTAAAAAAAAATCGCAATAAAAAAAAATAGCTACCTAACGGGAACAGCGACACTAATACAGCGATCAGAAAAATGATCGCTTAGTGACACTGGCAATAGGGAGTGAAAGGGTTAACTAGGGCGGTGATCAAGGGGTTAAAACTTTATTGGGGGGTACGGGGGCTACCCTGAACCTAACACGAACTGCCTGTCACACTGCCTGTCACACTGACACTAAATGCAGTGATCAGTGCATATATGATCACTGCATTCAGTGACACTGTGACAGGGGGATGGGGGGGGGGGTGATCGCAAGGGGTTAAATGTGCCTACGTGTCCTGGTGTCAGTGTAGTGTTGGTGCCACTCACTGTGTGTTGTCTTCTCTCATCTCGGCGGTTGAAAATACCGCTGAGAGGAGAGATTACATCACTTCCCCCTTCCTGTGTTTACACAGGAGGAGGAAGTGACACGCAGGGGGAGCGCTCGGATTGGCTGGGAGCGATCCGAAGGGGGCGAACCACCGCCCCCTCATCCCGGATCGCTCCTGAAGCCACGGGGACCGCCGCAGGTACCGGGGGGGTCCCGATCGGACCCCCGACCGACGTCTAGGCAGGGACGTACAGGTACACCAATGTGCCTGTACGTGCCATTCTGCCGACGTAAATGTACATGTGGCGGTCCGCAAGTGGTTAAACATTTGATGAAAGATTTTCTTTAAAGAATCGACACAGGTCGAATTTCAAAAGAATTTTCTTTCGGAAATCTTATCATAGAATTTTCATTCGTATGTTGCACCATTAGTGGGCTGCAGCAACAGACGATTTTCGTGCGGCCATTAAAGTGGTTTTGAACCCTTACAGACCACTTTTACCTACAAGTAAGCCTAGATTAAAGTGGAGTTTCCATCCATAAGACCTAAAAAAGAAAAAAAGAAAAAAATAATAATTTTTACTCATCTGGAAAATGCCTGTTGCTATGCGGTCCCACAAAATCTGCCCATGGAATCACCTAGGATTCTGACATCATCTCCCTCTAATGCTCCTGGGAAATGTGTGTCATAATTTCCCAGAATGCAGTGTGCTGCCCAATTATCACTCCCCATCCAAGACTTCCAGAAAGTAAGTGCTTGTAGGCTTCACAAGGCACACAAGCAAAATGACAAACGTGTGGACCTAGTTTTATAAACTATCTTTTTTGAATAACTATGCAGAGCGGCGGCGGATTGTAAAATAGTAAGTGACAGGATTTATATTATAAAAACGCATGATGAAAGGACATACATTTAAAAAATGCTAATTGTGGTTGGAACCCCACTTTAAGGCTTACCTGTAGGTGCAAGAAATATCTCCTTAACCTGCATGGTTTAGGAGATATTTCCAAAAGACATGCACTGATGTCTACGGCGCATGCACCGTAGACAACGGTGCTCAGGTGCACTGAGCGTGCCGTTACTAACAACGATCATGCCATTAGTGCCGTCAACCATGCGCATTCGCGGGAGTGACCTCATCGCGGCTCCGGCCAGTCACAGCCAGAGCAACGATACGAGGAAGACACTCAGGGAAAGATGGCGGCGGTGGCGGAGGTGAGGAACGAGCCCCGCTGCGGGGGCTTCAATTTCAGGCATGGAAGAAAACCATTGGGCCTTTAGAAAAAACTTAAGACCCACCTCTTCTGAAGGATAAGGACGACCCTGGATGGAAATAAGCGCCTTGAGGCAATTTAGTTCGCATTTGTATCGCTATATAAGTTACTCACTCCCTCACTCACTCAGGTAAGTAATATGCAGAATAGCTCATTATGCCTTTTTCTTGCAAGGTTTTTTTTCTAGAGGGTATACATCCTCTTTAAATTTTAATAATCGGACATGTTGGAAATTTTTTGAAAAACAAATTTTCTAATCGATGATGGGGGAATCGTGCGAGAAATGTAATCGAAAAAGAAATGCACATCCTGGAAAGAAAAGAACATTCCCAGACACAAAAATTATTTTTTGTAGCAACATGAGGTAAAATTGAAGGCTTGGTTGGTCGAATTTCCAAAATCAATGGTGGCGCCATCAGATCACAAAACATACAAATCTTTTGAAATCGACCATGTATGGCTTGCCTAAATGAAAGAATCTTATTTCGAAATTCTACTAGTGTATACCCAACTTAAGTTCCTCCAAGATGGCCTTAATTCTCCTGGAAATTTACAAATATAAGTCTTGGATGGTTGATAATGAAATCTGATACCACTCTTTATGCAAAAATAGCTCCAGTTCATGCAGAGATGCTGGGGGGCGGAAAACAAGCCCAAACCTTGTCCTCCAAAATTAACCATAGTGGCTCTATGATATCGAGGTCTGGTGATTGACGCCCAGGGAAGGTGCAAGACTTCATCTGCTCGCTTGTCAAACAACAATTTGTTAACACCTGCTGTGTGAATCAGAGCTTTATGTTCTTGGTAAATGGCGCTGTTTTAGCAAAACAATGTCTACACCTTGGAGGGCAGATGATCGACCAAAATGTGTACATAGTCACTGCCAGTGACTCTTCTTTTCGAGGTGATGATGGGGCCTGCAGAATGCCAAGATATGGCTGCCCAAACCATGATTGCGCCAACCACCATGCTTTACCATTGGCACAAGACCTGGTTGTAAGCTTGCGACAGTGTTCGTAACACATAAACACGTCCAGTGGTTGGGAACAGTGTGAAGCTCGATTCATCAGACCATATTACAGTGTTCTATTGGTCGATAATCCACAATTTATGGGTGTTGCACCACTCTCTCTACTTCTGCGCATTATTATCGGTCACTTGTGGTTTGGCAATTGCAGCTTGCCCATGAATATTTTGCTTATGGAGTTCCCTCCTCATAGTTTTTGTGGACAAGGGTTTTGGAAGACTGAGATTGAACTTTTTCAGCAGTTGTTTTCTTATTCTGGGTCACAATCCTGCGGGATGTCTTTTTGTCTCTTTCGGCCAGTTGACTATGACAACTGCACTTATACTTATCAGACATCATAACCTTTGATACTGTACCTCACAGTATGTTGTCAACTTCATTCACAGAGGCACCAGCTAAGCGGGCACCTCTTTGAAGCTTAGTAAGCTCTGATTGAAAAGTGAAGTAAAAGTATCGTTGGGACTTTGGAGGCCCATCATGTTTACATAAAATATTCCTTCTTTTTTAGAAAAATTTATAAAACAGTATATATTTCATTGTGATTTAAATATTTTATAGAATATCAAAATACAACTATTAAAATCAATTACTAGTCAAATGGCCCGACGCGTTTCATGGATGTAATACACCACTGCTGACCAGCATTATGGGAATGCTGATTTTATTTTCCAATAGGACAGTCAAAAATACCAATACCTGGTTTAATGATTATGGTATCACTGTGCTTGAATGGCCAGCAAACTCGCCTGACCTAAACCTCATAGAGAAACTGTGGGGTATTGTCAAGAGGAAGATGAGAGACAACAAACCCAACTATGCAGACAAGCTGAAGGCCACTATCAAAGCAACCTGGGATTCCATAATACCTCAGCAGTTCCACAGGCTGAGCCCCTCCATGCCAAGCTGCATTGATGCAGTAGGTCATGCAAAAGGAGCCCCGACCAAGTATTAGTATAGTACATGCTATACTGTACATGGACACACTTTTCAGTAAGCTAATATTTCTGTATTTAAAAAAAAAAATTATTGGTCTTATGTAATATTCACATTTTCTGAAATACTGAATTTTGGGGTTTCAGTAGCTGTAAGCCATAATCATCAATATTAAAAGAAAGACATGATTGAAATATATCACTATGTGTGTATTGAATCCATATAATATAATGAAATGAAGTGAATTACTGAAATTAACTTTTTGATGATATTTTAATTGTTTGAGGTGCACCTATATATATATATAGTAACAAGAGAGAGTGTGAGCCTCTATGTACATACATTTCTCTTTCTCCTTGTGTTTCTCTCCCAGTTGCCTGGAAAGCGAGGTTTTGGACCTGCCGGTTGGACTGTACAGGCCAAGATGGAAGTCTACATGTGGCTGGGCCTGAACAAGCAGAGGAAGGACTTTTTGTGTGGTCTTCCATGTGGGTTTGAGGAAATTAAAGCTGCAAAGGGGCCAGGCCTGCAATGTTTCCCTCCTATCAGCCTCAGCTATACAAGTAAGAACCAGTACAACTATTTCAGATTGCCTTCTCTTCTTATGCCTAGTGCACACGTACGGGATTCCCGTGGATAATAATCCGACAGTTTTCCCAACAGAATTCCTTTCAGGCTGCCTTGCATACACACTCTCAGACAAAAGTCCGCCCGTCCAAAGCGCAGTGACGTACAACACGTACGACTGCAATATAAAGGGAAGTCCCATTCCAACGGCGCTACCCTTTGGGCTGCTTTGCTGATCCTTATCTTAGTAAAAGCTTGGTGAGAGACAATTCATGCTTTTCAATCTTTTACAGCGTGACAAATGTGCTATCTCCATTATGAATGCTAGTTTTACCAGAAAGAGCGCACCCGTCTCATACTTGATTCTGAGCATGCAACGGTTTACTGCCTGTCGGAAAACCATAGAGACGAACGGATTTCTAGCTCAGATTTTTATCCCAGAGGGGAAAAAAGAGGTCCTAAACTCCTTTTTTTTGTCCGGCAGTTTCCCATCAGAAAAACTGTGATGGAGCATACACACGGCCAGGATCCCAGACGAAAACCATAGCAGTTTTCCCATCTGAAAAAACGGTCGTGTGTACGAGGCATCACAATTATACAATGCCTGTTTGTGAAGGTTTCACCCGGACTTATGTGGAATTGTCAAATAGTACCTCTTCCTACACATTTTAAAGCCCATCTCCTGACAAAACATTTTCTGATGACCCCATTGTAGAAATTCTCTTCATATGCTGACAGGACAGGAAGTGATGGGAAATCTCTCTATCTCTCCAGGAAGGCATTTGAGTTGTTATTATTGCTTTCTGTATCTTTTTTGTCCTGGTGAAACTGTTCCTGTCCCTTCTTCTGTGTCAAAAAAGGGTCATTATGTGGAACTTGTGGAATTTTATAAAATGTTATCAAACTTTGAAACTATGTGGAATTTGATGACTCTTATCTTTTGTGTCTTCCAGAGAAACAAGTTTTCCAGCTGCGTGCACACATGTACCAAGCACGTAGCCTGTTTGCAGCAGATAGCAGTGGTCTTTCAGATCCCTTTGCTCGAGTTTTCTTCAATACCCAGAGTCAGTGCACAGAGGTGAGTTGGAGAATCTAATTTCTTGGGTCAGTTCAACTATACACTCATTTTATTTTAAAAATAATTCTCTCGCAGCCAGACTACCCCTTTGGCAGTTGCTTGCTGGTTAGCTCCTTATGTCACACATTAATTTGTTTCTTATGGATTATGATATTGAAATCCCTGCTCTTAAGTTCCCTGTTTTGAAGGCATTCTTGTCCTTGTCTTCTAGTATTTTGATTGGGTAAAAAATGGAGCACTGTATGAAAGCATATTAGTATAAGTAATGCTACTACCTCCATGCTCATGTGAGATAGCCCTCAAGTAATAGGTGTACACTATAAACGCCCCAGTCCACCTACTCCAATGTAGCTCTACACATCTTCCACTCAGGGCTGGATACTTGGCATGTAGTGGGTGCAAACTAGACTTTAGTAGATATTGTTAATTTTCGGTACTAAGGCACTAAACAGGACTTGTTAATTTTTGGTACTAAGGCACTAAACAGAACAGATAACTGAAAAACAGAATAGCCACATAGCCACAACTTAATAGCAACATATGTGTTTTAAGACATTATAGCACTTTCCTTCTTGCAGGCCCCATGCACACATAGGGTGGCTGGACTTAACAGGATCCTCCAAAGTAAAGGTTGTGGTGTCTGCTCAACTATTCTAGCTGCAGTTACGGGTCATCTGTTCTCCCCATCAACCAGTTCACCTTCACTTTTTCTATATGGGCAGTTGAGGGTACTTCAGTCTTATTTTTAGTTGATCACAGTATTTTAAGTTCTCAAGTGCAGCTGTACCCCCCCGAGGAGAGTTCTGATACAGATCTCCTCTTGATAAAGACCCAGGCAACATCAATACAGCTCCCTCTGGACAGGATCCCAAGGGGGAAGAACTTAACACACACCCACTGGGCAGGATCCCAGAGAAAAAGAGAACCTTCTAAAAGGTCTTCCAAATATTCATCGACTTACCCCAACTTACATAACTGGGCAAACTGCTCAATAATTGTCTGGAAGAATAAATACAGTATTTATGACATTAGCTATTAACCCTTTTCACACATACTACTAAAGTCTACTCAATAGTAGTCAACTAGTTTAACACTCCAGTATCCAGCAAACACTGAACCATCAGTTTTGGTTGTAAAAATCCTTTAAAGTGATATTCCAGTCTTGTCAATTATAGGTTTACCATCTACGAAAAATTATATTTCTTTATTTTTGTTTATCCAACATTTCAGGTCCTGAATGAGACTCTGTGCCCGACATGGGACCAATTACTCGTGTTTGACAATGTGGAGCTTTATGGTGAGGCCAATGAAATGCGTGATGACCCTCCCATCATTGTCATTGAGATCTATGATCAAGATACTGTGGTAAGACCATCCATCTATTGTAAGTTACATTACAGCAATATATAAGTTTAAGCTTCTAATCTAGGGCAGCAGATAAAAAAACTTTGATGATTTATAAAGATATAAAAAACTGATTGGCCAGAAGAGATGTAAGTTGCATCCTTGCTTGTAGCCAGTGTGTAGCCAGTGATACACTTTCTGGCCAAACGTTTGTGGTAACTTAGCATCATACCTGTATGATCTTTCTGGACATCCCATGTCAAAACCATGGTGGTTAATATGGTGGTGCCCTCCCTTTGTGGCTATACCAGCTTTACACTCTTTTGTAGAATTGTGTTCCCATTCTGCCAAAAGACATTTTTTTTAGATCAGGTACTGATGTTTAAGAAGACCTGGTTCACAGTCAGTGCTGAAATGCATCCCAAAGTTGTTCAAAAGGGTTGAGGTCAGGGCTCTATGCAGTCCATTTAGGTAAATCATTTATGTCTAATGAAATTTGTTGTGTAACCAAATATACAGTATATTATAATTAGATTAAGAAAAAAGGCCCAGCATGCTGGCCACAATATGTTTTCCCTTTTTTAGATCATGGTCTAAGTGACCTGTCCGCTGATCTGGTCCTGATTGTAATATCATTATGTTTCAGGGTAAGGCAGACTTCATGGGCCGGACGTTTGCCAAACCAGTGGTGAAAATGGCTGATGAGGGATACTGTGCACCTAGGTTCCCACCGCAGCTTGAGTATTACCAGATTTACCGTGGAAACTCTACCGCTGGGGACCTTCTAGCGGCCTTCGAGCTACTCCAGGTATGAGCCAATCGCTGATTGGAGTTTCTAGTCTAATACTAAACCATGAGAGTGTTTAATATACTGTGTTACTTGACAAATGCATTCTAACATGAGGCTAAACGTAGAGAAAAGAGCAGGAAGTGGGATCAGCTAGGTCAAAATGGTTTTACAACGATCTGTCGCACCTCGTCCCATATAGTAGTGGATTCTATAATATGGACAGTGGGGGACTATACCGGTGCTAATACAAGGCATAAACTGGAGATTTTTTTAGAAAAAATATAATTTATTTTATACAAAACATAAGATATAGAAAATAAATGTCACAGAATATGATATAGATAGTACATAATTCATAACAATAACATATAAAAGCCTTAAAACCAGGCAGCTGTAGGTCCTGATTATACAAGCAGAGCGATGATCACAACCATAGGATTAATGAGCCCAATATATTTCGCCTAGATTCCGGCTTCGTCAGGGGCTAGGTTGATATTTTGAGAACAGCTCTATTAATAGAAAAAATTACATATTACAGAAAGATATATGAATCATAACCATATATTCATGCAGGTATGTGTGTGTGCTTTGCTAACCTTGCATGTCAGAGAGTGGACATCCAGACCTGGAGAAGGGGAAGGGGGAAAATGGAGGGGGGGAAAAAGGGGGGGGAAGAAGGTGGTGAGTAGGGGGAGAGAAAAGGCCGGGGGGGGGGGGGCAGGGGACTGAGAGATGAATAGAAAAGGGAAATAGAGAGCGGCTCGGCACTTGTAATCCAAGGGGCAACCCACTCATCTAGTGGTTCAGTGCACCAAAATAGGGCCAAAGATGCAACTCCATAGGAGAGGAGACAAAACTGGCTAAAAAAGAAAAATCATAAAAACGTAAGAATTATAAACTATCTATGTATATATCACAAAAAGCTATTTTTTTTTTAAAACAAAGATTTTTTACCAAATCCATTTCAACTCACATAGTAATTTTAGAAAAATAATGCAGTGCCAGGAACGGCCACACGAAAGCGTCCAAAGATTGCTGACAACATCCAAGAGGGTGAGGTACTGAATCAATCAATGTGACTTTCTAAATAGAAAGCAAAAAGCAGCATAACAACGAACATTAGTTCAATTGAACACATATGCAAAAAATGACCAGACAAAATCAAAAAAGGTCTGTCAAGATATAAGCTATTTACCTAAAGTGAAGATGTCACACAGCAAAGTTCCTGGCAAATGCATTCAGCATAGAAAGATAGGGTGAATCACAGCCAGCTTAAATAGATCTCCTCTCCCACACGTCCGAGCGTCTGACGTCATCGGGCGTGAGAGGACAAAGAACGTCAGCACGCCGCAGCATAGGGAGAGTCCACGCGTGCCTACAATGCCCAGAATGCCCTACGATCCGACGCGCAGAGAGGGAGGACACCACCCTCCGCACAGCCACGGTCATCGGCAGGCAGGCGGGCAGAGAGCCGCATCCACAGGGGGGGGGGGGGGGAGTGGACATCGGAATCAGCGGGCAACGCCCACTGGTCCGATAAATAGATGGAAAAAGGCGTGGAAAAATTCCATATAACTGCAACATAGTGACAGGCGGGCTAAGAGTGAAAAAAAGCCCTTGGGTGTCCATACAGAGAGGCATATCAGCCCAAAAGAACGGCGCACAGAATAACACGGGACGAGGGCGCTGGCACTCGCTCGGGTGCAAGTGTAAATAGAGCCTAGATGAAAGTAATAGGGGGAACATACACAGATCGGCATCTTAACTAACTGAGACAGGCAAGGTATATGGCCTCTCATGCCAAAGACATGGCAAGGAGAGGCGGACGCACACGCACATAGCTGCACGGAGGTATCTATCAAAGATATATATATAAGAAAAAACAAATGGGAAAAAAACAAAGGAAAAAACAAACCAGCATAATGGTACCAAAGAAATATACATACCAATAATTGAACATTTATGACAATATTTACATTTAGAAAACAAAATATACAAAGCATCAATATATCTTAGAAAATTCTAAAAGAACTAAAGAAGGGGAGGGGGAAAAAATAAGGAGAGAACCAGGGAGGGGGGAGGGAGGGAGGAGGGGGGGGGGGGAAATTGTTGGAAGGCCTATATGTTATAGGGAGGGAGGGGAGAAGGAGCTAGGGAACACTTACATACAGGGGACACATATATGACAAACATATAATATACCCAGAGTGGGTGAGCTGCTGGCTCATATATCAATTAGGCAATCTTATGAACTTTTCTTGAAAGAAATAGGAGTCAAAGGTATTCAGAAAATATATGTATATAAAAATTCACATATTTAATCAAGTGGAGAACATATTTAAAGAAATGACTTGTAACTAATATATTCATTTAGTCCTGGATATTGAGTCGCATTCAGGGATTGAATCCACCGTGTTTCAAGTTGGAGTAACGTGCGATCAATATCGCCGCCCCTCACATGTTGGGGTACATGCTCAAGAGCTGCAAATTGGATCATTGATAGTTCGAAGTTATGTTCCTTGCCCATGTGCCGACTGATAGCAGTGGTCATTAGTTTCTTACAAATGGGTCCTATGTGGTCAGAGATCCTTACATGAAAGGGCCTTTTGGTCTTCCCTACATAGAAGCACCCACAGAGGCATTTAGCCAGATATACTACCCCAATCGTTTGGCATGTAACCCTATGCCTGATGTTATGTGTGTGTCCATTGGGTAGTAAAGTGGTGGGGCCATATAATATATATGGACACATTTTACATTTCTTGCATGGATATGTACCACTAGTTTTTCTAGGTAAATCACCTTTAGAGTCAAAATGGCTTTGAACCAACTTGTCCCTTAATGAGGGTGCACGTCGGTAAGTAATTTCTGGAGATTCCTTGATAAATTTCCGTACTGTATTATCAGCTAGCAATAGGGGCCAAAACTGTCCCAAAATACTTCTAAATTTCCAATGATCAGTAGAATATTGCGTAAGAATGCGTATCGGCTGAAGAGTGTTTCTTTGTCTATTAGGGAAAATTAGATCTCTACGTTCGGTTTTGGCTGCTCTATTGTATGCTTTTTTAAGATTCTTGTGACTGTATCCCCTCTTTCTCAGACGAAGATACAGATCATTAGCCGCCACTTCGTAGTCCACCTTCAAGGCACAGTTACGTTTGAGTCTTATGTACTGGCTGTATGGTATGCTCTTTACCAAAGAAGATGGGTGGCCACTGGAGGCGTGAAGAATTGTGTTTCCCGATGAGGGTTTACGATAGAGGGATGAAAAAACTGTTCCATCTGAATCAATGGAGATTTTTAGATCAAGGAAGTTGATACTTTCCTGACTACATTCCATGGTGAATTTTAGGTTGTATGCATTTAGTGACAGACCATTCATAAATTGATCAAGCTCAGATTGAGTGCCTGACCACAGTAACAGGACGTCATCAATATATCTACACCATGAAATCACATGGTGCATGCACATAGATGGGTCCTCATTACAAAAAAGTTCCTTCTCCCACCCCCCCAGGTACAGGTTGGCATACGATGGGGCACACTTAGTCCCCATCGCAACCCCCTGCACCTGGAGGTAGTGGGAGAGTCCAAACAAAAAAACATTTCTTGTCAAAATGAATCTTAATAACTCCAAAATAAAGAGATTGTAAGTCTGAGCCCGATCACCTCTATCTTTAAGGATAACTCCGATGGTTTCCAGACCCTTTTCATGTGGTATGGTATTGTACAAGCTTTCGATGTCTATGGCAACCAGCCACGTATTGGGGGGTACTGTAATTCCCTCTATCGTTTGCAACAAATCGATAGTGTCTTTTATATAGGAGGTCAAAGAGGTTACATGTGGACGAAGATAACTATCAACCAGGGCACTAGCATTTTCAGTTAGGCTAGCGCATCCGGAGACATAGGGGTCAATTCACAAAGAGAAACGTTATTGGTTTTCTTCAGGTGTTAAATTAGCACTCCTTATTTAACGCTAGCAAACATGGTATTCACGAAAGCTAGAATCGTTATTTAACACAGTCGTTATGGTTTTCAACTGACTCTTTATCCAAACGTTATTCTAACTACTCAGACGTTATTATTAAGATTCGGGAGGTTAAAATAACTCTTAAGATCGTTAAATAATGCTGGAGAGATGCATTCTGGGAGCAGAAGGGGAGGAGAACAGCTGCATGTGGAAAAGAGCAGATACAGAGAGAGAGAGAGAGACACAAGCAATACACATGGAGATTGAGCATGTGATGTGCATAACTTCTAGTGTGTGCTTTTCTAAAGCCATGTGTATTTCCTCATACAGAGAATAAATCATGGGAGATGAGAATCGGAATTTAGCTATCACCTGGGTTTCAGAAAAGTAATCCAAAATAGTATGTGAACGGAATACACATTTATAAATCTGAACAACATTCTAACGTGTTCTTCTTCGCCTCTGGATAATTTTAAGTTCAAATAGAGCACGGTTCTAGCTTGCCTAACACTACACTACACTACAAAAATCGCCAAAAGCTTCCTCTAACAACAAAATATCGCCTGGGAAATGTCATAACGCCACCCTGAGGGAGGTGTTAATTTAACGATTGCTTAACGATTGATAACTGTCCAAAAAATCTTTGTGAATTGCACTTCTGTACATATTTAACGATTTGAATCTTTAAAATAACGATTTGAATCTTTAAAATAACGATTTGAATCTTTAAAATAACGATTTGAATCTTTAAAATAACGATTTGACTCTTTAATAAGGATCCACACCTTAAAATATCGTTTCTGTGTAGGGAAACGTTATTTGATGATTTTTCAGAGCGTTAAATAGTTTAGTGAATTGAACTAGCTTCAGAAACGTGCAAAATCGTTAAAATAACACTCGCAATCTGAAAATAAAGCTTTGTGAATTGACCCCAATGGGTCTACCGGGCGGGCATGTTAATGATTTATGGATTTTGGGTAAGGCATACAAGGTCGGAACCCTGGGTGCCTGTACGTTCAAAAAATTCCAAGTGTCCTTATTAATGATGCCTTTGTGAAACGCCTGGGTAATGATTGATAAGAATTCTTTGTTAAAGACAGAAAGTAGGGACTGTGAAATAGGTAAATACCAATCAGTGTTATCCAAGATTTTTCTACACATATTTTCGTAATCAGATATATTCATAACCACGACATTTCCTCCTTTATCCGCGGGTTTGATTATGATTGCATGATTGTTTTGAAGATTTTTAAGGGCTTGGCGCTGATTGAAAGTAAGATTGTTTACTTTGGCATCTGCTGTTAATTCTAATCTACCAATTTCTTTGGTCGTCTGTTGTACAAACGACCAAATACTGGCATTCTTATTTAACAGAGGAAAATTTTGAGACTTAGGTTTGAAAGAAATTGGTGGTGGAAAGGATACCTCTGGGGCACAGATGCCAACAGAGGACGGCACACATGGTGATAAATCATCATCAGTGTGCCCCTCTTCCCAGAGCTCCATTAGTGTTTCAATAGCCTGAATTTCGTCAGCATCTTGTTTTAGTTGTTCGAAAGACAGCAAATCAAATTCAGACGATTGTTTGTCAAACATTACTTTAAAGATAAGTTTCCGTGCAAAAAGATGAACATCTTTGATCATCTGAAATCTATCCCCTCCCACCTGTGGACAAAAGGTAAGGCCTAACTTGAGAACCTCCACCTCATGTTGACTCAGTGGGATAGAGGAGAGATTAATGACCTCCAGATCAATATTTGAAGTTATTATGCTATCTCTGTTGGTTGCATCATGGATGTGGACAGATTGTCCACTGGTTTCACTAAAAAAATAGGGGCTATCTTTGGATCTGCATTTACCGCACTATGAGAAACCAATAAGGAAAGATTAGGTTCACTTACCCGTCTAGTAGATAGATTACCTGGCGATAGAGAAAACGCAATACCAGGTGTTGAGGCCCGACTCGGGTGCGCAGTCGTAGCGTTTGTTACTTGTGGAGTGTCGAGTTGCATTGAGCGCGCAAAAAATGATGCCCGGAAAGTGTCCAAAGTAGAAGAACTAACTAGTGGACGTTTCGTAATAGTAGACCCGGTGCGCGTAAGTGAATCCGAAGAGGCTGATTGGCGATCTCCTTTGCGTTTTTTGGGCAATCGATCATGGGATAAATCCCTATAAACTGTTGATTGACTAGAAACTGTGGAGGAAACGGAAGAGATATTAGGTATGTTCACGTTTGTGGGTACATTTCTTACAGGAGGATGACTTGGCAGTCTACTAGATGTTGATTCGTTCCATTTATATGCATATTTATTGTCATAGGCTGCTTTATCCCTTAGAAATTTACCCTCTTTCATGTTTATCAAATCCAATGTGTACTCCTCTAAATGTTCTTTAAGATTCTTTTCCCGATCAATGAACAACTGATTAGAAGCAGATAAAATCAGTTCCGTATACCATACATTTATTTGACTATCAAGCTCTATGATTTCAGTGTCATATTGGTCACAGAGAATATGCATCATCTCAAACGAGCAATTTTGGAGAGTGTGTTCCCATTTGGATTTTACTGAGTCCTCAACCTTCCTCAAATTTGGGAAGATTTGTACTCGCAAACCCCAAGGGACTATTTGATTATCGCAATATTTAATAAAGTATTGTTTATGCCAAAATACCCTAACCTTCTTTTCCAAAAGGCGCTGGAGTCTGGAGAAGGCTCTATCCAGTTCAGGAATTGTAATTTCGGCAGAGTTCTGATTCGCTTGTATTTTAAACATAAATCCCTCCCATGCTGAGCCACAAAAGTTGGCCATGTCAAGAGACCTAAAAACAGAGGAATCAAACAGCACACACAATCTGGGACAAACACGACTAACAAAGGACAGGACAACAGTAGGAAGAAACACAAAAGGATCTTGTAAACAGTACAGACCTATCCAACAATATTACAAAACATAAATGCAATACAAAATTTCAAAAAAATATTTTCATGCATATAAATCGTATCTTAATGATTTAGACCTATCGGATCCCTATTTAGTGTATTAAAACACAGGTGGTAAATATAGAGAAAAGAGCAGGAAGTGGGATCAGCTAGGTCAAAATGGTTTTACAACGATCTGTCGCACCTCGTCCCATATAGTAGTGGATTCTATAATATGGACAGTGGGGGACTATACCGGTGCTAATACAAGGCATAAACTGGAGATTTTTTTCGAAAAAATATAATTTATTTTATACAAAACATAAGATATAGAAAATAAATGTCACAGAATATGATATAGATAGTACATAATTCATAACAATAACATATAAAAGCCTTAAAACCAGGCAGCTGTAGGTCCTGATTATACAAGCAGAGCGATGATCACAACCATAGGATTAATGAGCCCAATATATTTCGCCTAGATTCCGGCTTCGTCAGGGGCTAGGTTGATATTTTGAGAACAGCTCTATTAATAGAAAAAATTACATATTACAGAAAGATATATGAATCATAACCATATATTCATGCAGGTATGTGTGTGTGCTTTGCTAACCTTGCATGTCAGAGAGTGGACATCCAGACCTGGAGAAGGGGAAGGGGGAAAATGGAGGGGGGGAAAAAGGGGGGGGAAGAAGGTGGTGAGTAGGGGGAGAGAAAAGGCCGGGGGGGGGGGGGCAGGGGACTGAGAGATGAATAGAAAAGGGAAATAGAGAGCGGCTCGGCACTTGTAATCCAAGGGGCAACCCACTCATCTAGTGGTTCAGTGCACCAAAATAGGGCCAAAGATGCAACTCCATAGGAGAGGAGACAAAACTGGCTAAAAAAGAAAAATCATAAAAACGTAAGAATTATAAACTATCTATGTATATATCACAAAAAGCTATTTTTTTTTAAAACAAAGATTTTTTACCAAATCCATTTCAACTCACATAGTAATTTTAGAAAAATAATGCAGTGCCAGGAACGGCCACACGAAAGCGTCCAAAGATTGCTGACAACATCCAAGAGGGTGAGGTACTGAATCAATCAATGTGACTTTCTAAATAGAAAGCAAAAAGCAGCATAACAACGAACATTAGTTCAATTGAACACATATGCAAAAAATGACCAGACAAAATCAAAAAAGGTCTGTCAAGATATAAGCTATTTACCTAAAGTGAAGATGTCACACAGCAAAGTTCCTGGCAAATGCATTCAGCATAGAAAGATAGGGTGAATCACAGCCAGCTTAAATAGATCTCCTCTCCCACACGTCCGAGCGTCTGACGTCATCGGGCGTGAGAGGACAAAGAACGTCAGCACGCCGCAGCATAGGGAGAGTCCACGCGTGCCTACAATGCCCAGAATGCCCTACGATCCGACGCGCAGAGAGGGAGGACACCACCCTCCGCACAGCCACGGTCATCGGCAGGCAGGCGGGCAGAGAGCCGCATCCACAGGGCTGTGTGACATCTTCACTTTAGGTAAATAGCTTATATCTTGACAGACCTTTTTTGATTTTGTCTGGTCATTTTTTGCATATGTGTTCAATTGAACTAATGTTCGTTGTTATGCTGCTTTTTGCTTTCTATTTAGAAAGTCACATTGATTGATTCAGTACCTCACCCTCTTGGATGTTGTCAGCAATCTTTGGACGCTTTCGTGTGGCCGTTCCTGGCACTGCATTATTTTTCTAAAATTACTATGTGAGTTGAAATGGATTTGGTAAAAAATCTTTGTTTTAAAAAAAAAATAGCTTTTTGTGATATATACATAGATAGTTTATAATTCTTACGTTTTTATGATTTTTCTTTTTTAGCCAGTTTTGTCTCCTCTCCTATGGAGTTGCATCTTTGGCCCTATTTTGGTGCACTGAACCACTAGATGAGTGGGTTGCCCCTTGGATTACAAGTGCCGAGCCGCTCTCTATTTCCCTTTTCTATTCATCTCTCAGTCCCCTGCCCCCCCCCCCCGGCCTTTTCTCTCCCCCTACTCACCACCTTCTTCCCCCCCCTTTTTCCCCCCCTCCATTTTCCCCCTTCCCCTTCTCCAGGTCTGGATGTCCACTCTCTGACATGCAAGGTTAGCAAAGCACACACACATACCTGCATGAATATATGGTTATGATTCATATATCTTTCTGTAATATGTAATTTTTTCTATTAATAGAGCTGTTCTCAAAATATCAACCTAGCCCCTGACGAAGCCGGAATCTAGGCGAAATATATTGGGCTCATTAATCCTATGGTTGTGATCATCGCTCTGCTTGTATAATCAGGACCTACAGCTGCCTGGTTTTAAGGCTTTTATATGTTATTGTTATGAATTATGTACTATCTATATCATATTCTGTGACATTTATTTTCTATATCTTATGTTTTGTATAAAATAAATTATATTTTTTCTAAAAAAATCTCCAGTTTATGCCTTGTATTAGCACCGGTATAGTCCCCCACTGTCCATATTATAGAATGAGGCTAAACGTAATGATATGTTAAAGGATCACTAAAAGAAAAAACATTTTTTGCTGAAATGACTGTTTACAGCGTATAGAGACATAAAAGTTAACCGATTCCTTTTCAAAATTATTAAAAATAGATAAAAATAAATCATTTAATGTGCCTGCAGATTAGTTTCACTTTTGAACTGGCTTCATGTTTCTGTGAAGTAGAAATAGACACACAGAACAAAAACAAACAAATCCAGAGCAGTGTTTTGTTTTTAAAATGAATCTGATTGGTTCTGGGAAGTTTTAGACACACAGTAATGACAGCTTAGACCACCGTGAGAAAGCTCCCAGTACTGTGGTTATAAGGAAACAGACAAGCAGGGAGTGTGGAGAACAGAGCAGGATTACAGCAACTTCAAAGCAAAAAACAACAATAAAGACATGCAACCAGTACTGCAGTAAGGTAAAGGAAGCTATTTAGCTAAAAAAAATCCTTTTGTGATCCTTTAAACATAAGAAAAGTAAATATGAAAAGTTCAAGGGTTTTTGAAAATAACTTAAAAGAAAGTAGTATCACAGGGGGCGACATTCACCCACTTTCAACTGTCTCCCTAGCCATTAATAGTCAACATAATATGAACACTTGTAAGCTTCCTGTTGCCTAAAATTAATATTGGATGATAAGTATCCAAACCAGGCTGTCAAGTAAGATACTGGCTGGACCAGACATTGTTGATTACCTGCAGTGCAGTCTGCAGGAAGGTCTAGGATCTTACTGTGCTGTGTGGAAGAAGTACCTGGATAACAAAACTGGCTAAACAGAATTACAAATCCTTTGGTAATTTGAATAATTTGCATATATGGACTTAAACTGTGTATTTGCAGCATTCAGCTTTTAATCTATACAACCTTAAAGCATAGCCAAACTACATGAATGGCAAGAAAATGCCAATATTTTAAAGTCTTTGTTAGCTAATGGTACCACTATTTGTTAACCAAGTGGAAAAAAATTGTATGAAAATAAATGATATAGTCGGGATGACTTTTAAAGGTGGTAAAAAACATGGATAATGTTCAAACTAACTTCATCCACTGTAGATAAATGGCCAGAGTAGATAGAGAAAAAACGATTTAGTTACTGCACTTCACCTGAATAAATTTCCAAACATTGTAAAATAAAATATTGGTTGGAGTAGAAAAATCTCTGAATACATTTAGTAAATCTTTATGATAGCCTTCTGGTGAACAAATATGTGTAGATTAACTGTGGATAGCCTTAAGGAACTACCACAAACCAAAGAACCACAATTTCCTGATAACTCACATTTCCAAAAAATCTGATATTATGACTTGCAGTTACTTAAAAGTAGCCTAGCCCAAAAAAAGTAACCTATAGTGGCATGCATAGTTAATAAAGACGAAGAAATAAAAGAACTGCAATATTTACCAGTCTTACCAAACTTCTGCACTCCAACAGTGACTAGCCATCATCATTTGGACGTGACCTAATCACATTTCAAGAAGCCCGATGTATGACTGCTTTGCCTTAGTGTCACTCCAAACACTCAAACCTGAGTATTGTAATGAAGGGGGACTGACGTGTATGCCTAAGCCTAATCAAATGCTAACTTCCACATAGTCTGCATTTGCATAGTAACTTCTGCAAGGTCCAGTGGAGCTTTATTGATGGACACAGTTTAACAGAAAGGTATGGTAGCAGCTTGTGTTGCCTGATAATCCTGAAAGAGCTTAGTTATAGCTTGAGTTTTAGTTAGTTAGGTGGACCATAGGTTTGCATATCAGCTGACTTTAGGCTTGTTTTTATACCTTAATGAATTAATGTTTTTCTACTCCTAAAGATTGGCCCATCTGGAAAATCTGATCTTCCACCTATTGATGGACCAACAGACATGGAGAGAGGACCCATCCTTCCAGTCCCAATGGGCATCAGACCCGTTCTCAGTAAATACAGAGTCGAGGTATAGATTGCATACTGCATGATTATATGGAATTATACTGTACGTATGTTAATATTTCCTGTAATCAGTGCCAATCCTGACCTCCCTGGGGCCCTAAGCAAAATTGACATGTCACATTAAAGTTGAGAAGCAGGGGGGGGGGGGTGCTCTGCTGTCGGAAATGACATCTTACATTAAAGTGAGAAGCGGAGGGTTCTGAATTCTTACCTCTTCTCCCATGCATGCAGCCAGCGAGTTGAGAAGTGGAGTGAGCTGCCAAAAATGACTTCTCACCAGGCACCCTCTGCAACTTTGTGGGACCCTAAGCGGCTTGCATAGTTAGCCTATAGGGTGGATCGGCCCTGCCTGTAATGAAATAATGAGCCTTCCCCCTATTCAACAGCTTCTGCCTTCCCCTCTGGTCTGCACTTATCACTGATATCACCAGGGTTGGTATTTTAAACATGGGGAACTACTATAGAATAAAAACTCGACTGGCTGCTTTGGAGTAGGAATGTACCCCTAAATGTACTCACCAACATCTACGTTTTTAAAGGGTTTGTCCAATCAAATATAGTAATATCCCGCGTTTACACTGGTGTGGCTTTGAATTCATGATTTAAAAGCCGCACATCAGTTCGAATTGCACTGCCAGTTTAATTGCAACTTCATTTAACAACTTAATTTAACAGAAGTCTATGCAACTTGCAATGAAATCGGTAAAAAGTAGTTCACAAACCTTTTTCTTAAACGTTGCAACATGAGTCGTGCCAATATGAACGGGGTGCGACTTGTCATGCCATTTGGAACTGTCAAATTGCATGACAAGTCACACCGGTGTAAAAAAGGGGCTTACAGTATATTTTTTGCAATGTGCAGATAAGTTCACCCACCAATCTTTTATTCCAAAATGTATGTTACTATTGGATTGAGAGCAACTTGAAATCCTCCCTTAAATGTTACCTTTTCTTACAACATTATAATCTGATTCACAAAATGCCAGCTACACTATGACATTCACAGTATAACATCTGCTGGCAAGATTTCCGTATCTTTCATTCGACTGTAAGCTCTTGTGGTCAGAATTCTATTCATGTATGTTTAATGTTGTTTTTATATTCTCTATATATCTTTTCTTGCAGTGCTGCAGAAAATGGCCATGCCATTTATAAATATATAAATAAAACATGATAGTTTCATCTATAACTACATTGACTATTACATGTCTATCCACAGATCCTCTTCTGGGGATTGAGAGATCTGAAGAGAGTGAATCTTGCCCAGGTGGACAGGCCAAGGGTGGATATTGAGTGTGCAGGGAAAGGAGTCCAATCTGCCCTCATCCAGAACTACAAGAAGAATCCAAACTTCAGCACTTTGGTGAAATGGTTTGAAGTGGTATGTGGAAAATACATAAAGGAACAGGTCTAGAAAATTTGGAGACTGAGGCTTTCCAGGGGCCAATATTAAGCCTAGTAGAACACAGGCATTTAGTTGATGACCCTGTTTGATCTATAGAAACTTTCCAACCTAGAAAATCGTCTGCATATTTTTTTTTCTCCCTGCATTGTGGTGGATGTTCATTCATGACCGAAACATCTACTGGGGTTCACCCAAGTTGATGCAAGTGTATATTTCTTACTGACCATTAGCAGGGGCATTAGGCTTCTTTGGGGGTGAAGTCTTCTGTAGATGGTTTTGTGTCCTCCACGAGGCATTCAGGACTATACTGACATACAAATGAAATTTTAAAAAAATCTAAGCTTTTCTAAAATATTTTTGCTGATGTTCTTAATTTCATAATTCCACCGAAAGTCCAATGGCCAAACTATGCTTTTGGTAGCCAGTCACGTCTTGTTGTTTTCCCTATAATAAGCTCTGTAAAGTTTTGGGGTATTAGCAGCTGTGGTAGTGCTCCAGGACCGCACCCAACGCCATTTTTTTTTAAACAAACAGGTCCTTATTCCACTTAAGGCAACCAAAACAATACTTACAGCAGCAAAAAATAAATAAAAATGGCTTAACTTCAGCAAAACTGAAAAATAAAAGTCAGCACAAATAATCAACAGTGTTTCACTGAGAGAAGTCTTTTACCACAGGAAGGAAGTATAGTACATATAGAACATGTTTAGGCAGCTCTCAGTAGTTCTGCACTGTTCCAGATACTTATCCACTCTCAGCTAATCACTACTCCACACCTGCTTTAGGTGCTTCCTGTCTTTAAGAACCTCTTCCTTGAGGTAGCTTGGCTGCCTCAGGATCAAAGTCCATGCCGCTAGACTTGTGACTGGGAAAAAACCTTGGAAATCACACTCACCTTCACTGAGAACCCTTCACTGGTTACCAGTAAAAGACAAAATCACTTTTAAAGCACTCTGTCTAACGCATAGATGTATCCATGGGAATGCCCCCCATTATTTATGCGAAAAAATAAAAGCTCATAATCCCAATCGCGTTTTGCGATCCACCCATCAAAATCTCCTCCAGATACCGAAAGCCAAGTACAAGTCCAAAGGAGAAAGGAGATTCGCGGTCCAAGGTCCCAGACTATGGAACGCTTTACCAACCAGCATTCGGTTGGAGGAGAACCACTTAGCGTTCAGGAGAAAGATCAAGACTCATCTCTTTTGATACCAAAGGAGACAGGAACAACAAGCGCCCAGAGGCAATTAAAGCGGAGCTCCACCCAGGAAAACAACATTTTGCCATGTTGTTTAAAAAAAAAAAAAAAAATACTCACCCGAAATAGCTGTTGCTATGCGGAAGTCCGTAATCTGCCTCACCTGCACTGCGGTTTGATTTCTTCTTGTCCTTCTCCTTGTGAATGGGGCGCGCTGCTTTCTGGGAACTGTGTGTGTTCTCAGAGAGCAGCGCGCCCATTCACAAGCCAGCGTGAGACTCGCGCAGGCACAGTAGGAAACGGGCAGTGAAGCCTTACGGTTTGCGCAAAAGTTATAGCGCTTACAAAATAGGGGAGAGAATTATTATTTTTTATTATTTTTTTTTTACTAGAAATGGCGGCGATCTGCGATTTTTATTGGTACTGCGACGTTATGGCGGACACATCGGACACTTTTGACACATATTTGGCGCCATTCACATTTATACTGCGATCAGTGCTATAAATATGCACTAATTACAGTATAAATGTGACTGGCATTGAAGGGGTTAACACTAGGGGGTGAGGAAGGGGTTAAATGTGTATGCTAGGTGTGTTCTAACTGTGGGGGGAGAGGGGGGTGACTGGGGGGGTGACCGATCTGTGTCCCTATGTAAGAAGGAACACAGATCGGGCTCCTCCTCTTCAGAGACAGGACGCTGTCTCTGTGTAACACGGCAATGAGAGATGATCTATCTCTCATTGGCCCACAGATCGCATCGCAAACGGCCACTCTGATTGGCCGTTCGCCGCGATCTGTGATTGGCCGTGTCCAAGGGACACGGACAACACAGGGCTTCCCCGCAGCGCACTCTACAGCGCGCGCTGGGAACGCCAGAATGACATGCCGTCAAATGACGGCATGTTGGATATTCAGGCCCGCGCTGTTGCCGTCATCCGACGGTAGCGCGGGCCTGAAGTGGTTAAAGTCAGCAGCTACACTGTTAGTAGCTGCTGACTTTAAAAAAAAAAAAATTTGCGGCTGGAGCTCCGCTTTAAGTTCGCATGTGCTGCGCTATATAAGTTTTCATTCATTCATTCATTTATGTAATCAGGATTGGGGGCTCTTTCTACCGAAAATTTTCCAAATGAAGACTTACCTACCCAGAGAACACTGTAAGATTTCCCTTTGCTTCCTGTCTTGAAGACACAATAAGTGAGAGGAATTTTCTCCAAATTGGGAGAGATACCCTCTAAGACAGCAATTCACCAGAGACAGTGAATCGTCTTAGAAAGGACTAACCCTTCTATGCTGTGCCTGAAAAAAAGTATGAAAATGTTTTACTTTAGACATGCATTAAAGAGGGGGGACAAAACAGGAAGCGCCACCTAAGTGCAATATGTCAGTCACAATTTATTTGGTTACAAACATGTATTAAAAACATGCTCATCTGTGTGTAGTAATCGCAGTGCGGTCCGGTTTCAGGTGCATCCAGGCTCACAGGTAGGCAGGAAAGTGTTGTTATTCATCCTGTGGCCATCAGGAACCCGGCCAGAACCAGCGTGGAGCGCAGACGATGACATCACCGGAAGCTGAACCAGGGGAGAGATAATATGCAACAAACCACTGAGAAAGTTTCTCAATGGGTTGTCCCATATTGTCTCTCCCCCGGTGCTCTCTCTGCTTCCGCTTCCGGTGACGTCATCGTCTGCGTTCCACGCTACTTCTGGCCGGCTTCCTGATGGCCACAGGATGAATAACAACACTTTCCTGCCTACCGGTGAGCCTGGATGCACCTGAAACTGCACCGCACCGTGTTTTTAATACATGTTTGTAAGTGCATTTCCTTTTAACCAAATAAATTGTGACTGACATATTGGACTTAGGTGGCACTTCCTGTTTTGTTCCCCTGTCTTCCCCTCACAGAGCGGGCTTTCTCTGAGGACAGCTGCCGCCTAGGCGCCTACCATCCTCTTATCATCCTCTCTCCCCCTTTAAAGGGTTGGTTATCACCATATACCAGCACATGGACTAAAGAACTGTGACTGTGTTTTTTAGATTTATATTCTGTCCATTTGTTATGCACTAGTCTTTTGCGCTTACAGTTTACCTTATTGTTTTTAATGCATTAAAGAGGAGCTTCTGTCAAATTAAAAGTCAGCAGCTACAAAAATTGTAGCTGTTGACTTTTAATAAACAGAAACTCACCTGTCCAGGGATACAGCACCATCCTTATGCAGGCTGGTTCTTCGTGGGTATTCCAGTCCCCATTGCTGTCATGTGACTCTTTGCAAATTCACAGCTGGCTCCCCACTGCACATGCACAAGTCGTGCTGCATCTTGTTAATGAACCTGTGACTTGTCCCAGAAGGTTGCAGGGAGGACAGAAGAGTTGAACTTTCACTCAAATTGCCTTGGCAAACGGAGTGAAATTAATGGCAGAGGAGGGGGTGGAGAAAGTGAAACTTCCCCTTTTGGGTTAATTTTGCAAGTTATATTACAGAATAGGTATTGATATTGTGAAAGTAAAATTGTTTATCTTTGAACAATTGTCATTTTACAGGATCTCCCAGAAAATGAGCTGCTTCATCCTCCTCTGAATATTCGGGTAGTGGATTGCCGTGCATTTGGCAGATATACATTGGTGGGCTCCCATGCTGTCAGCTCACTGCGTAAATTTATCTACCGTCCACCGGACAAGAAGTCTCAGCACTGGAACACCACTGGTATGGTTATTTCAATGTCTAATTCACTTTATAACCCAGAGGTCTCCAAACTTTCTAAACAAAGGGCCAGTTTATTGTCCTTCAGACTTTAAGGGGGACGGACTGGCCAGCAGGAAAGGACATTTTTCTGGCATCAGTGGGAGCAAACATCACCCCATTTGGTATCAGAGGGAGAAATAGTGCTCTATGATTGGTATCATTGGGAGGAAAAGTGCCCCATTCTTAATGTCAGTGGGAGAAATGGTGCCCCATTGTTGATGTTAATTGGCAGAATTGTGTCTTGTATCAGTGGAAGGGAAAGGGCTCCAAGGGCCAGTTCAGGCGAAAAAAAGGGACACATCTGGCCCCATGGCTGCATTTTGGAGACCACTGCTTTAACCTAATGATCTTAAATGGCCTGATCAATAACAAAACCTTGACAGTACAGCTTTAAAGCTGCACAGACATATACTTGGCAAAATTAAACTTTTTTTTAGCATTGTACTGAGAGATATTGTAGGTGACCACCCCTCCCTCATTGCACTCCCTTTCAGTGCAGTAATTTAGGTTGTATAAGTAAAAAGGGAATTGGTCTTTTCAAGAGGATGAGACAGCCAAGAGCATTGAAATAATACTTGTATTAAACCACCTCATAGGGAAGGCCAGGACCATTGATATGAATTATAGCCAGGAGACCACATCTCCAGAGTCCTCAGGAAGCCAGTGGGTGACTTGGCTCATCAGACTCCAACTGTAACTGAAATATGACATTTGAGTAGAATATATATTGCTTTTTAGTGCACTATGATTTGTGTTAAAGTAATTTTTTCCATGATTGCTGATTACCTGTAATTTACATTCAGCTCTCATTTCTGCCTTATTTTCAGTCTAAGCATGCATTTTCTTTGACTCCACACTGTTATGCATGCTGTGACTTCTCCCTTTATTATCTCTCATCTTGAGTGTGCTGTGCTCTGTCCTTTTTCTGTCCTCTGTCCAGCTAAATTGATGAGTGGCTATATGGCACTGGCCAACGGAGGGACCTACTCTCGCCCCACAGGTGAAATTGTTGTCAATATGGAGCCTGAGGTGCCCATTAAGAAGATGGAGACTATGGTCAAACTAGAGGCGGTGAGTAACCAGATGCACGAAGCTTGAATGAAAAACAAAGTACCTTAGTTTTGTTATAGAGGTGTTCTATTGTATCTGTTCATTTATCCAATCCATTATCATGGCATCCTCACAAAATCTGTGTATTTAATAATGACATGATCCTAATGGCCTCTGACCAACTCTTAACTTTACCTATACTCCAGAGAGTCTTGCCATTATTTAGCAATGTTTTATACTACAAGCTCAAGGAGCACAAATCCCAAATCCTGGCTCTAAACGTGCCCGTACTACTCATTCAATTGCACCTTCAACATAACTATCCATGCACATGGGGTCTTACCTCCATAAAATATTTATGGATTTGAATTTCCACTAACATCTTACAACTCTACAAGTCTAATAACAAGCCCATGGGTCTCAGCCTAGTCGGCGGATGAGCCAAATGGTGGCTCAGACCTCCAGGTGGGATAGAAGGCCTTGGAAGAGTGGGGGAAGGCGACGGGAGAGGGGATGCCCCTTCCCGATCCTTTAGAATAACAGTCGAGCGGCTTTTAGCCACACCAGTTGTTATTACTAAAAAGCCAACCGCTGGCTCTAAAAAACAGTAGCAGGGTAATGCCAGCTGCAAGCATCACCCCGGTATAATCCCTTCAAGCCATGAACATATATTTGTGTACGGTTGGCATGAAGGGGTTAAACCTCCATAAGTGGGTCAAGTGTGAAATAACCACCCTCAAACATATACTCCTTCCTAAATGGTAGGAAATCCTTTGATTTTATTTTCATGTAATTCAAACTCCCATCTTCCGAACCCTCTAATTACTTGCCATTTTTTTGCTGATGTATTCTTTAGAGATGGAACTTCATATTATTTTTCCCATTTTCCAGTTCCTAACCCTAATTGTTAGACTAATGCCGCGTACACACGATCGAAAATTCCGACAAGAACAGTCCGATGTGATCTTTTGGTCGGAAATTCCGACCGTGTGTAGGCTCCAACGGAATTGTTCTGTTGGAATTTCCGGCAAGAAAAATTTAAGAGCTGGTTCTCAAATTTTTCTCCAAGAAAAGCTCTTGGAGGAAATTCTGATTGTCTGTTTGCAATTCCAACACACCAAAAACCACACAGGAACTTAATTTTTCTCGGCTTGTGACCGTGTGTATGCAACACAAGTTTGAGCTGGATTTTCCGATCGTGTGGATATATCTTTATTCTAAAATACATCAATTACCCAAGCATCCTTTACCAAAACCTCCACAATGATTAAATGGGGACTAAAACCTGGGGGAGACCTTAGTAAAATGCAAAAAGAACACAAACCCAAATCACAACATTAGCACGTAAAGAGTTAATTACACACAAAAAAGGGTGCTGAAACCATAGATTGAATCTCATCAGGAAAACCCCAGACAAAATACATTGTAAATAAATATTAGGCAGCACTCAGACAGCTAACATTTCAAGTTTCATATACTGTATTTATGAAAGGAAGTATCAAATGAAGTGAAAACAGTAAATTTTAGTACATGCACAAGATCTCCCCACAATTTCTCTATCAAGACAAAGCCAAACTCACAGCTACAAGCATCATATATATTTTCATTAGAACAAAGAGATCCAGGTTAAAAATACAGCAATTAACAAACATCAAAATACATGGATAGATACCAGAAAATACCTCCAGTTGGCAAGTGGATGTGAGAATCCAACATTTTGGAGTAAAATAACATTTTTCAAGTGGATTGCAATCTTGGAACAGAGATCTCCAACTTTCTTACACTGCATCTTATTGTGCTAACCACTGGGAATATCTCCAGCGAATAATTCACAGAGGGTATACAGTTGTGCTCAAAACATACCCTGGCAGAATTTATGATTCATTTTTCAGAGAATATGAATGATAACACAACAACTTTTCTTTCACTCGTGGTCAGTGTTTGGCTGAAGCCATTTATTATCAATCAACTGTGTTTACTCTTTTTAAATCATTATGGCAACAGAAACTACCCAAATGACCCTGATCAAAAGTTTACATACCCCAGTTCTTAATACTGTGTATTGCCCCCCTTAACATCAATGACAGCTTGAAGTCTTTTGTGGTATTTGTGGACGAGGCTCTTTATCTTCTCAGATGGTCAAGCTGCCCATTCCTCTTGGCAAAAAGCCTCCAATTTCTGTAAATTCTTGGGCTGTCTTGCATTAACTGCACATTTGAGATCTCCCCAGAGTGGCTCAATGATATTGAGGTCAGGAAAGTGAGATGGCCATTCCAGAACTTTCACTTTATTCTGCTGTAGCCAATGACAGGTCGACTTGGCCCTGTGTTTTGGATCATTGTCATGTTAGAATGTCCAAGTACGCCCCATGCACAGCTTCCTGTCTGATGAATGCAAATGTTCCCCTAGTATTTTTGGATAACGTGCATTCATCTTGCCATCAATTTTGACAAGGCTTCCTGTGCCTTTGTAGCTCACACATCCACAAAACATCAGCGATTCACCTCCATTCTTCACAGTAGGAATGGTGTACCTTTCATCATAGGCTTTGTTGACTCCTTTCCAAATGTAGCAGTTGCAGCCAAAAAGCAACATTTTGGTCTCATCACTCCAAATGACTTTGTGCCAGAAGGTTTGAGGCTTGTCTCTGTGCTGTTTGGTGTATTGTAAGTGGGATACTTTGTGGCATTTGCGTAGTAATGGTTTTCTTCTGGCGACACAACCATGCAGCCCATCTTTCTTCAAGTGCCTCCTTACTGTGCATTAGACATGTGCAGACCGGAATATTTTGTTTCGTTTTTTCATTTTCGTTTGCAAAATAAATTTATTTAGTTACTCCCGAAAATCGTTTTGATTTATGTCGTTTTCGTCTGGAAAGTTTTCGTCCGAAAACGAAGACTTTTCGTTCAATTCCTACCTATATTCACTGAATTTACTGAATACAGTGAATAGGTAGGAATTGAACGACGAAAATTCGACAAAGCATCGAAAATCATCAAATTTTCATTGTTCAATTTCTACCTATTCACTGTATTCAGAACGACGATTTTCGATGCTTTCTCGAATTGAACGATGAAAATTCGTCAAAGCATCGAAAATCGTTGGATTTAAACGAAAATAAAGCATTTTTTTATGTCGGATCTTTCGGTTTTCGTTTCTTGCGCTTTTGTTTTCGTTCGTTAAAACGATAACGAAAATACCCGTTTTTCGGACGAAAATGCATTCTAACGAAAACTACTGTGCATCTTGAAACAGCCCCACCACATGTTTTCAGAGGGTCCTGTATTTAACCTGAACTTATTTGTGGGTTTTTCTTTGCATCCCGAACAATTTCCCTGGCAGTTGTGGCTGAAATTTTAATTGGTCTACCTGACCGTGGTTTGGTTTCAACAGAACCCCTCATTTTCCACTTCTTGATTAGAGTTTGAACACTGCTGATTGTCATTCTCAATTCCTTGGATATCTTTTTATATCCCTTTCCTGTTTTATACAGTTCAACTACCTTTTCCCGCAGATCCTTTGACAATTCTTTTGCTTTCCCCATGACTCAGTATCCAGAAACATCAGTGCAGCACTGGATGAAAGATGCAAGGGTCTGTCAGGAGTCCAGATACTCATTGACCTTTTATACACACACAGTAATTACAAGCACACAAATGACAGGTGAGGACAGTTACCTTTAATAGCTATTCAAACCCCTTTGTGTCAACTTGAGTGCATGTTATAGGGCCAAAATCACAAGGGTATGTAAACTTTTAATTAAGGTCATTTGGGTAGTTTCTGTTGCCATTAAGGTTGATTGATTATTAATGGCTTCAGCCAATCACTAACCATGAGTGAAATAATTGTGTTTGTGTTATCATTCATATTCTCTTAAAAATAGCCAAGAAATCATAAATTCTGCCAGGATATGTAAACTTATGAGTACAACTGTATCATAGTGTCAAGATATGAAAATCCCATAAAATCTCTGCAATGCCGAAGACAACGCGGTAGTACTGTATATGCTTTCTTTCTTACACTGTAAATACTTACGTTTATACTGGAACCAGATTTTAAAAGACACATGTCTGAAATATCTACAGTTTTAATAACTCCTTCCTCTGCATTAGCCCTTTACATATAGGACATTAGGAACCCCTTCCATCAACTGGGGTTATTTTCGTACATTTACTTGTAATGGCCAAAGTCGCTAAACTCTACTGCTTTTTCCGATCTCCTAAACACTGTGCATGACTTCAACAATTCTTGCTCCATGGGAAAAATATTTGCATTTCAACTGTAATTATACTAAATTCCAGAGCAAGTGGCCCCTGTGGTTATTTAACCCTATGTGCAACATATTAGTTTGACTAAGTAACCATCTTTCAGTGATCTCAGACTGGTATGTTTTGTATTTTTTCTTTCGCTGTTCAATACCCTCAACACCTATTCCCTCCCCATCTACCCCTTTCTTAGTCTTCCTTCCCTATACTGTTCCTCTTTATGCTCTATATCTGAAGGATATGTCTTTTTTGTCTACCAGTGTCAAAAATGGAGCAAGGAGGCAATACTTAATTTTTCTTATGTACATTGTTATAATTGCCCACAGTATACCTTGTAATTCCAAACCTTCTGTATTGCTGAATGTGTTGCACTGTATTAACGAAGTAACAATACTAATTTACATTACCTGCTGCCCATAATGGAAGTTAATTATTGACCAGTAAAGAAATATTGAACTATAAAAGTGGATGAATATAGAAACAGAGCCAGGACACTTGAGTTCCTCCACACCAGGAGGTGTCTTTATGGAACTGGCTTTGTACACAGGGGCAAAGCCATACTGGAACAGAAAAGGGCCAAGCATACAATTGTCTAGAACAGGGGTGTTTAAACTTTTTTCAAAGAGGTCCAGATTTGATGAAGTGAACATGCGTGAGGGCCGACCCTTTTGCCTGACATTCTTTGAACCGTTAAAAGTCTAAGTGTGTTTGTCCGAGCAACTAATACACTGCCCAACAAGAATTCTCTTGCCTTCGTGGCTATGTGTGGTGAAGAGATGAGCTTGGGTGTATTATTTGAATATATATATATCCTTTGTGGCCCCCAATGAATCCCTGAGCGTGCTCAGGACTAAGGATGAGCTTGGGTGTGTCATTAGGATATACCATATTTATTGGCGTATAACACGCACAGGTGTATAACACGCACCTTTACTTTAAGAGAAAAGCCTAATCAGTGCCCTTATGCAGCCTCACCAATGCCATGAATGCAGCCTCACACGTGCCATGACTGCAGCCTCACATGTGTCATGAATGCAGCCTTACCATTGCCTCAGTGCAGCCTGATCGATGCCCATCTGCAGCCTCAGAGGGAACAGGGAAGGAGGGGGCAGGATGAGCACAGACAGATTACATACGGGAGAATCTTCTCTTTACTCGTGGCCTCTTTAATACAAAGTCTCGCCTCCTATGATAGACAGAACAGTCGTCCAATGACAGCCCAGGAGACGGGACTTCCTATTACAGACACCGCCAAGTAAACAGGAGATTCTCCTGCATGTAATCTATAATATATCTAAATAACCAGGGGGGCCATATTAAACTGGAACGCGGGCCGCAGTTGGCCCACAGGCCAGACTTTGGACATGCCTGGTCTAGAATGTCTTTGTATGCTGTAACATCAACATCACCCTTCACTTGAGACACCTCAACTCTGTAATTTGGAGGTTTTGGTCATATAGTGTAAGAAGACAGCTTACATATTTTTCTTTAGTGACTGCCAACTCTAGTGCCATGGATGAATTTGGTAGTGTATGTCCATATCATGGATGCTTACAGAACTATGCTCACAGGTGAAATGTTTTTCAGACAAATGACCCAATGAATAGAAACAAAGGGTAGCAGGTAGAAAGTTCACAATCTAAAACACAAACGACCTCTCTGGAGGTACAAGAAAGACAAAGACATATCTATTGCATAACAATTCTTTGTTTTGAAATGCAAATATGTTCATTCTTTTATGGAACTAACCATTTTGTGCAGTGTTTTCCTTGTATTTTGTCCGCCATTGTAATTGTCTGTAAACATGGTTTGTTCTTTTTCCATTCCCCTCCATCTCTGTGTGACAGAATTCTGATGCAGTTGTTAAAGTAGATATGGTAAGTTGTTATTGCTTAACACACCATTGCACATACCTTGCACGCAACACCACTTGTTCACCACCATGATGTATTCTGATTAGTGTTTGAGAATGTAAAAGAATCAGCATGAAGTTGGGATCGCTGCCTGTGCTATGTTTATTAAAGTGACTCTCTCTATTTAAAAAAAATGAAATGCCATTCCTGCAAAGAGTACATGCCTGTACCGCTGCCTCTGCTTTGTTGCAGGTCCAAGAAAAGATCTTCAGCATCCCACTCACTTCCAGATGTGTTAGATGCCCGATCCCCCTGTTGTGCTCTGTGGTTCCTGTTGCCTCTTGCTGTGTCCTGTAATGAAAAAAGGGTTAGCGGAGGATACCACAGAGCACAATGGCGTACGCAAACATCTGTCACTACCAGAAGCATTGAATGCTGAACATTCTTTAGCAGAGCTTAGACTTTCAAAGAACCTTAGTTTGATGGTGAGGGCAGTGGGGGTAGTGGGGGTAAGTCGTTTCTGTAGTCTTGCAGAGTCACGTTAAGGGTTGCATGACATCTAATCAAAATCAGAAAAAATAAATAAAATAACTGACATCTCAATCTGATACATACACTGCTTGGTTTTCCGATTTTTTTATTTGTATTCTTTTTTATTATTATTTAAAATGCAGTCTTATACACAGGCTAACACTTAATTTGATGGCCACAATTCTAATCTAGGAATACATTAAACCAAGATCGTATTGTTTTACTGGACTTTCCTCACCAAAAAAAAAAAGAAAACAATGATATTGCATTTAGTGAAGGGTGTGATAAGTATGTGCTTCTAGTTGTGTCTATATGAAAGCTAACCTGTTGTTTTGCATTTCATAATTAAGCCTGTAAAGTCTAACTTAAAGGGGTTGTAAAGGTAAAAAAAAATCCCCTAAATAACTTCCTTTGCCTTAGTGCAGTCCTCCTTCACTTACCTCATTCTTTCATTTTGCTTTTAAATGTCCTTATTTCTTCTGAGAAACGCTCACTTCCGGTTCTTCTGTCTGTAACTCCACACCGTAATGCAAGGCTTTCTCCCTGGTGTGGAGTGTTGCCCCCTTGAGGGGGAGGGGCAAGCAGGAGAGTCAGGACGCCAACTAACACACAGCTCCTTTCTCTATCTGCAACGTAGAGAGCGCCCTGACTCTCTTGCTCGCCCCCCCTCAAGGGAGGGGGCGAGCACAACACTCCACACCAGGGAGAAAGCCTCACATTACTGTGGTGAGTTACAGACAGAAGAACAGGAAGTGAGGATTTCTCAGAAGAAATAAGGACATTTAAAAAAATAAAGGAAGCTATTTAGGGGATTTTTTTTTACCTTTACAACCCCTTTAAAATATATCCCAGCTGAACAGAATATCCTGACTCTGTTGAATTGAAACGAATAATACCTACTGCATCTCACAAAAGTAAGTACACCTCTCACATTTTGTAAATATTTTATTGTATTTTTTCATGTGACAACACTGAAGAAATTACACTTTGCTACAATGTAAAGTAGTGAGTGTACAGCTTGTATAAAAGTGTAAATTTTTCTGTCCCCTTAAAATACCTCAACACATAGCCATTAATGTCAAAACCACTGGCAACAAAAGTGAGTACACCCCAAAGTGGTGTGTTTGGGTTGTTATCATGTTGGAATACTGCGGCTTAGTCTCCGAAGGGAGGGGATCATGCTCTGCTTCAGTATGCCACAGAACATGTTGACATGTTGAACATGTTGACATTCATGGTTCCCTCAATGAACTTTAGCTCCACAGTTCCGGCAGCACTCATGCAGCCCCAGACCATGACACTCCCACCTCCATGCTTGACTGTAGGCAAGACACACTTGTCTTTGTACTTCTCACCTGGTTGTCGCCACACACGCTTGACACCTTCTGAACCAAATACATTTATCTTGGTCTCATCAGACCACAGGGCATGGTTCCAGTAATCCATGTCCTTAGTCTGCTTGTCTTCAGCAAACTGTTTGCAGGCTTTCTTGTGCATCATATTTAGAAGAGGCTTCCTTCTGGGATGACAGCCATGCAGACTAATTTTATGCAGTGTGAGGCGTATGGTCTGAGCACCCCCCACCCCTTCAACCTCTAAAGCAATGCTGGAAGCACTCATACATCTATTTATCAAAGACAACCTCTGGATATGACGCTGAACCTGTCCTATTAAACTGCTGTATGGTCTTGGCCTCCATGCTAAAGCTCAGTTTCAGGGTCTTCTTATAGCCTAGGCCAGTGATGGCGAATCTTGGCACCCCAGATGTTTTGGAACTACATTTCCTATGATGCATATGTAATCTACAGTGTAGTTGAGCATCATGGGAAATGTAGTTCCAAAACATATGGAGTGCCAAGATTTGCCATCACTGCCTAGGCCATCTTTATGTAGAGCAGCAATTCTATTTTTCAGATCCTCAGAGTTCTTTGCAATGAGGTGCCATGTTGAACGTCCAGTGACCAGTATGAGAGAGTGAGAGCGATAACATCAAATTTAGCACACCCTTCCCCATTCACACCTGAGAACTTGTAACGCTAATGAATCAAATGACACCGGGGAGGGAAAATGATTAATTGGGCCCAATTTGGACATTTTCACGTAGGGGTGTACTTACTTTTGTTGCCAGTGGTTCAGACATTAATGGCTGTGTTTTGGGTTATTTTGAGGGGACAGCAAATTTACACTGTTATACAAGCTGTATACTCACTGCAATTTCTTCAGTATTGTCACATGAAAAGATAGAATAAAATATTTACAAAAATGTGAGGGGTGTACTCACTTTTGTAAGATACTGTATGTTAACTGGCACAGATCAAGAGGATTATGTTCTTGAATGTACAGCAGTCTTCAAAACTGGTATTTACACTCACTAGACATGTTCTGCTCTCCAACAATTCAAAGTGAAACTATGGCCTCCCATTAAAAAAGGACCTGTTGATCCCACCACTGAAGACCAGCTTCCTGTAATTTGGTGGCTACGACTACTGCACTGCTTCTGAATTTAAAGCGGAGTTGCCACTCTCATGTAGGCTGTGCCTGCTTGCACTTCAGTGGGATGAAGAATTTTTACAAGGTCATGGCTATTTGTATTGTCACTGCTAATCTGCAGGCCTGTAGATTGTCAATTAGCACCTGGCCACACCTAGCCCTGCCCATTGCTCTCTGGGTTACCTGGCCACACCTAGCCCCTCCCACTCGGGAATATAAAACCTGTTAACACTAAGGCCGCGTACACACTATCGAATATATCTGCTGAAACTGGTCCGCAGACCAGTTTCAGCGGACATATCCGATCGTGTGTACAGGCTATCAGACAGGTTTCCAGCAGACAAAAGTTTTAAAGCATGCTTTAAAACTTGTCTGCTGGAAACACGTCTGTCGGACATGTCCGCTGGTTAGTACGCCTAATCAGCGGACAAAAATCCCACGCATGCGTCGAATGGATTCGACGCATGCGTGGAAGTATTTTATTTCCTGGTTCGGTGATGTCGCGGCGTCAACGTCACCGCCACGTCACCGCGCTGTCTGTCCGTGGGGATTTTGGTTTGATCGTGTGTACACTGATCAAACCAAAATAGCCCAGCAGACATGTCCGATGAAAACGGTCTGTCGGACCGTTTTCATCAGATAAATCTCCTCGGCCTTATAGTTATTTTTCGTTTCAACATGCTGGGTTGAACAAAAAAGAAATGGCAACTCTGGTCGGAGCCGCTATGCTAACGATCCAATGTTAGTACAGCGATCTTCCCCCACTGAGCTGTTGTGTTCTGACAGGGGGATGCCCTCCCCCCGCCACTGGCTGAGAGTGCTAATCGTGAGGCGGTCGGCTGCTGGTTTTCCAGCATGCTCGTCCAGCAGAAGCCAGCCATGTGGCTGGCTTCTGTCGTACCGGCTGACATTTGGTCCGTGTGTACTAGAAAACAAAAAATTGCGCTAGAAATAGTTCGATATAATTAGTAGACAAATCATTGGACAAACAAAAAAGTATATTAATTAAAATACATCATTAAATTAATGACATTGGATAATCCCATATGATGCTTAGTGCTCAAAAGATGTCTCCTACAGATTGGTGCTCGGACTGGGTGCCCCACATAGATGTACTCTCACCACTGGATATGGACCACCTACCTCCAGTATGGTCTTATGCGCATGTGGGGATACCCCGAATGGTTAGGATGACTTCTTGGCAGTAGAGATGTGCCTCATAAGGATAAATGGGGATGATAAGGGAGCCTCATTGTGCAATGCCGTATTAAAATGTATTGGTTCCACAAAAGTTTAAAAAGTTACACTTACATTGCTGAGTGCCTGATAGTCCTGGCACCCACGTATGTAGCAGGCGATTATATAAAGGGCAATCGGCCCTGAACGGATAAGCCCCTGTGTTGGCGTCCTGTGCACGATTCCCGGGGGTATTTTGGTTGGGGGGAAGTAACGCGATGATGCAATATTACCTCAATATTTCGGCTAACATAGAAGCCATCATCAGGAAGTTGTCCATGTACTAGGTATTAGTGTGTGAGACACCAATAAGGCAGACTAAATAACAATAGGTAACAATCATTTTCTCTTTACTGTACAGTATGAGGCTTTGCATCACATAGTAACTATATTGGGTACTAGTTTAGACCATAAAATAGGAGACTTTAGTTCTATTTTAAGTAATACGGCACTCCGAGGACTCAAAGGTTGGTGCAGATTTAATTTGACATTGATATTTTCACTGACCTTTCATTTGTCCTACCTCAGACTGAGGATGAGAAAGAAAAGAAGAAGAAAAAGAAGAAAGGGGAAGAGATTGAAGAAGAGGAGCCGGATGAGAGCATGCTGGACTGGTGGTCCAAATACTTTGCTTCTATCGAGACGCTGAAAGAGGTGAGACATGGGAAGACATTCCAGGAAAATTATGTTTTTTTTGTTGAGTTCAGCCAGAAGACAGTTAGTGATATGTGAGAAGTATTAGTCATTGATGAGAACCTGAACCAAATACACCATGAAACTCAGAAGGTTCTTCCTCAAATTTCCTTCTTGATAATTACTATATGTCAGGTGACATTCTGTACCATTTTTCATTCTCTTTGCAATAATCTGTGCACCCCCTTTAATAGTAATGCTGAACACAAGGATCATACCACTGCTCTTGTGTGTAACCTTACTGAACTGGTAATGTATATCATCTTGCCTTTTGGCCAGGTGCAAGCTGGAACATAGTTAACAACATCTTCATTTGTCATAGATTGTCAGTAGTATAGTTGGTGCAATTAGCATCTCCAGCATCTCTCATCATCTTCTTCCATCTCTCCGATATCTCAGGGGAAACATGCTTCCTGGTCCAGGTCTCTCTGTCATATAATGAGCCAATTAAGATATCCCAGGTCGAACATGCTCCCTGACCTGTGTACGCCCAAGGAAAAGAAACACATCTTTTGATCACATACTGGGCCTAGTAATATATCTTGGGTTGTTCATGCTCCCTGATCTGTAATTGCCCAGGGAAAAGAGATACGGCCTTTGGTCACATGCTGAACCTAGTAAGATATCCAAGGTTGAACATCCTTCCTGTTCCGTACTGGCTCAGGCAAAGGAAACACCTCCTCTCTGTCACATGGGGGAATCTAGGATGGAACATGGATGGATGTCCAGGATCGATGACAGACTGAGCAATGGCATGCAATGTTAAGCTGCTGCAAGGAAAGCAAACAGAATGGCCCAGATTCACAAAGCACTTATGCCGACGTAAATCACGTTACGTTGATGTAAGTGCAAATGTGCGCCGGCATATGTGTGCGCCAGAGTCACAAACCAATATACGCCTAAAAACTGGCCACCCTACGCCGACGTAGCTTACATACCCCGGGATAGTGTGGGCGTACTTTTCGCCTGGACGCATATTGCTGCTCCTATTGATTAGGCATTCAAACATACAAATAAGGAAAATACGGCGATTCACGAACGTACCTGCACCTGGCGCATTCTGCGTGAGGTGCGTGTAAATTGTACGTGCTGTGTAAAGTTATTCCCAATAAAGGAGGCGCAACCCGGCAACAGACATGCAAAGGTCTGCACTAGAGAACACAGGCTGGCGTATTGGGCGTATGTAGTGATCCGGCGTAGCTTAGGCAGTTGTGCCGGCGTGGTTGTGAGCATGCGCATAAGGGTGCAGTTTCATGCATCCACATCACGGCTACATCACGGCGCATGTGCAGTTCGTGATACGCCGGGCGTAAAACACTGCACCATGCTCGGACTATCATTTGCATGGGGTCACGCCCATTTCCACCTAAGCCGGCCTGTGCCTTTGAAAAATGCACCACGCCAACGCAGCTTTGGGAGCAATAGCTTGCTGAATACAGTGCCTCTCAACGCTGCGCCGGCGTGGCGTTTGCGCTACGGCGGCGTAATGTGCGCTCCCAACTCTCTGTGAATCTGGGCTAATATTGGCATGCATTAAAAAGGAGATTAATTTCAGAGATAAAATTATAATTCTCCCACTCTACAAGACTCTGGTCTGGTCGCACCTAGATTATGCTGTCCAGTTCTGGGCACCAGTCCTTAGAAAGGATGTACTGGAAATAGAGAGAGTCCAGAGAAGAGCAACAAAACTAATAAAGGGACTGGAGGACATTAGTTATGAGGAAAGGTTACAAGCACTGAACGTATTCTCTCTGGAGAAGAGATGCTTGAGAGGGGATATGATTTCAATGTACAAATACCATACTGGTGACCCCACCAGTATGGTGGGAATTTAATAGGACACATGGCCATTCACTAAAATTAGAAGAAAAGCGGTTTAACCTTAAACTGCATAGAGGGTTCTTTATTGTAAGAGTGGTAAGGCTGTGGAATTTTGGTTAGGGTAAGGATCTCGCGCCAAATTAAATAAAGTATAAATAAGGTGATATAAATATCAACTAAGTGAGCTGCACCCCAAAAATTCAAAAATAGAATGGATAATAATCCTTAATATGTCGTCATCAGGCGCTTCCTGATGACGACATATTGAAACGTACGTCGAGGCGGTACGTGACCACGCACAGCATCTTCCGGTCCAGCTGGTTCTCAACACACGCGAGGTGAAGTGCACGCGATTGTCTCCCCAGCTAGGACGCATCTTATCTATAGACACAAGCCATCAGCCTCAGTGCCTGGACGTAGGGCACCACAAATAGTAAGGAGCCACTCGGCATTGTGTGTTTATCCATGTCTTTTTTATTAAAACGGTATCACGCTATGGCGGCAATTTTTTTGTGTTTTTTTTTTGTGTTTCTTTGCCCTTTAATGAATCCAACCAAGGGAATCCAGGCTATCGATTGTCCGTGGAGACACAGCGCTCTATTTGACCTATTTTCTAACGAGAAAGGTCAATAGTTTGTGGTAAGGAGCCATCCTTTTTCACACTGTCGGTGTTCTAGTTGGTGAAGGTGGAAAGTCCTCATTCTGATCACCCACATTCACTTATTCATCAGAGTGAAATTCACAAGGATTTTTAGAGATTTATTATTTCTTTTGCACAATTTATGGAAATGTTTTGGTTTCTGCACAAATTCTTTGGACATTTATATATATATGTTTATATATAATTTTATGTTTATTTAATTATTGTAATTTATGGATTAATTGTAATTATTGCACTGATTTGCACTTTTTTCTGCTAGTCATCTCCTTTGATGTAGATGCACATATTTCACTATTGTGATTCAAATTAGTATTTAGCGCCCCCTGTTGTTTCCAAGGCTGTGGAATTCTCGTCCACATGCATTGTTTTCAGCTGGGAGCATCGGTAATTTCAAAAAAACATTAGATAAGCACCTGAATGACCACAACATACAGAGATATATAATGTAATACTGACATATAATCAATCAGACACATAGGTTGATGGACTTGTGTCTTTTTTTTAACCTTGCCTACTATGTAATTATGATGGGCGTAGTAATATATCATAGGGGAAACAGGTTCCCTGATCCGTGTTTGCCCAGGAAAAGCTAGCACACTCACAGTCACATGATGGACCCAATAGGATATCCCAGGTTGCACATGCTTTCTGGTCTATATTTGCCCAGGGAATGGGAACACACTTTATGGGCACATGATGGGCCTTTTGTTTCACAGCTTTTAGAGAGCATGTTTTCTCTCTCTGACTACCTCTGCAGAAAAAACCTCAGTTACTCAGAGTGGGGAAAAAAGGAGGAAAAATGCTCTGCAATATCAGATGATTTTCACACCAATGACCCTTTTATTTCACCATTAGCTTTTATACAAGTTTCCAATGACAGGCCACTGTTCATGGTTCTAAGGAAGAGATGTTTACAATGAATAACATGGCTGCCTCCCCAGTTTATTAGACGGATTTCAAAGAAAACCTACAGATAACTTTGTACAACAGGTGTCAGAATTACACTTGAGGCAGTGTTAAATTTGGCAGCAAATTTCGATTTAGTTTTAGTCTTAGGACTAAAATGGCATTTTAGTATTATGCCTCGTACACACGACCGAGAATCTCGTCGTAAAAGAAATGGGGCAGCTTTTGTTAAGCTCATGTTACTGCATGTTAAGTAAAAGTTTGGTGAGAGACGATTTGCGCTTTTCAGTCTCTTACAGCGTGACGAATGTGCTATCTCCATTACGAACGCTACTTTTACCGAAGGTGCACTCCCGTCTCATATTTTTTTCTGAGCATGCGCGGGTTTCTAAGCATACACAAGAACGTGTTTCTTGCCGTAAGCCAGTCCGACGAAAACCGCGACGAAAAAATTGAGAATCCCGACGAGAGAAAAAAGAGAGAGCGTGTTCTCGCGGTCGTGTGTATATTTCTCGTCGAGAAAACTGTTGTGGATCTCGACGAGAAACATACACACGACCGTTTTTTTGGCAAAAAAGCTCTGCCAGCATTTTTCTTGATGTTTTTTGCCAAGAAAAACGGTCGTATGTAGGAGGCATTAGTCCCATTTTAGTCTTCTGCAATTGTTTTAGTTTTAGCCGTATTTAGTCGTCTAAATCTCCAGTACATTTTAGTCGACTAAAATGTCCTACGTTTTTAGTCAATTAAAACTCATTTTAGTCGTCTAAAATCTAATGGGTGTATTTAAATTGTAATGCATTAGTTAACATTTCTCTACAATTTTCAACCTCATTATATACTGGTGGAGTGAAAAATCGAATATGTTATTATTTATGGTATTGTGGTATGAACATGCAATACAGACCAGTGTTAATTTTGAAGTCAAATTTTAATTTAGTTTTAGTCTTAGTCTTTTGACTAAAAAGGCATTTTAGATGTAGTCCCATTTTAGTTTTAGTCGTATTTTATTCATCTCAATTGTTTTAGTCGTGTTTTAGTCTACTAAAATAGTATTGATTTTGTCGACTAAAATGTTTTAGTCTACGAAATTTTCACTGACTGGAACCAAATTGTCAACAAAGACTCTTCCTATTGAATTTGTCAAATGATATTTGGTATTAATTCCATGTATTATGCTTTTGTAATATTTTTATTTTTTTGCTATCAAATTTAGCAACTGCGTCAGCAAGAAGTCGCAGCGGCAGAAGCTGAGGAGAAGGAGGAGATGGAAATCGCAGAGGGTAATTCTTGAAAAAGTGATATGTTCAATTTCCCTTTTATGTTTAGATGATATGGGAATTCTGGGAAGCAGTTATAGTGATTTTTTTTTTTTAGAGTATTTTTAAATGTCTAAAAATGTGAGAGTCAGTTGTTTTTCTTTGTCTACAACTTCACTCCATCTCCATGACTTAAAGCTATGAAAGTTGGCACAACATGGCTTCAACATGTATAAGCAAATTTTAGATCTGATTCTATCAAATGTTATGATCAACATAGTTTTAGTTAGTGTACAGCTTATCTGAAATATTTTAATATATTTTATTATTATTCATTATTGATGTCAAGGCATGCTAGGGCACCACCATAATAACTTCATCCTACAATAACTTCTAATTAAAAATTAAAGGCTAAGTCCAACCAAAATTGATATTTCATTTTCATTTTCATTTAAGGCTTGATTCACACCTATACATTTTTAGTGCTTTTTGCATTTTACAGATTTGCTCTACAGAACATGTTCCATAGGAAATCATGTTAAATTTGCTGTAGTGCAAATCTGAAAAATGCAAAAAGCACTAAAAATGCATAGGTGTGAATCAAGACGAAGGGTGGAGCACAGTGGGTAAAATCATTTGTTGGCTTTCTTTTATCTCTCTGGGACTTTGATTTTCAGATACCCTTATTGAAAATCTATCTCTGCCGGCTCCTTGAGACTTTACCGACACAGGCAAATTTACTGTAGCATAATTTCCTTTTCCTAAAGTAGAAGAAGATTAAAAACACATTAAAAAAAATACAGTGATGATAGTGGGACACCCAAGCAAGGAGTGATCCTTTCAGTAACTGCATGAATAAAGTCTGAATTGTTTACAATTTACAGAAAAAACTATGTTTTTTTTTCATTGAAAAGCCACCCCTGAATCAGTGACTTTGTCTAGGCTGACATGATGTCATCAGTCTGCTGCAAGAAGGAGGAAGAATTTCCCCAGTCTACTGTTCAGTGGTCAGACTGTACAATGGAAATTGGTTGCAGATCAGAAGAGTGAAGCCACGTACACAAGATCGGAAATTCCGATGTGAGCTTCTGGTCAAAAATTTGGACCGTGTGTATGTTCCATCATTCATCGGAATTTCTGCCAACAAAAGATTGAGAGCTGGTTCTAAAATTTTCCGTTGGAAAAAAATCCTATCGGAAATTTCATACGTCTGTAGCAATTCCGACGTGCAAAATTCCGATGAATGATCAGAAACAATTTGACGCATGCTCAGAAGCATTAAACTTCATTTTCTCAGCTTGTTGTAGTGTTATACCATGTTCTTGACGGTCGAAAGCTTTTGTGTGACCGCGTGTATGCAAGCCAAGCTTGAGCGGAATTCCGCTGAAAAATCATCAAAGGTTTTTCCGATGGAAAATCTGTTCGTGTGCACGCGGCATGAGAGTCTGCAGCAGGGGGAGATTTGTGTAATGGCCTTATTTACCTGGTCAGCCAATTGGCAGTTAAGCCACAGTTTTAGCTGCATTGAATCTCGCAGACCGTGCAATATCATCATGCCCCTATGTAAGAGTAGTGGAGAAGAGAAGTAACAGGAATATTTTATATTAAACTATTAAATATGTGACAGTTGTCTTTTTTAAATTGGAGTAAATAAGTAACAAGGCCAGTATGCTGGCCTGAATTTATGGGAGGAGCCCGGGGGTTTTTAACCACTTAAGCCCCGGACCAATATGCTGCTAAATGCCCAGAGGCGTTTTTACAATTCGGCACTGCGTCGCTTTAACAGACAATCGCGTGGTCGTACGACGTGGCTCCCAAACAAAATTTGCGTCCTTTTTTTCCCATAAATAGAGCTTTCTTTTGATGCTATTTGATTTCCTCTGCGATTTTTATTTTTTGCGCTATAAACAAAAATAGAGCGACATTTTTGAAAAAAAAAAACAATATTTTTTACTTTTTGTTATAAGAAAAATTGAATAAACTAAATTTTAGTCAAACATTTAGGCCAAAATTTATTCAGCCACATGTCTTAAGTAAAAAAAAAATCGCAAAAAAAATGAGCTACCTAGCAGCAACAGTGACACTAATACAGCGATCAGAAAAATGATCGCTTAGTGACACTGGCAATAGGGACGAAAGGGTTAACTAGGGCGGTGATCAAGGGGTTAAAACTTTATTAGGGGTGGTACGGGGGCTACCCTGAACCTAACACTAACTGTCTGTCACACTGCCTGTCACACTGACACTAAATGCAGTGATCACACATATATGATCACTGCATTCAGTGACAGTGTGACGGGGGTGGGGTGATCGCAAGGGGTTAAATGTGCCTGCGTGTACTGGTGTCAGTGTAGTGTTGGTGCAGACTTACTGTGCCTCTTCTCTAATCTCGGCGGTTTGAAAATACCGCCGAGATGAGCGCTGCATCACTTCCTCCTCCTGTGTTTACATTTTACAGGCAGAGGAAGTGACACGGCGGCGGCGCACAGGATTGGCTGGGAGCGATCACGGGGGGGCGGACAGGAACTAACCGCCGCCCCCTCGAGTCGGATCGCTTCCGGAGGTAAGCCGCCTGCCGCACACAGCGGAGGGGGTCCTGATCGGACCCCCGAACTGCTAGTAGGCAAGGACGTAATTTTCGTCCTTCTGCCTGTCTGAGCCCTTCTGTAGACGTAAATAGGCGTGCGGCGGGCGTTAAGTGGTTAACCAGCCCACTCACCTGTGGTCTTTGTTGGTTTCCTGTGAGCGATACCCACCCTCCCATCCCCTTTTTAGGGCATTTCTCAAATTAATTTCTCTCCACAAAATATTCATCTCTAATCTTGGGTATGCCCCCTTATTTTGGCATACCGTCCATCAGATCAGGGCACACTTCAGGTCTATCTACCAGCATGTGATTCAACCTGCTAAAATCCACCCAAGAAAATGTTGGTTTTGGAAGGATGTTGCTTTTTTTATTTTAAAACAGACTTGCCTTATCTATACTCGGTAATCTCTAAAAAAAATTACTATATTAGTACAATATGTAGTTTGAGAGAGCTATATGAGTTAAAGTCATTCGGCTACTTGCTTAGAACCTTCATTGTAATAACTTAAAGGAGTAACCTTCTTCAGCCTCTAACCTTACAAGATCAGCATCTTTATCCAGCTTTTTACTTTAACTTGGCAAACTGAATTTAGTGTTAGAGTTAGAGTGTTAGAGTTAGTAAATTCCTTAATATTACTAATAGTAATAAAAAATAGAAACATTTATGTGAAAGAGACCTGCTTTTTGTGTCACAAGTAGTATTAGGGCCCTTTCACATCGAACGCAGTTGGATGTAGTTGGATGCATTTTGAACTGCACTCCAACTGCAAAGACAGTCCACAATAAAGGTAATCCTATAGGCATAGTTCACATATTTTCAGTGCAGTTCATCGAAGTTAAAAAAAAAGTAGAGCATTCTGCATTTTCCACTTCCTTTAAGCCAATAAATCCAAGCCCAAAAAGTATAGAAAAAATGCACTGCAAACGCAGCACAAAATGCATCCACGTGCGCTTCAAGCGCGCTTCAAATGCATGCAAACAGGCAGTCAAATATGCACAGTTATGTGCAGTTTCAGGTGTAAATGGGCTCTTAGGCTGGCTTTTCTGCATCTAATTCGCATTACAGGCAAGTGTGACCTGCTCTTTATGGAGCCAGTTCACACATGTGTAGGATGGCCACGGTCCGGATTGAAAAAAGATCTGGTGCGTTTTAGATCAGGTATAGGTGTGAATTTGAGCAAAAATTTGGACCCTTATGTATATAAGAAGACATCCCTTTAGATAAACAGTCATTAGATTAGCCTATGGAACATGCAGAGCTTGATTTGATAAATTTAGTTACATAAAAACTCAGAGACAAGCAGGTCATATGGTAGGTGAAATTTAGAATTCCTTAAATGGTAAAAGTGGCCATAGATGGACCATAATTTGGCCACTTCAGCATGGATAGGCCAAATTTTGATTCATGTGTGGCCGCTCACACTTGACAGAAGTTGATCTAACAATATTGTTGAACGGGTTTGTTGGGAAATGTTTCTCGATCAGCGGCTGCAGCCAATGGGTAGAGTCCCGCTGTCAGAATAGACTGTCTCATGGGGAGGACTCCTCTGTCTACTTCAATTGTGTGGATGGAGGAATCTGTTTATTAAAACAATCCATCTATGGCAAGCTCAAAGTGGTTTTAAAGGCTTAAGCTTTTTTACCTTCATGCATGCTAGGCGTGTGCAGCGCCCCCCACCAACCCCCCTAATACTCACCTGAGCCTCTTCTCGAACCAGCAATGTGCATGAGAGCTAAGCTTCTCTTGGATGCCTCTTCCCTCATTGTCTAAGACAGCAGCGGGAGCAATTGAGTAGAGAGAGCGAAGTCAGGGCCGAGCCACGGATCTATGTGTCCTATGGATGCATAGAGCAGGGCTCGGGAGCAAGAATGCCCCAGTGCCCCCAGAGCAAGCAGCTTGCTATTGGGGGCACTGGCTGAAAATAAGGAGCCAGGAGTGCTGGTGGGGACCTGAAAAGTGAAGGATGGGGGATGCTCTATGCAAAACCACTGCACAGAGCAGGTAAGTATGACATATTTGTTATTTTTTTTAAAGAACCTTTAATGTGGCTTTAAGACTCCTATTAGTTATCATAATGAAGGGATAGAATTAAATGGCTAGAATTTAAAAAATGTACAGTACACTTTAAGACATTAATAAATGTTGTACATTATAGTAGAAAATAGGGCTGGTAAGTATTGTGGCTTCTACAATACATGTATTATTTCTGTTGAGGTTTGATGACCTCTTATCCTACCTCAGTGTTCCATTCATAGAGAAAGAAATATACATGAATTTAGAAGGTGATAGCTGGAGCTGGAGGTTTTAGACCCACCCCCTGCTCCGAACTATCTGTCAACTTTCATGCACATTGTGGTTTAGTGTCTTGTGTTGGTTCCTTCCATCTCCACTCCATCCAACCCTTGTGTGATGGCTCAGAGATCAAAATTGATGAATCTCCCATGAAAGGCGCCAAGGGTCAGGCGAAGAACAAAGATAAAGTGAAGGTGCCCAAAGAGGACAAGAAAAAGAAGCAACAAGCCGAGCAAGCAGAGAAAAAGAACAAACAGAAGATTGATGAGTTAAAGGTGCGTAGGAAGTGAATGTAATCTGTGCATTTTATGCGATCCCTGTGCCTTCTATTAAATTATTAGTGCTTCTTGAAAGACTTCTTTGCACTTTTTGAATGTATTTATGGTTCCCAATTTTTTTTTAAGTGCCAATTCTTTCCAATTGATACTCATGTCCATTGAAGACATCCTTCCTATAATAGACTGGTTGATGTCAAGAAAGAGAAATGTAGGAAAGCTGAGCAGTGGGATATCCTGGCCACACATTTATAATATTCTTAAAGTGGAACTTGAATCAAAGTGCAAAGTCTGTAAACAAAGATGGTGCTAAAATTGCCCTAACTAAAAAGAGCATCGCTCAGTGCTCAGGACAGAGCAATAAAGATAATAAGACAATATGATGTGGTTACTAAAACATAAAAATCACGACGCGCTTGTCTAGCATTCTTCTTCAGGGTAATTTACAGTATCAAAATGTTTCCTCAAAAAGTATGTACCCAGTATCTCAGGGTGTGCCCCTCACAGCAATGGTCATCAACCCTGTCCTGCAGGGCCCACTAACAGGCCAGGTTTTATGTATTACCTTGGGGAGATGCAGACTAGAATACTGCAATTACTGAGCAGCAAATGACATCACCTGTGATGCATTTCAGTTATCTTGCAAACCTGGCCTGTTAGTGGGCCCTGCAGGACAAGGTTGATGACCACTGCCTCACAGTACTCCAAAATGGAGATGTTCACTTTTCACACCACACATTCAGTTGCTTCCCATCCCTACAACCCATAGGGGGGCAGGATAGAAAAAAATCCACAAAATGGCATCTAAGATTCCCTCATCATATCACATATATTGATGGAAGAAATCCAAAAAAAGGATATCCTTAAAGCCAGGCGTATAAGCCCAAAATGGAGCAAAGTCCACAGGAGAGAAAAGAATGGCAGATGCTGCTGAAAATAGAGGAAACACCTATTGGGTGACCTCTAAAAACCTCCTACTCCTCCCAAAGATGGAGGGGAAAGGGGGATAGACCATCTGTGGGAGGAGTAGGAGGAGTAGGAGGTTTTTCCCCCTTTCCCTCAGTTTAGCAGCCAATAAACAAGCAATGGCAGTCAGTCCTTATGATGAGTTATTCTATGATAAAATAAAAAAGGGGAGGGAGAGGGAGTCGCCAAGTGACCATTGGTGTAGCACAGTTTATTAGAGGCAAATTAAAAGCCAATAACAAATTCCACTCACAGGGTGTTAAGTGTGGAGATCTGGGACTAGAGGGAGCTCAGGCGGTGATCCCACACAGTATTGTGTAGTCAGTCCTCGCCACGGCGGCTGCGATGGATGGATAGGAGGAGACTCTGAAGAACGAGCAGTCATGAACCAGTAACCACTTGTCAACCAACGCGATAGAACAGCTAATCGGAACGTGTTTCGGAGGCTAGCTAGCCACGCCTGCTTCCTCGTCTGAGCGTGGTTAGCTAGCCTCTGAAACACGTTCTGATTGGCTGTTCTCTCCCGTGGGTTGACAGGTGGTTACTGATAAATAGCTAAATAACTAGTAACTAAATAACCATAATAAAAAAAGTTTAAAACTAGGAAATATGATATATGTCCTTATCTATTTACTAATGCTAGCAGCATTAGGATTACAAATAGTCAATGTTGATTGAGAGAGTGAAGTTCCACTTTAATTTGGGTATTATGATTTCTACACATGTGGATTATGAATGTTTGCTGTCTCTTGACTTCAGCCCTTATGTTTGGCCAAATCCAGGTCTTCAACAAAGAACTAGAAACTGAATTTGACTGTTTTGAAGACTGGCTGCACACATTTAACTTACTAAGAGGGAAGATCGGGGATGACGATGACACAGTCAGCGAGGAGGAACGGATAGTGGGGAGGTTTAAAGTGAGTATCAAACAGTGGCCAATAGGTGCTCCGGGACTCAATAACACTGGTGGACACAATAAAAATGATGGACATAACAATATTTATTTCATTTTGTGACATAATGTGTTTGATTACTAAAGGCACATAGACTGCGTACTTTTAAGTGCAGTTGTTCCAGAGTTTAGTAAATGAGGGGAATCTCTGCTGGATTCCATCATCCAATCATGTCCAAGCAAAATGCTGTTTTTCGGGGGGTTTTCTTGCATTTGATTGGGTATTCTTAGTAAGTGAAGCTTTACCTAATTTATTAGGCTCTGGAGCAACTGCACTTGCAGAATGCAACTGCGCTTGCAAATTGCAAAGTCTATTTGCCTTTAGTAATCACACCCAATGCATTTTTAAGAAATAACATGATGCTTGGAATAAGAAAAGGGAAGTCCATATTTTGGTTAAAATCACAAAAGCAACCATAGACATAACATTTTGTTTTTAAATGGCAACAAGCATTTGGAATGTGCGGTTTTTGACAAAATTATAAATTTTTCCAGTTAAAGTTCCATATCAAATAATTCTATTGAGGCTGTCCATTCATTTAGCAGTTTTGACTTCACCTTAAGCTAAACATTTTTGATTGACCAAATGCCTGGTTGTTTGACTGCTTAGTATCTGATTATTATTTTGGGATTATTTGTACAATTCCCAGTTCCTCAAAAAGTTGGTGAAATTGATAGAAAATGTACAGGTTTATTAGACATTAGACTGATGTTATACTTAACTTCCAATTGGGTGTTGGATTCCACCAAACAAAGAAAGTTTTTCACTTGTGTTTTTCTGATTCATGAATCCATATTTCCTCCACAGGGTTCTATGTGTGTGTATAAGGTTCCACTACCTGATGATATCACCAAAGAAGCTGGCTATGACCCCAACTTTGGCATGTTCCAAGGAATTCCCAGTAATGATCCCATGAATGTACTAGTACGAGTCTACGTTGTGAGGGTGAGCAGTAGTTCCAATGTGTTTTGCATGATAGTATGCTCCCAATGAACATTATAAAGCCTGTGAAGAGGAAGTGTAGGATAGGTGGACCCAACCTTGGTTTTTCCAATAATTAACATTTAGAGTTAAGTTTCATATTTAAAGGGTAAACATAATATTCCCTTTCTATTGTAAGCTCAGGACTTACAGTATAACTTTAGGCTCCTGTTTGACAGTCTTAGGGTCGATTCACACACTACGACATTCGTTCCAACATCGAAAACACAAGTTGCATGATATGTCAAATATGAATGATTCCCTTTGAGAGCTGTCCTAACTGGTCCAACTTTGAAAAAGGTTCCTGCACTACTTTGGTCCAACTTGGGCACGATTTCAGCTCATTGATTTGAATTGAAGTTGCATCCAAGTCAGATCATCATCTTAACTGATCCAACTTGTGGCTCTGAGGATCTTGGAGGGGAACTCCATGGCAGAAAAAAATGACGTGATGGCCATACCAGGCCACATGCCTTCAACATTGGGGGTGGGTGCATTGGGACAGGGGGGGTCTGCGCCCCCACTCCAAAGCACCTTGACACCAAGTAGATGGCGACACAGGCCTCTTCCTGACAACACTGGGCGGTGGCTGTGGGTGTCTGTGGGCAGGGGGCTTATTGGAATCTGGAAGCCCCCTTTACACATCCCTCTACGGTCTTCTCCATGCTTTGCTGTCTTCTCCTTCCAGTGATGTGTTCTTCATCTAATCTTCTCCCTCTGCTGCTGTCTTCTCCGCCGCCAACCCAGTCCTCCTGCAACACTGGCTCCCGCTGTTGTGTCATCTCCGATGTCTGCCAGTTCTTATATAGCCATGGGGTGTGGCTATCCAGTGGACATCACCATGAGACCCCCCCTTTTGTGACGCCACGTATAGTGGCACTCCTGTGCAGAATCACGTATATATCTACCTGATACTGCACTCATGCCTAGGGGGTGTGTGCGCATGCCTCTTCTGCTATGATTACTCACAGCAGAAGCAAAACTTTGGGTGCCGGGCAATGGATGTCCACCCGCCAATTATCAGACAGAGACACAGAATAGAGCTCTGCCTATGTAAAGGCAGTGCTCTGTTCTGACAGGGGGAAATGTATGGGGTTTGTGTCCCTGCAAAGCAGGGAATAAAAGCCATGGCTTTCCTTAGTAAAAGCAGCAAACAGTTTACAGATAAACACTGGCTAGGCACATAGTTAAAACTTTGATCGCCTTAGATGTTTAACCCCTTTCCGGCCAGTGTCATTAGTACAGTAACAGTGCATGTTTCTTAGCAAGGATTACTGTATTAGTGTGACTGGTTCCCACAAAGTGTCAAAAGTGTCAGTTAGTGTCAAATTGTTCACCGCAATATGACAGTCCCACTTTAAGTCACTGATCCCCGCCATTACCAGTATAAAAAATATATATATAAAAACTCCAGTATATACCATAATTTGTAGACACTATGGCCCAGATTCACAGAGCGATTACGCCTGTCTAACTGGTGTTAGACAGGAGTAATTTCAAATTTCGCGCACCGTATCACTAGTTTGAATCCTCAAACCATCATACGGCGGTTTCGGGCTTCGATCCGAGAGGCTTACGTCTTCGTAAGCCTTCGGATCTACTCTGCGATATTTTTGCGGCCGCTGGGAGGAGTCCGCGTCGTTTTCAGCGTCGGGATATGCAAATGACTTTTTACGGCGATCCACGAAGATACGAGTGGTCTTCACAATCGCTTACGTCATTTTTTTGCTACGTACTGTTAGACCAGCTATTTGCTGGTCTAACGGTGTGTAGCCCATGTTAAGTATGGCCGTCGTTCTCGCGTCAAATTTAATTTTTTTTTACGTAACTCGTTCGGGAATAGGAATGTCCGTAAACGACGCTACTCAAACAACGAAGGACGTAACGACGTGATTTCGCGCAATGCACGGCGGGAAATTTCTGAACGGAGCATGTGCAGTTCGATCGCCGCGGGAACGCGCCTATTTTAAATGCTTCACGCCCCCTACTCGTGTAGATGGCTTGCGCCGGGAGAAATACACTACGCCACCGTAGTTTACTGGACAAAATCTACCGGGATTCCACGTAGAGCCAGGTGAAATACGGCGGCGTAGAGTATTTCTGATACTCTACGCGAATCTATTTGTATGTGAATCTGGGCCTATAACTTTTGTGCAAACCAATCAACATACGCCTATTGGGATTTTTTTTTACCAAAAATATGAGGCAGAATAAATATTGCCCTAAATTCGATCATTTCTATTTTTGGGGGATATATTTTATATCAGAAAGTAAAAAATATTGTTTTTTCAAAATTGTTGGTCTTTTTTTGTTTATAGCGCAAAAAAATTCAAACCGCATTGGTGGTCAAATACCACCAAAAGAAATCTCTTTGTGGGGAGAACAAAGACAAACATTTTGAGTACAGTGTTGCATGTCCGCGCAATTGTCAGTTAAAGTATCGCAGTGCCGTATCGCAAAAAATGGCCTGATCATGAAGTGGCAGAAAACTTCTGGAGGTCAAGTGGGTCACGAAATGACACACCTGAAAATAATAGTGACACCCTTTTTTCCTGCACCCTAAATTCTTACAGCTGCTGTATACAAAGAGGTTTGAGATTACTGGCTGAAGATGGTTCTTGGGGCTTGGTGGAGCCTTTGATCGAAAAACGGGCCCATTTGTGTCCGGCAGCTTTTCAATATAGCTGTAGTTTTTCCATTGTAAAGTAGACAATTATTGTTAGAGAAACTTATCAACCTAAAGTAGTAATAGTGAAAAATATTAACTTTTTATTTACCTTGTAGGCTACAGATTTACATCCTGCTGACATCAATGGGAAAGCTGATCCTTATGTTGTTATAAAACTGGGCAAAACTGAAATCAAAGACAAAGAGAACTACATCTCCAAACAACTAAATCCTGTCTTTGGAAAGTGAGTCACCTATGTTATATTATTTGTCTGTCATATTAAAGTTGGCCCATCTAGACCAATTTAATGAACCAGACAGAAGCCATGTTGATCTTTCATAGGAGCCATTGAGTATAATATGTCCTGTGTTTACAGACACAACATGCAATACATAACATATATCCATCTGCCATAGCATTATGACCACCCACCATAACCCATCAAGATTTGGACCCCACTAGACCTCTGAAGGTATGCAGTGGTATCTAAAACCAAGACATCAGTAAGACATTTTTTAGCCCCTTGCAATTGCCACCTTCCGGCCCATAAAGGGTATCTCAATGCCGGGAGGCAAAGGCAGTCATTCCAGTCATGTGACTGCTGTGATTGGCAGTCACATGATCAGAAAGCTCCCATCACAAGTATGCATCAGGAGCTTTCCGGTACCCATTCATTACTATGCTGGGTGCTTGCTTTTGGCACAGTAAAGTGTTTATGTAGGGCCTCATATATGGGTGGGGCCTCCATGGATTGGACTTTTTCCAGCACATCCCACAAATGTTGAATTTGGCTGAGATCTGGAGGATTTGGAGGACAAGGTAACACGTCAAACTTATTGGTGTGTTCCTCAAACCATTCTTGAATTCATCAGACCAGGCCACCTTCTTCCATTGCTCTATGGTCCAGTTCTGAAGCTCTTCATATGCCCATTGTAGGCACGTTTGGCTGTGGACATGGGACAGCATGGGCATCCTTACTTGTTTTCAGCTATGTTCTGACACCTTTCTATCAGAACCAGCTATACATTTTTTAGAAATCTAAGCTACAGTAGGTCTTCTATTGGATCAGACTACATGGGCTAGGCTTCGCTCCCCACATGCATCAAGAAGCCTTGGCTACCCATGACCGGTTCGCTGGTTTATCTTACTTGGATCACCTTTGTTAGGTCTTGACCACTGCAGACCAGGAACATCCCACAAGACCTGCAGTTTTGGAAGTTCTCTGGCCCATTCGTTTAACCCTTACAGTTTGGACCCTGTCAAAGTAACTCAAATCCTTAAACTTGCCCATTTTTTTTCTGCTTTCAACACATCCACTTCAGGGACACCATGTTCACTGGCTGCCTAATACATTTCACTCACTTTTGGTTATAATGAGAGAATCAATGTTTTTCACTCTTCCTGTCCATGCTCATACTGTTATGGGTGATCAGTGTGTATTTACAAGCTTGTTTTTCCTAGTACCTTCCAATGATATATATTTTTTTCTTTTTCTAGGTCATTTGACATTGAGGCCACGTTCCCTATGGAGTCCATGCTAACAGTGGCAGTTTATGATTGGGACTTGGTGGGGACTGATGACTTGATTGGAGAGACCAAGATCGATCTAGAGAACCGTTATTACAGCAAGCACAGAGCAACATGTGGGATATCACAGACATACGCCATGTATGTATAATCAGATATATTGCTTTATATGTTATTTATTATATGTTGTAATTGTTTATCTCATAGTACACATCATTTGTCCTATTCTTTTAAACACCTAGGAAAGCCATAATATGTGCTAAGTCCTTATATAAATTTCCTGAACATAATTGCACACCATTTACAACCAACACAATATAATCAGAAATACATGAAGAAAAAGTCTTTAACCACTTGTGATCCACACTATAGCCGAATGAAGGCCACAGCGCGGACCTCAATTGTCGGGAGGCTGTCAATAGACGTCCTCCCCTTCGCACGCTCCCTGTGCGCCCCTGCGACTTGGGTGATCACATATCTGAGTAAGGGGCCAATCCCGGCTCCTTACCACGTGATCAGCTGTTAGCCAATGACAGCTGATCACATGATGTAAACAAAAGCTCGGTCATCTTTTTTTTTCTCCTCACGCTAACAGCATGAAGAGAAAAAAAAGCCAATCAGTGGCTTATGTGCAAGGGACATTGGTCCCGAAGAGGAAGAGGCAATTATGCCTCATCTGTGCCAATCAGTACCCCCTGCCAGTGCCCACATTTCCCACCATTGCCACCTATCAATGCCCACGAGTGCTACCTATCAATGCACACCAGTGGTGCCAATCTAGCAGTGCTGCATATTAGTGCTGATCAGTACCCATCATTGCCACCCATCAGTGCCCATCACTGCCACTTATCAGTGCCCATCACTGCCACCTATCAGTGCCACCTATCAGTGTCACCTCTCAGTGCACACTAGTGCCGCCTATAAGTGCCCACCAGTGCTGCCTATCAGTGCCGCTTTATCGGTGGCCTCAGTGCAGCCCGTCAGTACAGCCTATTGTGTCCATCAGTGCAGCCTCATCAGCGTACATCAATGAAGGAGAAAAATTATCTGTTTGCAAAATTTTATAACAAAATATAAAACAATATAAAAAGAAAAATACAATACAAGAAGTGATCAAATACCACCAAAAACAAGCTCTATTTGTGGGGAAAAAATTATAAAAAATGTATTTGGGTACAGCGTTGTATGACAGCGCAATTGTCATTCAAAATGCATCAGCGCCGAAAGCTGAAAATTGGTCTGGGCAGGAGGGGGGTTTAAGTGCCCAGTAAGTGGTTAAAGAGAAACCAGTTGGCATCTGTTGATACTTTTTGTCAAATAAGAATTTGACTGAAACTTTTGCGTGTCATGAACTTTCATACCGGGCACTCCTGAACATCCACCCCAAGCTTTGATATCTACTGCAAGTCCTCTTTTGGGAATATAGATGATAGCAGCCCAGGACTAGGTCAAGGTCCATTCTACACAGCACAGCCACTGTTTCCCAGTCCATTTGAAGAAAGACCCATTCTGGGTCAAACCCAAAAGCACTAGCACCTCACATCTAGTAGTCCTGTGCTACCACATGGCACCAGCTTTGAAGCAGGGCAGGCACAGACAAAAATATTCTGTTTCTTATTTAGGGCCCTTTCACACGGTGCGGACCGTTTTTCGGTCCGCACCGTGTGTGTCCGTCGGCTCAGTGGGGGTCCCGCTCAGCCGTCGGCGGACAGGGCGGTCCCCGCACACTGTGCAGGGACCGCCCTGTCTCTCCTCCGCTATCCCCTATGGGGAATCGGATGGAAACGGACCGTCTGTCCGTTTGCATCCGATCCGATCCACCGGACGGAAGAAAAATAGGGTTTTCTTCCGTCCGCAAAACGGATCCAGGCGGACGCGGATAGTAGGCGGACGTTAGCGGATGCATCATCCGCTAACGGATCCGCTCCCATAGGGCCCCATTCTAAGTCCGTTTACGGACTTAGAAAAAGCAGACCGTTCGTCCGCACGTGTGAAAGGGCCCTTAGGGTATCAACTAATATTCATTTTAGCAATGCTCTTGGGAGTAGCCAAAAGCACAAAACATAGTTTAGATCCAAACAGAATAGAGTCTACAAGAAAGATAAAAGTGAGTAAAGTTTTGGTTCTGTTTTCAGACATGGTTATAATATGTGGAGAGATCCCATGAAACCTACCCAGATCTTGTCCAAACTCTGCAAAGAAGGAAAAATTGACGGCCCCCACTATGGCCCCGGAGGACGAGTCAAAGTTCTAAATCGCGTTTTCACTGGTCCCACTGAGATTGAAGATGAAAACGGTGAGGAGATTCTCTTACTCAACTAAATGTTTGCATTTGGTCCGGTGCTAAATATGTACATTTCATGAAACAAGTATATAAACTGGTGTATTTTTTGTATGTTTTTTTAAATTACTTCAATCAAAACTTTTTTTTCTTAATTTACTAATTTATTATAGAATAGTGCTGTGAAATTCTTACTTCTAATTTAATCCCCGGTACAACTTTACAACAACATTTTTTCTTTGTGCCTTCAGAATGCTACTACTACATAAACTTTTTCATCTGTATATGATTAAAAAGCACATGTATTATTAGTGAGTAGATTACAAAATAGTAAAAACCCAACAGGGTATACTGTTGAATTTGAATTTGAATTTTTTATTTTTTTAAACTTCTAGTTGTCCCCACATACTGTTATCACTGGGTTTCTGTGCTTCTTTGTGCAATGCAAGCATAACATTGGTGGATGGAAGGGGCTGTAAATAGCTTCAAGAAAACATTACAGCACCCTGCCTCAGGACTCCATTCAAGAGTCCTCTTGAAGTGTTTGTAAAAGAAATAAAAAAAATAACAAACATGTTATACTTACCTGCCCTGTGCAGTGGTTTCGCACAGAGAAGCCCCAATCCTCCTCTTCTTGGGTCCTTCGCTGGCACTCTGGGACCCTCCCCCGTGCCTACTGCCCCCATAGCAAGCCGCTTGCTATAGGGGCCCTTGTGCATGATTGCTCCTGATTCTCAGTGTCCATAAGACATAAAGAGCTTGGCTCAGCCCCGCCACCACTCCCTCCTCAATGGCTGTGATCAAGAGCAGCGGGAATCAGTGGCTCCTGAAGCTACTTCTCAGCCAACGAGGAGGAAGAGCCACTGCTCTCGTGCACATCAATGGATCGAGATCTCGTTTCGGTAAGTAAGGAAGGTTTTGCAACCTCTAGAACCACTTTCCGTTCTGATGCAAGCAGTTGGCTGGCTCTTGAGTGTCGTTATTCGAATATCAAAATTCTTTGATAGGTGGGTCTTAGTGTTATGGCGCAGGCACTCCTAGGCAGACTGCATTTCCAAAAAAATCAAATTAATAAAAGAGGTGAACCAAGGACAGTCAAGCAAAAGAGGAAAAGGCTAGATGATGCTGGACATCCTCTGGCCAGGAAATGAGGTGGAATGTATCAGACTTGCTGCAGCTTTTAATGTACATTGTGAGAAGCTCACATTGTGCAGTGAAATCAGAGTAAGCTGTTTCAGCTATTTTTACTCTGATTAAAGACCTTTTTGTTTACTGTGAAAGAACCTAAAATATATGTAAGCTGCAATCAATCTACTAATCATCTCCTGGGCTTCGGCCCTCCGCTGAGTGTCATAAAGAGATAGTTGTATGATAGTTGTATTGTAGAATTAACACTTGTTCTTGTGATAAATGTATTAATTAGTAAAGTTGTACTAACAGTCCTCTACTGAAGTCTACTCAAACCTTGAGTTCCAAAGGGAATAGGTTTTGGATTTATGGACACCTACAGTTTCATTGTGAACTGTTTACCTGTTGGAACCTGAACATCTAATGTGATGATATTATAACAGTGCCAATGAAACACCTACAAGGGATAGATAACTTGGGATTGTGTTCTAATGAGAAAGATCTTGCCAGTAGACTACCATTTCCTCAAATTGTCCTTAAAAATGTTGTTGCTTTAATTCAATACTCTTATGCAACGTACACACGATCTGATTTTCAGTCGAAAAAACCTTGGATGGTTTTTCAGACAGAATTCCGCTTAAGCGTCAAGAACCCGGTGACGTACAACACTACGACAAGCCGAGAAAATGTTCAATGCTTCCGAGAATGCGTCAGAATTTTGCGCGTCGGAATTGCTACAGACGATCGTAATTTCCAATTGGAATTTTTTCCGTCTGAAAATTTGAGAACCAGATCTCAAATTTTTGTTGGCGGAAATTCTGACAGGAAAAGTCCGATGGAGCCTACACACGGTCGGAATTTCCAACCAAAAGCTCACATCGGACTTTTCTTTTTGGAAATTCTGTGTGTACGGGGCATTAGAAGGAGAGTTAATTCCCAAACACATATCTATGTATTATCCTTTGAGATCTTCTAACAATATTGTACCTGTAGGTCAGAAGAAACAAACAGACGAACATTTGGCCCTTTCGGTTCTTCAGCACTGGGAGGAGATTCCGCGAGTTGGCTGCAGGTTGATTCCGGAACATGTAGAGACACGACCCCTGTTGAATCCAGACAAGCCAGGAATTGAACAGGTGAAATAAATGCAAAGATTCTTAAATATGCAAAATCTGAACCAATTTTACATACATAATGAAGTCAGTTATTTTGTTCAATGAAGCAATTTTCAAGCAAGGCTTCTTTCTTGCAGGGTCGTATAGAAATGTGGGTAGATATGTTCCCCATGGACATGCCAGCTCCAGGTCCTGCCATTGATATCTCTCCAAGGAAACCAAAAAGGTACAAGAAAACCTTTTTCCATGTGATCAAAATGTTCTCAGTTTCAAAATCGGATCTTTTTATATCAATTGAATTAAGTTATAATTAAGGCCCCTTTCACACTACCAAACTTCAAATTCGTATGATTTTGCCACGATTTAACCAGGATTTTGACACAATTTTTACATAATTTCAGGGAGACTTGAGGTCTATGAACCAGAACTTACATCAAAGTCGGACCAAAAAAGTGCAGGGACTTCTTTGAAGTCGCATGACTTGAAGTCATAGTAATATGAATGGTTGTCATTGGAAATCATGGCGAATGGCTTGTCCTACGACTTGGGACTGAAAAGTCACATGACAAGTTGTATAAGTGTGAAAGGGACCTAAGACAATGCTTGTTGTGAAATGTTCTGGACACACATTTTTTCAACTAGTTATCATTAGTTCATTTTATTCCTTGTAATACCATCATGTTTAACGATGGTGTCACTCTCACTGCTATGTTATTAATTATTAAAGAGGAGTGCTTTGGGGATAAATGGTTAGCATAGTAACCTTACAGGGATGTGCACTTTGTGCTGATTGCACTCAGGGACACGCTTCTCTCAACTATTGGTGGCAACTGGTCAGCATCTAAATTTGTGTAAAATAAAGGTTTGGAAGTATATTTCCATTCTGTATCTTACCAACTTCCCCATCCCTCCCCAGTTGATAGTTCCAATAGGACAGTTGAAGAGTTCCCATGAGCTTAACTCAACCGTACTAGATAAGACTGGAGAACCTACTTGAGTGGCCTTGATGCAGGCATTCCATTTTGAAATGGTATACTTGTTGGGACATATAGGAGATATGAGAAACACAGCTAATCACATAACGATAAAACCTGAAATACAGTTCCTTGAAAAAATATTCATACCCCTTGAAATTTTCCAAATTTTGTCATGTTACAACCAAAAAAGTGTATTTTATTGGGGTTTCATAGGATACACTGACACAAACTGGCACATAAATGTGAAGTGGAAGGAAAATGATAAATGGTTTTTAAAATGTTTTACAAATAAATATGTGAAAAGTGTAGTGTGCATTTGTATTCAGCCCTCCTGAGTCAATACTTTGTAGAACCACGTTTCACTGCAATTACAGCTGCAAGTCTTTTTGGGGATGTCTATACCAGCTTTGCACATCTAGAGAGTGACATGTTTGTCCAGTCTTCTTTGCAAAATAGCTCAAGCTCTGTCAGATTGGATGGAGAGTGTCTGTGAACAGCAATTTTCAAGTCTTGCCACAAATTCTCAATTGGATTTTGATCTGAACGTTAACTGGGCCATTCTAGCACATAATTATACTTTGATCTAAACCATTCCATTGTAGCTCTGGCTGTATGTTTAGGGCTGTTGTCCTGCTGGAAGGTGAATCTCTGCCCCACTCTCAATTCTTTTGCAGACTCCAACAGGTTTTCTTCTAAGATTGCCCTGTATTTGGCTCCATCCATCTTCCCATCAACTCTGAGCAACTTTCCTGTTCCTGCTGAATAAAAACATCCCCACAACATGATGCTGCCACCACCATGTTTCACGGTGGGGATGGTGTGTTCAGGGTGATGTGCAGTGTTAGTTTTCCACCACACATAGCATTTTTCTTTTAGGCCAAAAAGTCGAATTTTGGTCTCATCTGACCAGAGCACCTTTTTCCACATGTCTGTTGTGTCCCCCACATGGCTTCTCACAAACTGCAAATGGGCCTTCTTATGGCTTTCTTTCAACAATGGCATTCTTCTTGCCACTCTTCCATTAAGGCCAGATTTGTGGAGTGCATGACTAATAGTTGTCCTGTGGACAGATTCTCCCACTTGAGCTGTGGATCTCTGCACCTCCTTCAGAGTTACCATGGGCCTCTTGGCTGCCTCTCTGAATAATGCTCACCTTGCTCGGCCTGCCATGTCTTGGTAGGTTTGCAGTTGTGCCATACTCTTTCCATTTTCAGATCATGGGTTAAACAGTGCTCTGTGAGATATCCAATCTTGGGATTTTTTTTTAACTTCTCCACAACTTTATCCCGGACTTGTCTGGTGTGTTCCTTTGTCTTCATGGTGCTTTTTGCTCAATAAGGTTCTATAACAAACCTCCAAGGGATTCACAGAACAGCTGTATTTATACTAAGATTAAATTACACACAGGTGGACTATATTTACTAATTAGGTGATTTATGAAGACAATTTGTTCCACTAGATTTTAGTTAGGGGTATCAGAGTAAAGGGGGCTGAATACGAATGCACACCACACTTTTCACATATTTATTTGTAAAAAAAAAAAAAATGAAAACCATTTATCATTTCCTTCCACTTCACAATGGCGTGCCACTTTGTGTTGGTTTATCACATGAAATCCCCAAAAAATACATTTAAGGGGTATGAATACTTTTTCAAGGCACTGTATCTATTTTGAGAGGAGGCTTAGGGGCTGCCACACAACTTTAAGGGAATACATTTGTTATGTAATTTTTGTAAAATCTATATGCAACTATCTGATTTATCCAAAACCTTTCCCTGTTTTATTTTTGTTTTAAGCTTCCATGTTAATCAAAGGTAGCTTGGTATTGTACTTGTTGATATTGTTGTAAGGTGACCTTGGGTGTTCTGAAAGGTGCCTAAATAAAATGTATTATTATTACTATGTCAAAGCTGATCTGTAGCCATTTAGAAAAAACCCAGGTCATGCAGCTGTGCCAGTGTTATTTTCTGACGATGTTACCGTCTAAGGTCTTTACATTTGAATTGCTTTAATTGAACCATTGGCTCCCCCTCATATTGTACGACTGCAGAGCAGTAATACAAGCACTGGTCTAAAGGAGGGATTAGGGAAAACATGCTCTGCCCATGCTATGGTCTATTTTTTTTTATTATTGTGTTTCAAGTTGAGATACAAAACAGAGCCTATTGGGCATACCGAGGCTCGATCCACATACATCACAATAAAAAACTGACATATATATAAAACAAGGAACAAAACCAAGCAAAAAATGGAGGGGGGGGGGGGTACCTTCCTAACAGTAGTGCCGTCATTGGCACTAGAGGGGGAAAAAAAAACATATCTGCTCCAGTAACTAATGATAGTGTTAGAATATTGTAGGTATCAGCTTCTCATGGGTAGTTTAAAGCCACATGTAATAGGATGGAATTATTGGGTGTTTGGGTTGGACATGGGTTCAATTACATACAGTATACATGCCCATCTGATCCTTTATAATGTAAGCCACTAATTAGGAGAGACAGGGTCAGTGTTGGTAGACAGGTCCTCAACCCAAATGTCCCAGACCTTGTGGAATTTTTTAGAGCATCCTCACGCTTAATAGGTGGCTTTGTACAGTGGTAAGTTGAGATTAATATTTTTTTTCCACAAGGTCAAGGTTGGAGCTGATGGGGATTTCTATTGGAGAAGAATAACTTCTCTTGCATTGAACAATAATAATCCCATCACTGCCTAGAAGCCCGCAGATGAGCCAGGGCGTCCACCAAACCCAGCAAACAAACCTCCACTGTCCAGGGCACATGAATAGTGGTCACAGAATGTATGACCAAGACTACAGCTTCCCAGAAAATTTGAATATTAGGGCATTGCCAGAATATGTGGATAAAGTCTGTTGACTCTGCCACACACTGCCAACACTCAGAAGGAATGGAGGGATATATTCTGTGTAAATGCGCAGGTGTGAGGTAGATCCTATGTAGGAGTTTGTACTGAATCAGCCTGTCACTTCCTGAAACCAGCAGTAAAAATGTACATTCCCATCTATCTTCCCACCCTTTAGCTCTAAGTGCTTCCAACCCTGAGTGGACAGAGGGGGGCATGGTTTTATATATAGTCGAGAGGGGTTTGGTGAGGGTGTCACCTCTAAGTACATCTTCTAAGATTGAGGTATAAAACGCTACTGGTTTTTGTTTAAATTGTGTTTGAAAGGTGCGTCTCAATTATATACATCTAAAAAAAAGTATACTTTAGGCAGGTTTAAGTCCAATTTAAAGGTGTCAAAGGGTTTTAGTTCTCCAGCAATACATATTTGCTCTAAATATTTTATGCTCTTCACTGCCCAAACCTGCGGATCAGGTATAGAGGCAAATTCCGGTAACAAGAGATTGAGCCATAAGGGGGTGTGTTGTGAGATATGATCAGGGGGACTAGGGCATAGAGCTTGGGCTAGCAACCAGGCTTTCAATACAGCCTTCATGGCTGCAGTCAATAAAAGGGAAGCAGAGGCCCCTCTTTATAGGAGATTTTTAAGAGCCTCAAATGACCCCACACAGGAAGCCTCCAATACTACTGCTGCATTGGTCTCATTCTGCATGAGCCAGTTATGAACATGAGTGAGCATGGCAGCCAGGAAATACTTGTAGAGATCCGGGCATGCCAGTCCTCCCTGTAGCCACGCAATTGCAAAGTTGTCAACCCTAAATCTCGGTTGTTGTGAGCCCCAAATGAAAGCGGTTAGAATTACCGTAATTATTTTCAAATATTTTTGGGGAATTCATACTGGCGAATGACGGAGCACATAGAAAAAAAAACGGGTCATGCTATGGTCAATTAATGTAATGTTGCTATGAAATAACGATGACAGCGTCTTGGTGGCTGATCTGTGCTAACTCACGGGGGTTTCTGTACACAGTGGTCTTCAGACATTCAGACATTCTTCAGCTGCTGGCATGGGCTTTCAATAGGGAAAAAAACAAGTGATTTAAAATGCAATAACTTGGAATTCATACATTCTACAAAATACCTATTTATTAGAAATATAAATACTGTATGGGAGTGGCGACAGATCAGTGCCAATAAACATTTATTATTTAAGACATGGCCTGCATATTTAGTAGTAGGAATAAACCCTGTATTAATAAGTGTTGAAGCTACAGGAAGAATGCTGCTACTCTAGGCAACGGGCAGGACACCATGGGATTGATTTACTAAAACTGAAGAGTGCAAAATCTGTCTATAGAAACCATACAGCATTCAGGTTTTTTTTTTTGTCAAAGTTTCATTGAACAAGCTGAAGTTAGAAGCCGATTGGCTACCATGCAGGACTGCACCAGATTTTGCACCTTCCAGTTTTAGTAAAACAATCCCCATGTTTAGATACTGGTACAGCAGGTTAGCCTTTCCCTAGAACCACTTTATGTCCTTTTAGGATTAGACTGTATTTCCTTGTTGGAGCATTATTACCAGGGTTGCACCAATACTGTATTTTTACCAGCTAGTACGAGTACGAGACTTTCGGCCAAGTACTTAAAGATTCCAAGTACCAATACCTTTGCAGTGCTATTGGAGCACAAACAACATTAATGGATTCAAATCGCACTGAAAAGAATCGCATATGATTTTAAATGGGAATCACACCGCAAAGGTATCGGTTTCAGGTATCGGAGCATTTTTATGAGTACTAGTACACATGAAAATACTTAGTATCAGCACCCCTAATTATTACAATTCAACCTATTATATTAAAATAAGGAAACCTTACACACAGTGTTCCATCTGTAGATATTCCACATCCTGTTTGAAAGACTTGTTTAAAAGTGTTTGAAAATATATCACCCTGAACTCGCCAAGTAATAGCTTGCCAGATGTACCAGTTCCTCCATTTGAGAGTTGTTATAGAATTCAACTATCCACCTCTCTGGACAATAGGCATTACTTATTGAAATGATAATAGCACTTGGACTTTTGTTCATCAACTGAATGGAGGATTCAAGATTCCAAAATAAAGCATATGATCTAGACACTCCAAACAATTCACTGTGTTCTCAGCCCCTATGTGCCCTCATCTCTGGGCATTAGAGACATGAATAGAACTTTATTAGGGAGGCTACAGATCAGCGTTGAATTTTCAAATGACATTGCAAATGAATTATTTAAGAAGTGACCTTGTATAAAGTAACTCATATAGTGCAGCGCAACTGAATATACCACTTTAAACTCTTATGTATTCTGTGTTCTTAAAAAAAGTCATTTGCCTAAAAATCGAATCAAATGTGTCATAAAACAAAGTCCATATATATATATGATCCACCGCAGTGTTCTTCAATCACCGGCATATGACATCATTAGTGCACACCACCACCAGTTGAAAGATCTGCTCACCTCAAAGATGAGTTCAATAAGATCTATGTAAAAAATACTCCTGCAATATACCCTGCCCCGATCTCCTTCCCCCCCTCCAGTGATCCAGGTCTTTTTCTCAGCGAACCACATGCAATCAAAAAGGCAGACTACTTAGTGCTCTCCATTTCAACTAATTTAGTAAAACGCCCCCCATAAAAACACACTTGCAGGAGATACAACTAAAAAGTTCTTTAGTGTCTAGCACGTCTGCTTGCTCACCACTCCGCATGGATCACAGTGGCTGCATGATGTCCCAGGCTTGGCTCCTCCCTCCTATGCGCGTGTCACCCTCTTATTGGACTTCTTCAGTAGGCTGCTGAAGAAGCCCAATGAGAGAGTGACACATGTATAGGAGGGAGGAGCCGAGCTCGTAATGTCACACAGCCACCGCAATCCATGCCTAGTGGTGAGCAAGCAGATGGGCTTCTTCAGATGTCACAGGCTCGGCTCCTAACTCCTTTATGTGTGTTACCCTCTTATTGGGTTTCTTCAGTGGGCTACTAAAGAAAAATATGAGAAGGCGACACGCATATAGGAGGGAGGAACTGAGCCTGTGACATCACGCAGCCACCGTGATCTGTGCAGAGTGGTAAATAAGCAGATTGGGCTTCAACAGTAGGCTACTAAAGAAGCCCAATGAGAGGGTGACACGCATATAGGAGGAAGGAGCTTAGCCATGACGTCGCGCAGCCACCACGATCCATGCGGAGTGGCGAGCAAGCAGACGTGCTAGACACTAAAGCTCCTTTTATTTATATATCCTGTAAGTGTGCTATGGGGGCTTTTAATAAATGTGTTGAAATGGAGAGCACTATGTAGTCTGCCTTTTTGATTGCGTGTGGTTTGCTGAGCAAAAAGATGTGCTAACAGAGCTAGATCCCTGAAGGGAAGGAAGGAGATCGGAGCAGGGTATATCGCAGGAGTGTTTTTTACATAGAGCCTATTGAACTCATCTTTCAGGTGAGCAGGTCTTTCAACTGTTGGTGGTGTGTACTAATGGTGTCATATGCCCATTGGTGATTGAAGACCACTGCGGTGGATTATATATACAGTATATAATTGATTTTTATGCAAAGGACTTTTTTAAGAACACAGAATACATAAGAGTTTAAAGTGGTATATTCAGTGGTGCTGCACTATATCAGTTACTTTATGTGTTATTATGTGTTATTTGGTGGAGTGTAATCACCAGGAGTAAATATTGACACCGGATTTTGTCATATACTGACACAGGATTTAAATAGGTAAGAGTATCACATTTTAGAGGTAGCGCTGATTGTATTTCATGCACAAGTGACCCTGTATGTTTTGCATTATGAATTAACCTTGTATTGGTGGGTACTAAAGCTTCAGGAAGAACACTGCTCTTCTGGGCAACTGGTAGGACATCATGTTTGGACGTTGGTACATTGGTTAAGGGTTTGCAGTGAATCACTTCTGCCCTTTCAGGGATTTACAGAACAAGCCATTATGTATTAATAAGGAGACCTTACATTGTACCAGTGTCTAAGAGAACAGTGTTCTATCTGTAAGTGTTCAACCTAATTTCCAGTGGTTTTACTGAAGTGTATTTTCTGCTTTGTTCAGACACAAATCTTGATATTGTATTGTCTTAGTATACTTTTAGTTTAATCATTTTTATATCACTCTGAACTCGCCAAGTAATATCCTGGCAGATAAACCAGTTCCTCCAGTTGACAATTATTATGGAACCCAACTATCTACTTTGCTGGAAAATAGGCATTACATCTTGAAATAATGACATCTCTTGGACTTCTGTCCATCAACTGGGTGGATTCAAGATTCCAGAACAAAGGAGATAATCTAGAACCTCCAAACAATTCCCCGTGTTCTTAGTCCCTATGTGCCCACATCTCACTTGTCTCACTATCTCCTTGCCAGATACGAGCTTAGAGTGATAATTTGGAATACCGATGAGGTAATCCTGGAAGATGATGATTACTTCACAGGAGAAAAGTCTAGTGACATTTTTGTCAGGGGGTACGTACCAGTGAAAAAAGGTTGACTTTGTGTTGTGTGTGGGCTTCTGTGTACACTTGTGGCGCACACACCAGTTCCCATGCTGCCTTTGTTGCCGGTTTTACGCTTTTGTGTTGTGTGTGAATAACAGAATTTTGCTTTTTTTGCTCCCTTTTTTTTGTTTGATTTCTTGTCTACCTCATGTTTACCGTCGCACTCTTGAAAACTAGTTTTGAACTACGTGTTATAATTTGGAACACTGATGAAGTGATTCTAGAAGATGATGCTTTCATGACAGGAGAGAAGATGTCAGACATCTATGTCAAGGGGTAATGATGCACGGCCCGGACCCTTCTAACACCCACACCCTACCCTACCCCCCATCCCTTCTAACCTGCCTAACCCTCTTCCCTGGGCGCAGCAATTGTGCATATCCCCTGTCACTCATCACTGCTTGTGTCACTGCACTGAACTGCACTGGTCTGCTGCACCCTTTTGCTTGCTCGCTCCCATCTCTAGCTGGTCTTTGGGTTGCAATGTGGTGGATCTATTGGGTTTTTTGATGCCATGAAAATACTCTTCAGTTTTTGAGGTCCTCAAATTGATTTATGTGTCACCAATTTATTATGTGTGCAGGAAAATTACTAGACACTTCCAGGGTCATAACTCAAATTGTCACCACCTTTCGCAGGTTTATATGCCCAGATTTAAATTGAATGCCTTGCTTTGACTGCTATAAATTGGAAATCTCGGCGATCCAAAATTTTCTTTCCAAAACAATTAAACAAAAATCCATGTAAAAAATGATCTGATGATAATAAAGATAGGTGATCCATTGGCCTAGCTTTTCTGCAAGCACAGATTGATCTGTGTCAGATAATAACAGATATGTAGAATATTCTTTTATAATTTCCACTACTATTAATGTTTTTAATTAACCTATTCATAAGATCATAATATTCATTACCAGGAAAAATATATAAAGGGAACATCAGCTAAGAATCTGGCATTAATTCCAAATGACTTTACTCATCGTAAATTGGATCGTCCAAAAAATCTTTAAAAGTAACAGAAATACACTTTAGGGCAAAACACAAGAAATTTTTTAAGTAATAAAATATAATATATAATGATTTACATCATTCTTATTCTGAGTTTAGATACTGATACACTGGAACCAGCTTAGGTTAAAATTAGCCAAAAGTGAAAATAAATTAATAATAATTCATGTATAGATACACAACTTGCATCCAAGCTAACTTATTTGGATTTAGAAAGATAAGGTAAAAAAAACTCTGACTGTCTCATGTATACTAGCATGAAATATTTAAAGGGACTATTATGTATTGATCCTGAACATAACAAGTTACGTTGTTCAGGATCCAATATCTTCCTTTTTACTTAACATGGGGTAAAATGTTTTGAACAAAATCTATTTCCAATCCTGACTCCTGGTGTGATGATGTCCACCCTCAGCACTGGAGAGGTCTTTCTCGCCCTGGTTCCACCACACAATCCCGCTAGCTAGCGATGCCTCCAGGAGTGGGTGTGTCTGCATACAGTGTGATTCATGTGTTTGCACCAAGGTTTACAATAAGAGGGCTTTTATTTGCACAGTATGTAATTGTTTTTGCATTGTGTTCCCAGATTCCAGGTAAGTGCCTTTCACACCTCCTTGTTTCTGAGAGAGTCCTTAAATGTAGCTGCTGACCATGGCAAAAACAGCCATATTTCAGGAATGCAAACCATATATTAACCAAGATCTAGGGCAAACACTATGGTTGTAAATTGGACTGATAGAACAGGTAAAATCACATTAATGTGTGGACTATTTTGTTGGTTTGTCCAGTAATTATTACATGTAGCCAAATCATTGGATACAGTGACATTTCTATATTTTGTTTGCAATAGATTTTTATTCAAAAGTTTAACAATTTTTTGTTAGGATACAAATAGTAAGTCAGTACAGAAAGATCCATGCACTCTTAAGAGATGACCAAGTGTCTAATCCATGTGGCTGTAATGTAATTATAACGATAATTACAGTTGAGTTAGGCTACTGCCTGCTTGAACCTGAGCGGAGTACTTATAACTTCTCTGTAACGTTGGATCAAGTTGCAGCACCTTTAACATGGCTCAAGATAAGGGCCCTTGTTACCAAAGGTGTTTAGGTACTTAGAGTTATTTTACATTGCGCCAACATTGGTATCAAGAAGAGAGAGGCTCCAGAACTCTCCATTTGTATCCATAAGTTGAATCATTGAACATAAAAAGAGAAAAGAGGAGCAAAAGAAGAGAAATAATTCGGAGTAAAAAGGAGAAGAGTAAAGGTCAGGAATCCAAAGCAGGGGTAATTTCCCTTGTCCAGCCCCCCCCCCCCCCCCACTATCCAGTTCTAGAGATTATAGGGCTTGGATGTACTTAATTCAGGGGGACCACACCCTGTCAAATCTGGCCTGTCTGTCTTTAAGGATGCTGGTCAATTTTTCATTGACCATGATCCAAGAAAGTTTATGCTTTACAAGTGCGACATTTCTATATTTTATGTAAAGGTACACTTCAGTCAAAATAACAAATGTATCCTGTGTCACCTCTGACAAATCAGTTCGGAGCTTACACAAGTCTTTCCTTTCCCAGTCTGATGGGTGAGGATATCTTGCTGGGGAGCGGAGGAGTTTATGTTCATCTAAAAAGGAAGGGGGTCACTTTTAAATAGAACTTTGGCCTCTCATTAAAGGAGAAGTACAACCAAAGGTTGAGGCCCACTGTCAGCTGATGTCATAGAGCCAGGCTAGGCTCGAGAAAGATTGTGACAATAAAGTAAGGATCCACCGACATACCTGGACCTCCACCCAGCTCAGCTTCTTGATGAGTCTAAGCTGGCTGCTCCAGGCCCCTCCATAGCCCAGCGGTCCAGTAAGCATGGGGGGTGGGCAAAGCAGAGAGGCAGTGACTGACAGTCGGGAGCTCTGAGAACCGAGCGATCAGTGGTGTTTGATCGCTCAGTTCTCAGCCTTAGAGCGGGGAAAGATACAGAATCTAACAAGGTAAATATGATTCTACAATAAAAACTTTTCCCATACCTCTCTTTTGAGAGGTGTGGCATAATTTAACTATTAATGCATTTGCACTTGCGGTTTTCTTTTAGTCCCCCTAAAAAGTCCCACAAATTCCAGTTTAAGCTTGCTAGTGAAGCCCACCTGATCCAGATTTTTGAAATGGAGTGGCAATCATGCTGCACCTCTCCTGAATTCAGAGCAGAGTTGCCACTCTAATATAATCTGTGTCTGCTTGGTTCATGGCTATCGGCACTGAAACTGCTGATTCACCTGACTGTGGATTGTCCGTCAATGCCTGGCCTCACCTAGCCCTGCCCACTAATTTCTTGATTGACGGCACTGCCCCTATTGCTGAAACCCTACCCGTGTGAGCTGCAGTGTCTGGGAGGAGAAGTGCGTGAGACACAAATGATGGAGGATTTGGCTCAGTCAGGAAAGGTAAAGGAAGTTTTGAAGCTTTTGTACAGTATCACATAGTAACTACATTTGGGACTTGTTAAGACTGACTGGGTTAAAATTCCCCAGAAAACAATGGCTGCTTCCCTTATGTCTATGCGACATATACACATTTACAACTCATTTTGGACCTTCCAGTAACAAGGAGGTTATCTGCAGAGAGAAAGCTGACTGTGAAGGCGAAGATGATGCATCAACGGCGTATACTGCATGCAACATTTCCTCTCATTTTCCTTCATTCATGTCTACGCTAATATCTGTTAACAAAATATCTATGTGCATAGCTCTGTACTTCCTTCCTGTGTGGGGCATGTGGGTTTATGTCTGTGTGTATTTTCTGTTGTGTATGTTTAGCATGTAAATGTTATGCTGCTCAAGAATGTCTATTTAATATGTACATAAATATTTATGTCAGAAAAAAAACCTATTACAGGAGGTTTGTCATCAAAGGGTCAGTCCACTCGAAACGAATAAGCTGACTCCCATACTGGGATATTTTACCAATCAAGTACTGTGCTTGACAGTTGAACTAAGCCTCCACCTACAACCATTTTAGGTCCAAAGACCAATCATCAGGGCCAGGTTTACACTTCCTCCCCTCTGTAGGCCAACTCTTCTACCTTACTTGACTGGCTAGTCTTATGCCGTGTACACACGATCGTAAATTCCGACAAGAAAAGATCGATGTGAGCTTTTGGTCAGAAACTCAGACCATGTATAGGCTCCATCTGACTTTTTCTGTCGGAATTTTCGTCAAAAAGCTAGTCCACAAATTTTCCGACAAGAAAAGTTCTTATAGGAAATTCCGATCATCTGTATGCCATTCAGACGCGCAAAAAAACATGCATGCTCAGAATCAATTTGACGCATGTTTGGAATCATTGAACTTAATTTTTCTTGGCTTGTTGTAGTGTTGTACGTCACCGTGTTCTTGACGGTCGGAATTTGGTGTGACCGTGTGTATGCAACACAAGTTTGAGCCAACATTCCGTCGGAAAAAAATCCACGGTTTCCTTGTCGGAATTTTCGATCGTGTGTACGTAGCATTATTGTTATACGAACAAGCTAAGATGTCATAGAGACACAAATACACAAATCCTAGGGACAGTGAGGCTAGTTAGTTTACCTACTCATCAGCACACCTAAAACTGAAGACTAGAAGACTAGAGCAAGCTAATGGTGTTTTTTTAATAATTGTATTGCACTAAAACATAGAATATTAGTCCACCAACAAAAAGTACAAATTGTGCAGGGACTACAGTGAAGGCCCAGATGCATCATTCTTGGTAGCAACACTACAATAGGCCATTGCCTACATTGGCCATGTATAAATTGGGACCTGTCTGTCTTCCTTCTGTGTATTCGTTGTAAAGTATCCAGAAGTGTCAGCAAGCCTTAACTGGATGTGGAGCTGTGAGGTTAACTTTACAGAAAATAAAAAGCCATTGGATGATGCGACCTGTTAATATTTACTTAGCACCAACATTGTATTGTAAGCCCTCAGAACTGTAGACCCTCTGGCTCTTTATTTATCTACAGGATTTCAGGAATAAATGTTACCTCAAGAGCTGGCTTTGTGGGATCACCTTCCTTCTTAAACATAATATTAATGTAGCTGGGAAAATTAGATCTTCCCCACTCCTTGTAAAGGTTGCAGCAGGAACATGGAATTGGGAACTCAAGTTTAGTATTCTGATGACCACAATCTTAAAGCCAAACTCGAGGAAACTTGAAAGATTCTCTGTTTTAGTGGGGCTGCGCCAACACTGCAAGGGTTAACCGCTCATTCAGGTCGAGGCGGCATAGAAAAGATTTACTTACCTGATCCTCCACTCCTCTGCACTGCTAGACCAGTCCCTTCAGCGTCCTTTTCCTCCATACTCCAGCATTCTAAAGCCAGCCATAGATGATTTGATTTTCTTTCCTGACACCATGGGTTGCAGGAAAGAATGTTGTTTGATTCTTTCATCAACACAGTCAGTTTCGATGGGAGAATCCCTCCTGTGGCTCTATCTTCCTGTAGCACTATCTTCCTGTAGGGGGAGCCGTCCCAGCCGGGAGAACACACAGTGATTATTGCTAGCAATAGCAATGCCCCCTGGCAATAAACACATGAAAAATCTTAACAGGCTGTTTGTACCCAAGTTGATTGATCGATCAACCTGGATACAATCAGCCTACCCATATATGGTGATTGATTAACCTGGATACAATCAGCCTGCACACACATGGTTTGAATCTCAGGCTGGTCCCCGCTGAACAGGCAGAGATTTGAACCGTCTAAGGCCAGCTTATGGTCTTGATGTTAATGGACGTGGTGGCTGTGAGGGACATTCCATAGGTGGATCATAGGAGAACACCATCTGCTGGTGGAAAAGAGAATTAAGAATAAAATAAGTAAAGCAGTTTTTACTATCCCCTAGAACAGTGGTTCTCAACCTGGGTGTCGGGACCCCCTCGGGGTAAAATGATGATTTGCCAGGGGTCACCGAATCCTGGGATGTTCCATTTCCCCCCCACCAAGGAATAAGAGAAGGAATAAAAATATAGAATATATGGAAGAGAGAGGAAAAGAAGGGGGGCAAAGAAAAAGGGAGAGAAAGAATTAGAGAAAGAACAAGAAAGACGGCTAGAGAGAGGGATGGGGGGACAAGAAATTAGGATAGAGAGAGATAAAAGGGAAGGAAAGGAGAACAAAAAGAAAAAGGTACATCCTAAAATCTACCATAAGGGATTTTAATACTGTACGAGTGGAAGGGACTCAGGGAGCTTTAAATGTCCATGGGTTAGGGGCTCAAATTACTTGTCTTGCCTCGGGACAGCGTAAGTTCTAAGATGCGCCGTATCCACAAAACAAGATATGCCTGAATGTGGCATAGAGCCGACCGACGTAAGTCTTAGTACGCCGTCGTATCTATGTTGCATTTTTACACTGGCCGCTAGGGGTGCTTCCGTCGATTTTCCATGTCGAATATGCAAATGACCTAGATACACCGATCCACGAATGTACGTACGCCCGGCACATTTTTTTATGTCGTTTGCGTAAGGCGTTGTCCGGCGTAAAGTTACCCCTGCTCTATAGAGGCGTACGCAATGTTAAGTATGGATGTCGGGACAGCGCCCACATCTTAGGCGGCGTACACACGATCGGACATATCCGATGAAAACGGTCCGCGGACCATTTCCATCGGATATGTCCGATCGGGAGTTTGATCCGATGGCGTGTACACACCATCGGATCAAATTCCCCGCCGCCGGAAGGCGCGGTGACGTGGCGGTGACGCGGCGGTGACGTGGACGCCGCCGCGTCACCGCAACGTCACCGCACCAGGAAGTAAAACACTTCCGCGCATGCGCCGAATCCATTCGGCAGCGGCGCGGCGGTGGTGGGAGCCGACATGTCTGCTGGTAAGTGTACTAACCAGCAGACATGTCGGGCGGACAGATTCCCACCGGATAGATTTCAAAGCATGCTTTGAAATCTGTCGGGTGGAGAAATCTGTCCGCTAGCCCATACACACGAGCGGAGATGTCTGCTGAAACGGTCCATCGGACCGTTTTCAGCGGACATATCCCCTCGTGTGTACGCGGCCTTATACATTTGAATTGCGCGGGCTTACGCCAACACAATTACACTACCGTGCCGTAAATTACGGCGCAAATTCTTTGGGCCAGATTCAGATAGATATCTATAGATACGCCACGTAAAGTCTATTCTGAGCCGGCATATCTTTTTTCTCTGTTTTTCTCTATTCAGAAAAAAAGATACGCCGGAATTCTGCTAAGATATGAGCGGCGTATGTCTGTTACACTGTCGTATCTTAGTTGCATATTTACGCTGGCCGCTAGGTGGTGCTTCCGTCGATTTACGCGTCGAATATGTAAATTAGGAAAATACGGCAATTCCCAAACTTACTTGCGGCTGGGCGTCGTAGTTTACGTTGTTTGCGTAAGCGTTAGTCCGGTGTAAAGTTACCTCTGCTATATGAGGCGCAGCCAATGTTAAGTATGGAAGTCGGGACAGCGTTGAATTGTACGTCGTTTGCGTAAATCGCTCAGGAATGGGGCTGGACGTAATTTACGTACACATCGTTTACATTGACTAGTTGCGACGTGATTTCACGCATGCGCACTGGGATACCTCCACGGACGGCACATTTACGTGGGGTCACGATGATTTTACATAAATCACGCCCCCATCTTATACATTTGAATTGCGCGGTCTATCGCCGACACAATTACACTACGCTGCCGTAACTTACGACGCAAATTCTTTGTGGATAATGAACCTGCGCTCTAAGTTACGGCGGCGTAGTGTATCTTAGATACGCTACGCCTGCCTAAAGATAGGCAGTTCTTTGTGGATCTGGCCCTATAAGTTTTTTTTTACAGGAGCTTGCGAGGAGCTCACCATACTAACTATGTGATGTTAGTACAGCAATCTCCCTGCTGTACTGTTGTGTTCTGATGAGGGAGTTCCCCCGCCAGAACACACTGGTCAGTGCTCGCAGCCATTGGCTGCCCATTGACTGCTGGTTTTCCAGTATGCCTGTTTAACAGAAGCTGAATGTTGGACTGGCTTCTGTCAGACAGGCTGCTACACACACTGGTCGAATGTTGGCAGGTTTCTGTTGAACCAGCTGATATTTGGCCCGCGTGTACCAGTCTTAAAGGATCAGTTAACCCTTGCAGTACAGGTACAGCCCCATTGCGAGGGAGAATTTTAAGAATTTCTTGAGTTGGCCTTTCAAAATGCCAACTTCTATTTAGAACAGTAATATGTTTTGTCTGGACTGACTCTTCAATAGGCAGAATTATTTTGTAGCTTGAAAAGTGGGGTAATATATAGCTTTAGACAAATTTTAGGCTTTTAGAAGTCTTTGTTGGTCTAAGGTAAGTGCTGTGTTAACAGTTGAGCACTGCTGTTTAGATTTCCTAGGCAGAGCAAACAACGAACTAGATCTAAAATAAATGTACTATTTTTTAAATAATATCAGTTTCCTAGTTCTATGTGTGATGTAGAGATATCTACATTTTCTGCTTGGAAGTATACTAGAAAGTGTTCCTTATAATGTGGATTTTCAGAACCCATTTTTGGACCTCATATTTGTCATACCTAGATAATGTTAGCATGCATGTAGTCATCATACAACCAGATTTTTCATCCACCACAATCTGAGCAGATACTGACTGGGCAAGACCCAAGTCCCCAATGACCATGTCAAGTACTAACAAGTTAAGCCTAAAACAACCCTGTCTGCCAGAATATGGAGGTAGTGACCTGTATAAGATTCTCCTTACACAAATACTAGTAATAACCCCCACTCTCCCCAGTATTAGAGCGTGCCATTACAGTTAATGATCCTTAGCATTTTGTATGTAAGTATGTCTACTGACTGTCTCTGGATGGGACATGTAGGTGGCTGAAGGGACAACAGGAGGACAAGCAAGATACAGACGTCCACTATCATTCTCTTACTGGTGAGGGCAACTTCAACTGGAGGTTCATTTATCCATTTGATTATCTGATGGCCGAGGAGAAGATTGTCATCTCCAAGAAAGAGTCTATGTTCTCCTGGGATGAGACAGAATACAAGATTCCAGCACGACTTACCCTACAGGTCTGGGATGCAGACCACTTCTCTGCTGATGACTTCCTGGGTATGACTGTACATTACATAATGTGAATTGTACTGATGGTGAATAATGGTGTATATTTTAGTCCTTCTTCACTTACCTCATCTTTTGATTTTGCTTTTAAATGTGCTTATTTTATCTGAGAAATCCTCACTTCCTGTAACTCCACACAGTAATGCAAGGCTTTCTCCCTGGTGTGGAGTATCGTGCTCGCCCCCTCCCTTGGACTACAGGAGAGTCAGGATGCTCTCTATGTTGCAGATAGAGAAAGGAGCTGTGTGTTAGTGGGCGTCCTGACTCTCCCGTAGTCCAAGGGAGGGGGCGAGCACAACACTCCACACCAGGGAGAAAGCCTCGCATTACTGTGTGGAGTTAGACAGAAGAACAGGAAGTGAGGATTTCTCAGAAGAAATAAGGACATTTAAAAGCAAAATGGAGGGATGAGGTAAGTGAAGGAGGACTGCACTAAGGGAAAGGAAGCTATTTAGGGAAAGAAAATTGCACCTTTACAACCCCTTTTAACATTGACCATGTAGTGCTTACTGTCCATGGGAGTCAGCCCTCTTAAAACTGATGATACCTTTGTGGCAAGCTAATGGAGGTTTGGGAGTACCTTTGATAAAAATGTGTGCCAAAGTTACATAATTAAGCCATTGTTTTCTTTTGTTATTTAATATATTTTACTATTGAAAAATTGCTGCAGTAATTAGGGCAAGGTTTGGGGTTAAATTTGTGTCATGCCTATGAAAATCTTTTAAGGGTGTTTCAGTTTGTAACATGCTACTGCATTGGTCATATTTCCCCCCTATAGGCGCCATCGAGTTAGACTTAAATCGTTTCCCTCGAGGAGCAAAGACAGCGAAACAATGCTCCATAGACATGGTGGCACCTGAGGTGGATTTGCCAATGGTCTCTATCTTCAAACAGAAGAGGGTGAAAGGATGGTGGCCTTTCGTTGCCAGAAATGAAAATGATGAACTTGAACTCACTGTAAGCTGCCAAATTTTTCTCCTTGTTTTTAAAATTTGATCCAGGTTGCGTGATTTCATTGAGTTTTACATTAAAATATAACTTTTCTGTTGGCAAGAAAATGTGCAACATAAGAGCCGTTTTATAAAAGTGTATGCAGAAACATTTTTTGTTAGTTTTGATGGAACAATTATGTCTCGTACACAAGACCGGGATTCTCGATGGGAAAAGACCCGTTGAAAATCCCAGGGGGAAAACTGAGAACCTGCTCTGTAACTTTTCCCACGTACACACGAGAGGTTTTCCCATCGGGAAAAGATGAGAGCTGTGATTGGAAATCCCGACCATGTGTATGTTTAATCGCAGTTTTTCCCATAGGAAAACTGCAGAGAAAAAGTAGAGCAGGTTCTATCTTTTTTGTCTGGCTGTTTGTGGGAAGTTTTCCTGTTGGAAAAACTGCGAGGAGCATACACACGGCCGGGATTCCCGGCCAAGAGCTCTCGCAGTTTTCCTTTTTTCACGTTTTTATAGCTGACTTTGTCCCCATTGAGGAGATTTACTCCTAATTGGCACAGGTGACTATTGTTGTCACTGAGACAGAAAGGGATGGACAATCCAAATATTTTGAGTTGTCAATAAAGTGAAACTCCTCCAATGGGAATGCCTTATCTAGTGACAGCTCCCTTAGATGGGAATTACATTAACCTAATGTCATGCTTACCCCTAATGCAGTTGGTCAGACACTATAGCTGGCTATTGTGTTCTTCACCTATAGCAGCCCCCATTTCCCATAAAGCAGGCCTACCATTACTTGGTTGCCCCAGGACTTATAATGATATAGTGCCTGGCCACCACACCAGGTCAGGTGTGAACTAAGCAAAGCAGAAAACAGTCCTTATCTGATCTGAGGTCATACACAGGGAAATCCAATCTAGCAGAGCAGGGTTGACAAACAGGCAGCCTGATCAGGTATTACACAATCTATTACAATCACGAGACTGCAAGCTTGGCTAGCTTAAAGTGGTTGTAAAAGCATACATTTTTTTATCTTAATGCATTCTATAAAAAAACTTCTGTGTGTAACAGTCCCCTCACCCCCCCCCCCCCCAATACTTACCTGAGCCCCATCCTTATGCAGCGATGTACATGAATGCCTTGGCTGTCTAGGACTCTCTGTCCTGATTGGCTGAGACACAGAAGCAGCACTATTGGCTCCCACTGCTGTCAATCAAAGTCAGTTATTCAATCAGGAGAGAGGGGGGTGGGCCAAACCATGGCTCTGTGTCTGAATGGACACAGGGAGCTGTGGCTCGACTCGGGTGCCGCCAAAGCAAGCTGTTTGCTGCGGGGGGCACTCAACGTGAGGGAGGGGCCAGGAGCTCCAAAGAGAGACCCGAAAAGAGGAGGATCTGGACAGTTCTGTGCAAAAACCATTGCACAGATGAGGTAAGTATAGCATGTTTGTTATTTTTAAAGAAAAAAATATGAGACTTTAGTATTACTTTAAATCAGGTTTGGTCTCCACCCAGAGTCTGGCCACATCAGTCACCCTCCAGGCGGACAGACAGACAAGGAGAAACCACAGCCAAAACCAGGATGCTGGAATGAGGAGCAGGAGCGCTGACGCCTTGGAGAGATTTCCTCTTATTTACTGAGTTTTATCTCCAGGATAGGAAATTAAGAGAAAATCTTCCCAGTGGGAAAAATGAAGCAAAAATAAATGAATAAGAGTCTAAACACCAGCCTGACCACTGAGCATGCAATAAAGGATGAAGCCCCACACCTACATTAAGCCTGTTGTGAAGAAGTGTGGCTTTAGCTAGTCTCCTCCCGTTGCTATGCCCCTCTAATGTGTTTCATCATCCTGTGGGCTTAGTACAACTATTAGTCCCTACCCTCGATGCCAGGGTACTTTCAGATCCAAATCCAATCGCTGTATAAAAGCTTGTAGACTTCACTCTGTAACATCTCTACAAATTCAACCTTTATAACTAATGAAACCACTAAGCTACTTCCCTCTTATCTCTCATGTTGACTATTGCAACTCCCTTCTTCTAGGCTTACCTCTACATGTGCTACCCCCCTTCAGTCTATCATAAATGCTGCTGTTAGACTTATCTACCTTACCAACCACTCAGTGTCTGCCATCCCTGCCTTCCAATCCCTCCACTGAATTTCCATTGCTTAGCTATTTAAATTCACAATACTAACAACAATATACAAAGCTATCTACTACTCTGAACCAAGGTACATCACCAATCTTGTCTCCAAATATCACCCAACCCGTCCTCTCCGCTCCTCCTAAGCCCTCTTGCTCTTTAGCTCTCTTGTCTCCTTCTCCCTTGCTCATCTCTGGCACTTCTCCAGAGCCACTCCCATCCTCTGGAACTCTCTACCTCAATCAAGTCTGTCTATTTTCTACTCTGGCCACCTTAAGGCGATCGCTGAAAACTCAAAGTTTAAAGCAAAAACCAACAGTCACTATTCCATACTCTTAGGATTCATGTACACGGGATGTTGTTCAACCTCATCTGAACAATTTAACTTGACGGCTAGAAAACGGTGTCTAAAAACGTCCGTTTTGCCACGTTTACATGTCGCGTTTAGCCGCATTTGTGTCTTGAAAAAAAAAATCCATCGGTTCGAATCTTACCCATCTCACCGCACCTTCAGTGTCACGTACAACTCTTCTTCCTCCTCTCCTACTCCTCCTAACATTGGTATTCCCCCATGGTTCTGTCCTTGAACCACTCCTATTCTCGATCTACACCTCCTCCCTGGATCAGCTGATTGCCTCCCATGGCTTCCACTACCATGTCTATGCTGATGACACCCAATCTCACTATCTACCTCTCAGCTCACCCCATCAGCTTTCTCACACATCACTGATTTACTAACAGACGTATCTGACTGGACATCTTACAACCGATCTATCGAAAACCAAGATCATAATACTTTTAGACCACGTCCCCCTTCCCCTGACTTCTCTGTCAAGATCAATGGCACAACTATCAGTACCTCCCCACATGCGAGGGTATCAAGTGTAATCCTGGACACTGAACCTTCCTTTCAGGCCCACATCCAATCCCTGTCCAAAACATGCCTCCCCAACTTTCTGCAATTTCTCCAGAATACGCTCCTTTTTAACCAATGACACCACCAGGGTTCTAATTTACTACCTGGTTATCTCTCGTCTCGACTACTGCAACTCCCTCCTCATTGGATTACCTTTACATCAGCTATCCCCCCTACAGTCCATCATAAATGCTGATGCAAGACTTATCCACCTTACCAACCATTAAGTGTCCTCCACCCCTCTCTGCCAATGTGTCCTCTGGCTTCCACTCACCCAACGAATAAAGCAATCCACAACTCTCCCCAGCTACATCACTAGCCTGGTCTCAAAATATCAACCAAGCCACTCTCTTCGGTCCTCCTAAGGCCTCCTGCTCTCTAGCTCCCTTGTCACCTCCTCCCATGCTCACCTCCATGATTTCTCCAAAGCTTCTCCCATCCTTTGGGACTCCCTACCCTAACCTGTCCAACTGTTTGGACAATCCCTAAAAACCCTTCTCTTTAAAGAAGCCCATCCTGCTTCTAACTCTACATTGTGTTTTTACTTTCTCCATCAGCACATTCCCACACAGCTATTACCTTTTGTATCAGTTGACCCCCCCTCTTATAATGTATTTCATTCTGTCAGGTACTGAAAAATGACAGGCTTTAATAATAATGTTACACACTATTCTTTTTCCTCAGGGTAAAGTGGAGGCAGAGCTCCACCTACTATCAGCGGAAGAGGCGGAGAAATCACCGGCAGGTCTCGGACGCAATGAGCCGGATCCTCTGGAAAAACCAAAGTAAGTGAGATAAGTGTAAAATCCCTGTGTGTAATAATTCTATATAAAGTAGTGTGTTGTTTTAATTCTGAGGAGCCTCCTGTCATGCTAATCCACATTGTGACATGGGTAAAAGATATCGCTCTGACACAGGGAAGGATTAACATCCCGTGCAAAGCGGAATCTACCAAATCCCACTCTGCATCAATCGATCGAGAAATATACAGAATAGAAGAAGTGCAGGAAGTAGTCTCTGTTTAAAAATATCTTTAAAGTGGACTTGAACTCAAAAACTAAAGATTTGGTGTGCTATCGGAACATGTAGAAGTGTTGATTGTACCTAAGCAGTACCTGAAAAATCAAAATTTTGTCTGGAATTCCTCCCTAAAAATAGCAGTGTACTTACGTGAGTGTGCCTAGGCACTACTGTACCACATCCCCATAGCTGTATATATGTATGTGTGTGTATATATATATATGTATACATACATACATACATATACACACATACACATATTACCAAAAGTATTGGGATGCCTGCATTTGCACGCTCATGAACTTTAATGGCATCCCAGTCTTAGTCCGTAGGGTTCAATATTGAGTTGGCCCACCCTTTGCAGCTATAACAGCTTCAACTCTTCTGGGAAGGCTGTCCACAAGGATTAGGAGTGTGTCTATGGAAATGTTTGACCATTCTTCCAGAAGTGCATTTGTGAGGTCAGGCACTGATGTGAACAAGAAAGCCTGGTTCGCAGTCTCCGCTTTAATTCATCCCAAAGGTCGTTCTATCGGGTTGAGGTGAGGACTCTTTAAGGACCTTGCTTTGTGCACTGGTGCGCAGTCATGTTGTAACAGGAAGGAGCCGATGGCCAAAATGTCTTGGTATACTGATGCCTTAAGAGTTGCCTTCACTGGAACTAAAGGGCCAAGCCCAACCCCTAAAAACAACCCCACACCATATTCCCCCCCCCCCCCCACCAAATTATTTGGACCAGTGCACAAAGTAAGGTCTATAAAGACATGGATGAGCATATTTGGGGTGAAGGAACATGACTGGTCTGACCTCAACCTGATAGAACACCTTTGAGATAAATTAGAGTGGAGTCTGCAAGCTTTCTTGTTCACATCAGTGACTGACATCACAAATGCGCTTCTGGAAGAATGATCAAACATTCCCATAGACACATTCCCAAACCTTGTGGACAGCCTTCCCAGAAAAGTTGAAGCTGTTATAGCTGCAAAGGGTGGGCCAACTCAATATTGAACCTAACGGACTAAGACTGGGATGACATAAAAGTTCATGTGCATGTAATAGCAGGTGTCCCAATACTTTTGGCAATATTATAGTATAGTTTATATATATATATATATATATATATATATATATATATATATACCAAATAATAAACGCTCCTATGTATGCCTTCCTGAAACTAGCTTCACTTTTTACTAGGGGCCAGACTCCAAGCCAGACTCTAAGCATCTCTAAATGAGTGTCTTAATGGCCTTTGGTGTTGCTTGGGCTTAAAGAGACCCTGTTGTAGTCAGACCATTCATTTCAACAAAAATCTTCCCATAAGATTATATGTGCATGTACCATATTTTAGGCATGTTATTTACCTGTAGAAACCTCCCTTGTGCAGACATCTAATAGCCTTGAGACTACCGCATGCATGGCGTGGACCTTAATTTGGGTTGCCACATTTATATTAACTGCACGCTCCCAGCACACTGATTGAACTATCACTGACAGCTCCCAGCCACCATCAAAAATGCAATGCACTGATGTGTAGAGCTTCATAGATTAAAATGGTAACTCGTTTTCATGTGTCTAGCACGCTGTGATTCTGCAATGTAGTGCACATAAAACACAATGTTGTGAAAAAGTTTGCCGCCAGGAAAAAGGAAGAACCCATAATGCAGTGCATAGCTTTTTCCCTAGACAGCTAAGTGACAAGCGCTAATGATTGGAAGCAATGTATAACCCATCCCCCTCCCCTCACTATAAAAGGTTGGGCTCACAGCAGCCATATTGTCTGTATGTGAAGTTATGAAGGGATACTGTTTTTTATTTTATTTATTTGGCATTGGTACATCCCCCATAGCAGTACCAGGCTTCCCATGCATTTTGATTGACAATAGTTTGCTTATTATGCCTACAAATGGCGATAATTGAGTAATTAGATTGGCCACCCACCACCATAAGCTCAAGAAAGTTTGCCACAATGTTCACAAACTTTAAGCAAGATATGTGATGAGCGAATCTGCCTTGGTTAAAGTTCATTTGCAAAACTGTTCTGGAACTGAACCAAGTCAGATTCACTGCTCATCACTATATGTCAGCACTGGGAATCAGAGACTATACAATGACCAACACCTGGCCCACACTCTACAATTCATGGGCAGCTGGCAACTATACTATGAATATAAGGTGTCTTATGCCTTCAGACGGAATTAGATAGAGAACATCCATTCATCTGGATGCATGAATTTCCATTGGTCTGGATGCAATTTTAAAGGACTAAAAACCACGCATGCTCGGAAAAAATTTGACGCATGCTCGGAAGCATAGAACTTCATTCTGTTGAAACACCCAGTCGTAAAAAACATTGGAATTTATTCAGACGGGAAAACCGGTCATGTATACAAGGCATTAGAGTTCACTGTGTTTTGGCAGACATCTTTTTTTTTGCCTTGTCAATGGGAACCTGTTACATCAGTGGTATTGTTAGTTTTTAGTGACCTTATAGATTGCATTCATGAAAAAAAATCTGTCATTCCGCATATACATGATCAAATTTTCCGTCGGAAAAACCTTGGATGTTTTTTTTCATGGAATTCCGCTGAAACTTGGCTTGCATACACACGGTCAAACAAAAGTTCTCGGAACGTTCGACCGCCAGGAGCGCGGTGAAATACAACACTACGACGAGCCGAGAAAATGAAGTTCAATACTTCCGAGCACTCGTTGAATTATTTCCGAGTATGCGTCTGAGTTTTGTGCGTCGGAATTGCATACAGACAATGGGAATTTCTGATTGGATTTTTTTCTGTCAGAAAGTTTGAGAACCAGCTCTCAAATTTTTGTTGGAAATTCCGACAGGAAAAGTCCGATGGAGCATACACACGGTCGGAATTTCCAACCAAAAGCTCACATCGGACTCTTCTTGTCAGAAATTCTGACCTTTTGTACGGGGCATGAGGACGTCAGTTACACTTTAAAGTGAAAATGTGGCCAGTCTATGGACCTTAATGTGTTTACATCTTCTTAAAGTGTATATCCAGCCCAAACTTTTTTTCTTAGTTTTGATCAGAGGGAAGAAGGGTTAGAACTACTGGATGGTTTGTACTGCCATCCTAGTCTCTTCTCACAAAGAGAGAGAAAGATTTCCCCTCATCTTTTGTCCTGCTTACAATGGGCTCTATTCACAAAAGCAGATCACATATGATATTCAGGTGTCTAGACACATTTTCCCTAAATACTGCTAAACTGACAATTCATGATACCGCTCTGCGGTATCTACTGCAAAACGCTGGAAATGCTTGGTAAATACCGCATGAACAGGCATTAAACTAAATTCACAGAAGGAACTAAATAACTAATTGCATGCGGTAATTAATTAGCGGTCGAGGCATGCAATATTTAAGGAATGTGTGCTGGTTGTAAAAGTACGGGTGGCCCCCGGTGTTCTTAACAACCAGTAAACAACATGGTTGTTAAGGAGCAGGCGGCAGATGCATCCGTAACAACTGATGAGTTATTAGCTGTCAGTGGGGTTCCCCGCTGACAGCTGAATGTAAAGAAATTAATTACCAGCATTAAATAATCTGGGGAAAAAACGGTGTTGGGTCCTCCTCCAATCTAGACCAGGCCCCACTCCATCCCGCAGGCTTTTACTACTAAAAAAGACTTCATAAAAGAACGCATGCAGCATTTTAGTACCGTTCTTAGGTGAATGCCAAACAAAGTTAAAATCGCTGAGTGGAATCTTACCGCAAACTCGGATGTGGTAGGTACCTGTCACCAGTGGTCTCCCTGCAGCTGACCCTTTACCCATTACTGAGTAAGCATTTGTTTTGTGTTGTGTGTTGATGTTGAAAAGTTTGTTTGCGAGACATTGGGCTCCATTCACAAAGCGGTAACTTGCCGCATTGTGAATGCGAAGGGAGCCCAATGTCTCTCAAACTAACTTTTCAACGTCAACATAGACAACACAGACAGAACAAAGCATACTTTCTCAGTAATGGGTAAAGGGTCAGCTGCAGGGAGACCACAGGCAATACTGGTGACAAGTACTTTACTTTAGGTCCTCCTAAACCAGTTGTGAACAATGAATGAAGAATAATAGAAAGTGTAATGCATGCAAACATTCTCTCCCTCACACATGTAACCCTAGGTTGACTTTCTCATTACTCTCCTCCCTTTATTTTTGGACTGCCTGTCTTCTGATTTCCACCTCCTCCCTTCACCAGCCGGCCAGACACAAGCTTCCTTTGGTTTCTCAACCCCCTGAAGTCTATCCGCTACTTTATCTGGCATACTTACCGCTGGCTGATTCTGAAAATCCTCATCCTCATCCTCCTTCTCCTTATGGTGGGCCTGTTCCTTTACTCTATGCCTGGATACCTAGTGAAGAAGATCCTCGGAGCCTGAGGAGGGTCTGCCATGGTACTGTCCTCTCGTATATCACTGTCATTCTCTAAATCAGGTTTCCACCAATTATTTTTCACTCTTTTCTGTCATTCAGACTTTCACAGTGCTAAAAATCAAACCTGAACTCCAGGCAGATATAAAAGACACAAAATAATGAAGCTTTTTATTGACAAATTCATCATTTAATTTACCTGAATCTACCTCAATTTGACTTGCTCTTGCTACGCAGCAGAGCTCAAGCTGAGAGAAGAAGTAGCAGCACATGTAGCCAATCAGTTATGCTGCAGTTCTCATGTGCTAAAAAAGAGCATGGTGGTAGGAAAAGAGATTAGAGATGAGCTCATCAGTCACTCTATTGCTTTTCCTTTCACTGTCTAATCACAGGTTTGGGGTGGGGAGTACAAGAGCCATACAGCACAGCCCTACAAGAGCCCTGTAAGAGTAAAATCAGGTCTCCTGTCTTGTGAGATAGAGCTGTGCTGTATTAATCTCACAACTGAATGGGTAGAAATAAAATCTTTTGGCAGCTCCCATATATGAAATTTAAATGTTGTTTGCCTGGAATTCAGCTTTATAGGGTCAGTCCACCCAAAAGTGATGTTCTGGTTGTAGTAAGTGTCTGGTGGGCTGGCTATTTGTCCATTCGCTACATCTTCTTTTTTCTGCGTACCTTATCTGTTGCCACTTACCAACGAGTTATTTCCATTATTTCTGACACATTCTCATCAATATAAAATAAATTAAAATCTAAATAGGGAAAGTGGGACTCCCAGCAGATGTGTGGAGCTGGGAACTCAAGAGGAAAGATCTCACCAGCAGAGCCCCCTACACCAGTGTTTTGCCAAATCCATCCTCAAGATCCGTCAACAGGTCATGCTTACAGGATCTATGAGTTGATCTTGGGCTGGTATTGCAATTAGCATAGCTGGACTTTGTAACTACAACACCTGTTTCATATGGGGGTAATTTTGAAAACATTACCTGTTGAGGGGGCTTGGGAAAGGACTAGAAGACTCACTCAGAATAAAAAAAATAACTATTAGGGTCCTTAGGGGGCTTATGGATGTAGGAATGAAATATTATGTATGTATTGTGGTAACAAGAAGATTTGTCCACAACAGGTAGTGTAGAGTAGCACAATACCTATGCAGGACTACTCAGCAGGTGGTCTCTTCTTTATGTTTAAAGTGAACCTGTCAGCTATTTTAGCTTTTAAATGAATGCTCGCAATTACCTAGTTAGTCACAAAAGTCAGTATTTGCATTGGACAAGGAAAGATGGGTAGGCAGCGCTTATCCCTGAATTCAGGGAGGTACTGTAGATCTCTTGGTAAAAAAGAGAAGCCAGGATGAAATAAACACCTTAATGGGTAAAGTGATAGTGTATATGAAAGTAAAATGTACAGCATCATAAGCCTAGTGCACGAACTCTGATATGTACATTATCATTTCTACCCATAGCTCCTAACTGTGGATACAAGCCAATAAGTTGCCATTTCAGAATACTTCCATACTTTCCATTGGCTTCTAAAACAAGCCAATATGTAGCCATGTCAAAATAATTCCTTACCTCCCACTGGCTTCTGTTACAGACCAGTGGGAAAGCAATATAAGTGTACTCCCTTACCTTCTATTGACTTCCGATAAATGCCAATGAGAAGCAGTAGAAGGATACTCTCTTACAATCCATTGGCTTCTGATACAAGCCAATAAATAGCCATTGCAGAATACTTCCTTATTTGCCATTGGCTTCTGGTACACACCAATGGGAAGCAATACATGATGCTGGATTATCTTCTACTGCTTTCTGATAAATGCCAATGATATACAGTAGAAGATACTCCTGTGCCCTCTACTGGCATCTGATAAAGACTAATAAGTAGCCATTGCAAAATACACGTTTACCTTTCATTGGCTTCTGATACACGGTAATGGGAAGCTAAAGAAGAATACTCCTTTACCTTCTACTGGCTTCTAATAAATGCCAATAAGAAGCAGTAGAAAGATACATTTTGCCTTCCACTGGCTTCTGATACAAGCCAACATGTAGCCAATGAAAAATAATCCCTTACCTTCCATTGGCTTTTGATACAGGCCAGTGGGAAAGATATAGAAGTAAACTCCCTTACCTTCCATTGACTTCTGATAAATGCCAATGAGAAGCAGTAGAAGGATACTCTCTTACACTCCATTGGTGTCTGATACAAGCCAATAAGTAGCCATTGCAAAATACATCTTTACCTTCCATTGGCTTCTGATACACGCTAATGGGAAGCCATAGAAGAGTACTCCTTTACCTTCTATTGGTTTCTAATAAATGCCAGTAAGAAGCAGTAGAATGATACATCTTGCCTTCCACTGGCTTCTGATACAAGCCAATATATAGCCAATGCAAAATAATCCCCCTACCTTCCATTGGCTTTTGATACAGGCCAGTGGGAAAGATATAGAAGTAAACTCCCTTACCTTCCATTGACTTCTGATAAATGCCAATGAGAAGCAGTACAAGGATACTCTCTTACACTCCATTGGCATCTGATACAAGCCAATAAATAGCCATTGCAGATAACTTCCGTATTTGCCATTTGCTTCTGATACACACCAACGGGAAGCAATAAAAGAATACTTGCTTATCTTCTAATGCTTTCTGATGAACGCCAGTGGAAATCAGTAGAAGGATACTTCATGCCTTCTACTGGCATCTGATAGTAGTTATTGCAAAGTCATTTTTCACATACCTTCGGCTACTGATACACGCTAATAGGAAGCCATAGACACATTCTCCTTTACCTTCTATTGGCTTCTAATAAATGCTAGTGAGAAGCAGTAGAAAGATACTCCCTTGCCTTCCATTGGCTTCTGATACAAGAAAATACGTAGCCACTGCAGAATACTCCCTTATCCCCCATTGGCATCTGATAAAACCCAGTGGGTATCAATAAAAGAATACTTATTTGCTTTCCATTGCCTTATGACAGTGTTTCTCAATTCCAGTCCTCACGCCCCCCCAACAGGTCAGGTTTTCAGGATTTCCATTATTTTGCACAGGTTTCACTGCCTTAGTAATTCCCACAGCCTTTTCATCTGAGGGAAATCCTGAAAACATGACCTGTTGGAGGCGGTGAGGACTGGAATTGAGAAACACTGCCTTATGATAAATGCCACTGAGAATCAGTAGAAAAATACCCCATTACCTTCCATTGGTTTCTGATGAAAGCCAGTGAGAACCAATAGGTTAGACAGGGTATGAAGCAAGACCTCAAAGGGGTTTTGTCATGGCAGTTTAGGTATGCATAGAAAGTTAAACACTGCTTTCTTAGGAAAACAGTGAAGGGTATTTACAGAGTCTGTTACTTGCCATTTAGCTTATTACGGTATATAGCACCAAATTATCTAAGCCTCAAGATATTCATAGCCTTCATTTATGGGTGTTCGAAGGTAGATCCACTTTGAAAAATGTAATTACATTTAAGGTAGAGAAACATTTTTAAACATTTTTAAACAAGCTTACGATTACTAAACAGCAACACCATTTTATAGGATATTCTTATAACTGGATCTATTATAATGGCAATAGTACAATTTGAAAGCAAAACCAGATTTCTCGAATATAGAGTACTGTATTTCTTACCTTTTTCAGGTTATAAAGAATCTGAGATATTTCTTTCAGGAAAGAAAACAACAGGTTCTCTTTAACGGTCCCCATGTTAGCAACACATACAGTAGGAGGTTATTTAAGGAAGGCAAATCCACTTTGCACTACAAGTGAAAACTACAAGTGCACTTGAAATTGCATTGAAAGTGCAGTCGCTGTAGATCCGAAGGGGACATGCAAGGAAAATAAAAAACAGCATTTTAACTTGCACATGATTGGATGATAAAATCAGCAGAGCTTCCCCTCATTTCAGATCTACCCCTCATATTTACAGTGACTGCACTTCCAAGTTCCAATTTCAAGTGCACTTTTCACTTGCAGTTTGCACTTGTAGTGCAAAGTGGAATTGCCTTTAGTAAATAACCACCATACTCCTTCCTTCCCCCTCCCACTCCATATAACCAATACGAGCAAAGAAAATTACTTACACCTCCTTGTATGTGTCATTACTTGTGCTTGATGACTGGCCCTGCACTGACACATGTAGACAGAGAGAGAGAGAGTTCTCAGGTCTATGTAACTTCCAATTATAGTGACTCATAAATTACATAGAGCTTCCTTTCCTCACTCTTGCCAACTAAACAGAGTGATGGGGGAAGTGAAAGCTAAGTAGGCAAGTACTGCTGAGGAATGTGGCAAAAAAATAAAGCAAAATTTCACTGAAAAGGTACCTACCCACATAAAATGATCACCCAATCCATTTGGATTGAGAGATGATAGCATGTGTGTGGGCACGTCTTAACCTTTCCAGACATATCTTTGACGAATAATTGATTGCCTGGGTTGGATAACCCTTGCAGATCAATAATGATTTTGAACCGTGCCTGAAGATTTCCTCCTGAATGCATACAGTTGTTGGCCAATTAATTTCTGTATGTTAATGGAGAGATCTTTTGGCTGTTTAAGTGTTCCATCATGTGCATACTATATCTGCAGGAAGCTTTAGATCCTTGTCTACTCATCACTAGCAAAACAAATAAAAGTCCACTGGTAAGCTTGTGAAGAAAATGTCTATTTTGCCTTTTAATTAGTGACTCCACCAAAAGACGTAATCACAGACCAGAACTTAATGTTTTAATAGTAACATGAAGGGTGATATCAGCTGTGTTCCAATAAAGTCTAAAACAAATCAGGAGGACTCACCTTCTCCTTTACCTCTGCTAGCCCTCCCTCTTCATGCTTTTGTTGGACAACTAACAAACTAATTTTACATTTCAGAGACATCACTGCTAATATTTTTCTACTAACCACAACTATTTCTCTTCTCCATCTTTGCTGCCCACATTGCTTGGTTCTTGCCACCTTGGACAGTCGGCCCGACACATCCTTCATTTGGTTCCTTAACCCGCTTAAGTCCATCAAGTACCTCATCTGTAATCGCTACAAGTGGCTCATCATTAAGATCGTCTTGGCCTTGCTGCTACTGGCGATGGTGGCACTCTTCCTGTACAGCATGCCAGGCTACATGGTCAAGAAGTTGCTGGGAGCATGAAGAGAAGCCCAAGAAGAAAAGACTCTGCAGTGCCTATCCTTGCTCAAAACGTTTGTCCTTTCCATCATAGACTGTATAGTTTTGTGATGGGTTTCAGCAAAACATTTCCTGTGTGAATTTTTGTTTATTAGTTTCTACTGAGAAGCGACTGAAAGGGGGAAAAGCTAACATTTGCCGAAAAAGATGAGGCTTCACGGTTGGCCTATAACAGTTTTTTTTTTTACTTTAGCAACTAAAGCTTCCTTCTTTTTAGATACTAACCTGGATTATTTACAGAACATTCAAATCTAGAAACAATTCTCTTTGGTGAGATTTATATAGGTTAGACTGTCACTGAGTTTATGAAAATGTTTGCCCGACACAAGGCATAACACTAAACAAACCAAGACCAGTAGAATTTTCCAATCAGTGACTATCTCTTTAACGCTGACCAAAGTTATACAGGTGGTAAAGATGTAAATGTTGGTTAGGATTCCATATTGCAATATAGGATCCTTTTACTTAAGTCAAAATATTGTTTTATGAGCCTTGTTCAAAGAGTAAGACACTTAGGCTGGGTTCACACTGGTCCGACAAATGCTCTGTGTGACGTGTGAAAATCAATGTTTCCTTATGAGAGCCGTTTTAACTGGTCTGACACAAGTCGGTACGATTTTGAAAATGCTCCCTGTACCACTTTGGTCCGACTTTGATCCTACTTCAGCCCAGTGAATATCATTGAAGTCGGATCAAAGTAGGAGCCTTGTCCTTACCATCCTACTTTTGACACACTACATTGTGATTACAGCAGCAGTAAAAGTATTGATTGTTTTGATTGGTCAAAGAACAATTCAGACTATCACAAAGTCGGATTAAAGTAGTATCCTGTTAATGAAAGTCGGATGGATGTAGGATCAATGTAGGACTGATGTGGCAGAGCAAAGTAGGATGAAAGTCGTGTAGTATAGTGTGAACACAGCCTTAGGCTTGCTTTATTACTCAAATAGTTTTGAGATCATCCTCATGATTTCTTGCCTTGTAGGGCATGATGAGAATTATAGTTTCATAGTTGATAGAGAGCCAGACAGGGAAATTAGTTGATATGGTTTTTGAGTCATGCAAATTTACTCATAACTGCAGTAACTGGATATTTTTCCCCACTTGCCAGTATTCCTGATTCTAAATCCTTAAAGTAGGAAGGGTACACTTTCAAATACACTGAAGTGGACATATTCCCTATTATACAATTAAAACCAAACACCTAAAGATAACCCAACCAATCATACTGCGTTCTTTCACTCCCCCACCAATCCCACTCTCTAAAACCCAATAAATGGTAGCAGAAACCACAATCTGCTCTAGAATCCTTCAGCTCAAGTGCAATTTCATTGGTTGACCCTCTCCTTGAACACACAGAAAAATATGTTTGGCCACATGTCCAGTTAGCTATGAAATCTCAGATCAGAACATTCTACAGCCTAACTTAGTATTTTATTGTTCTACTGCCTTTCATGGGTTTAAACAAGTAGGGTGGGCAGTGAAACAGTGGATCATGTTTTAATGATATCCACTTTCAAATATCCAGTGGAAAATGATTAAATAAGTTCCAATCAGGTTCAAATATATATTTTGAAGGAAAATGTGTCCGCATAGAATGGATCAACGGCTTATATTCAGCCCTTCACATGACCAAGCACAATCAAGCAATCAAAAAGTGTAAAATTATTATTATATTCAAATCTGTTCTTTGCAAACCCATAGACAGTCTTCCAAAACAACTAGAATCGATCCATATGTCCAATTTTTGTTTGTGTATAGGTACCCCAAGGGTTGTATTTTAAGAGACGGTTATCAGAATGTTATGTTGTTTTGAAATCTGTAATTGCAGAATACTCTTTGTAGTTTTTTTTTATTCTCCCAAAATTAAAAGTTTTCTCTGCACAAATGAACATCATTAATTTCTAGTTGGGCTTACTATTTATCATTTTGACAAAATGATCAATTAATCTGAGCCTTAAGGTATCAATCATTCCAGTGTAATAACTGAAATAGTAATAACAATAATAATAATAGTAGTAATATTAATAATAGTAATAATAATAATATATTTAAAATACTTCTGGCAGGTTCCAGCTGGTCTTGTGGATATGATTTTAGGGCACTTTTAATTATATATACCTAAAGCACAATTTTCTCAGTAAATTTTTACAGCTAACAGCCTCACAACTTACATCCTATTATTAAAGTCCAACTACACCCTCCAGCCCCCTTGTACATTTTATTTTTAATACATTTGTAAACATAACTATTTTCCAGCAGTCTTTGGTACAGTAGTGTAACATCACAGGTCCTCTTCCTTTAGCGATGTGCTCATCCTAAATACCATAGAGAGAGGCACCACATTATGATGTGTCGCCAGTCTCTACAACTTTCTGCTGTGAGGTCATCGTGACCTGGTGACATGCCTCCAGGGGTCAGGTCCTTGACACTGTCCGCTAGAAGGAATCTGGTTTAATGAGAACCGGAGCGCCTAGAGCGTTGAGTCTACAACTGGAAAGGAGGTGAGTATTGTTGCAAGAGCTGCATATTTTATTTTAACAAGGTCTGGGCCTTTCATATTTCAATAAAAGAAAAACTGGCAGTTGAGCTTTAATAAACCAATAATTTTCAACCACTTTCATTGGGCCCCTCATGTTGGAGTATTGTGGAACCTTTAAGGAGAATTCCAGTTATGACATTTTTTGCATAGTTGCATTGGTCCAGCTTGCAAAGCATTCTCTGATTGGACAAGGTGGTTAGCATGACGGTTCCACCCAGCCTCTCCTCATTCAAACAGAGAACGTTTTGCAATCATTGAGCAAAGCATTCCAAACAGTCAACCTCCTCTTAAAGCTCAACAGTGCAGCAAGGCAGCCGCTTGGGATGGGACCCAGAAGTTGGTGGAGATCTCTGCAGTAGTTGTGGTCACTACAGTGATTTCCAGCTGCTAGAGGGATCAAACAGGTACTGTATATGCCTAGTTACTTAGGTCCAAGCTGGTCCATGTAAACAAATCCATACCTGGAATTTTTCTTTAAGTTTCATTGCCGTATGTATTCCAAAACTGCAAAAAAATTGAAAGCTTGCAATCCATGGATCTCAAAAATAGAATAGGATTCAGTATCCCAAAAGGGTTGAGCACCAAGGCCTTCTATACAGCCTTGGTATGACCTGTGTGTTACGGCTCTGCAAATAGAAACTTTAAAAATATATTTCTTTAGAAAATAGTTATTTTTTTCATTCCACTCATGCAGACAAGTTGCAACTTCAAAAACAGGGGATATGCAAAATTATTTGACATGAAACACAATGCAATAAGCCCCATGCATTCAGTGATGATCAAAGCACAATATCCATTACAGAGCACAGGGTAAAGTCTCTCAATCCACACATCATTCACCATTGTTTGCATTTGAGGTGTGATATCATGACATTTCTAGCAGTGTTTTTATTTTTTCCACCATCATGCCTCTGTTTATTTTGTTACTTTCTTCCTTCTTTATGATATAGGGAAGTACCTCCCTGCCTTGCACTAATTTGAGTTTGTGTATGTTGTAAAGAATTTTATTTATAAGTTTTATTGTGTGAATTATAATTTGTTGTTATTTTCTTTTTCTTTTCTCTTTATGTTTTTGTCTATTTTTGTGTTTGTTGTTGTGGCTGTTATTTGCCTTGTTTGTTACAATAAAATGGTGACTCCATCCATCGTCCAGTCGTCCTAATACTAGTCTCATGTGGCTGCTTAACCCGATGCGTATAGTGTGCGTACTGGTGTGGAGGAATTACAAGTGGCATGTCTTTGGTCTGTTGTTGACCTGCATGCTGTTGGCGTTTTTGGCCTTGGCTTTGTACACGTTACCCGGGGTGCTCAACCAGAGATTTTTAAATCCTGGTAAATGAATTGGACACTGAGGACAGTCATGCTAGATGTAACCAACTGTATTGAAAAGGTGCTTATTATGCCAATCCAGCTCCATTATTTGCTACCACAGGCAACCACAACTGGGTATTCTGTTTTCCCAACTTAGTAGTGTCAGTTGTAAAAAATAATTTAAGAGATGGAGAAAAACACCTTTTGGAGCCAAAGATGCATCCTTAATTTTCTCCAGAATGGTAAGTCCATCATTTCAGCCCAACTCCATCTACATTTGGATAAGGGAGAAAGTAAGAAGAATTATAACTTCTATAAAATCTGTGATAATGACTGTGAATGCATTGGAGACATCTTTCCTCACTTCTTGTTTCTGTAACGGGGAATGGGCATCACTGAGTCATCAAGAACATGAGAGCAATTAGAACCTGAGCAGGTGTCCCCATTGGAGAGATTTTCAATCATGTCATACGACATAAAAGCAATTTAAACTTGCTCACTGCAACTGGAAATTGTCAAAACAAAGACTTTTTTGGAATTATGTTCCCAGGCCTGTACCTGCAACTTCTGTTCCAGTTTCTGATACCTGTTAATGGGATCTGCCTGTTTTTTCAAAGACCCCCGTTTGCCTCCTACCCAGACCTATTTGACCACAATCTAACTTTTTTCGACTTTTGCAATTCTGGTCTCACTACCTGCAACCTGGGTGTAAAACTCAAAAAAAATACCATCACTGCTTGGGGGTGCATGTGTGAATACTGAGAGGCTTCTTTAAATCTGAGCCTTGGCCATTTTTAGGGTCTACACTCATCTAGCATTGTGAAGGGTCCACTACCACTGTGACTGGCACCTTGCCATCAGGAAAAGGGAAGGAGGAAAAATCATTCTTACTGGCACACAGACAACTACAAAAAACAATCAGAGGCTCTATTTAATATTCTATCCAAAAATAACAGACGGAAAAAAAAATGTCTGGAGTTGGGCTTTCATGCTTCATGGGCAGAAGGCACATTGTATATATTCACATTAACAGACAGTCCACATTCTCAGAAGTGTTAAATAGTAAAGACTTTTTTCCGAGGTTGTACTGTTTGAAGACAACAGAGTTTGGACTAGCCGCCCAACAGAGAGGTATGTTTTCGGTGTCTTCTATTGCAGAAGCAATGGTTGTGTAAAAAGAGCTACAAAAACATCCAGTGAGCAAATAAACAAGACTGTAGAATTGCAATTCATTTGAACATGCAGTTATTTTTTCTGTGGAGACTGGAAGCGCACAGAGCCGTACCTCATTTTGTCTGATAATTCTCTACAGATTACTGTCTAGAAATTTAGATTTCAGTTTTTCAGCCTAGGTTTACATTGGAGCAATTTGTCATGCGATTTGATAGCTCAAATCGCATGACAAGTTGCAGCCTATTGGATGCAATGGCACTGTTCCAATCGGTGCAACACTGATTTTGTGGCGCGGCACAGATTTGCAAAAGTAGTTCCTGCACTATTTTTGTCAACTTCAATAGGCATCTTCATCATGCATGAGGCCACACAGATGTCTATCAAGTAGCACCTGAAATCGTGCTGACCTTGCTACTTTGAAATTGCACTACTTCAAGTGAAGTAGCACGATTTCAAAGGAACATCACGATTTCAAAGGAACATCAATGTGAACCAGGGCTAAGGGAGGTCTTTGGACCCCTTGGCCAGCTGTTTCTATTTTCTGTTCAATGTTGTTACCTAGCTTATACTCACTGGCATCTGGTCAACAAACAAATCGGGCAGTAGATAAATGTATATTATAAATAGGGTTGTCCCGATACCGATACTAGTATCGGTATCGGGACCAATACCGAGTATTTACGGGAGTACTTCTACTCGCGCAAATGCTCCCGATGCTTCTGCCGATACTTTTTTTTGTATTTATCAACATGTTCTGTGAGTTTTTTACTACTGCGTGACAAGCAAATAAAACATTTTTATTCATCTTTACTCATTTTTATTCTTTTATAATGTCTTGAGTTAGAGTTCTTCATAATTCTAAAGAAAATATCCTTAGTCTGTATTGTGGTTTAAAAACTGTCACATGACATTTAAAAAAAGTATCGGTATTTGGTATCGGCGAGTACATGAAAAAAAGTATCGGTACTTGTACTCGGTCCTAAAAAAGTGGTATCGGGACAACCCTAATTATAACGATAGCTTATCAAACAGACTCATGGGCTTGCCTAGCCAAATTCAAAATTTAGTCCATTGTAAATTTAGAAAAGTAAAATGTCTGCCATAGAGCAGACACTACACAAAGCCTACTACTACCCTCATTAGCCAGAAATGTTTCTGTGCCCCTCTCTGGTTTAGTTTCACTTTATAATTGGGGCATGACTTTATCTGACTTGTGATACTAAGCTCTACTGGCAAATTAAAATTTACTGGACACGGAGTCCAATATTATTGCCAAATTTAGAGTAGGACTTCTATGTATACCTGTGTTTTTATCGGAGGTTGGCAGGCCGCTCTACTGGTTATAAGCCACCTATAGTTGGTTCTTAGGGGAAAAGGAATGAAGGAAAAAAAATTAGGAGCGCCATTCCACTTATGTGATTCCAGAATTCCTTTTTTTTTGTAGTCGACAAGATAAGCCAACATATTTCAGGGGTAAAGGTCTCCCTAGCTACAAACATACTGTAGATGAATATATAAAATGAATCTAAATACCCAGTCTGACACAATTCTTTATAATTATTAGCTGTTATATCCTTGCAAAAGGTATACATACACTACACTATTCAATGAGACTGGATAGTGGAATGGTAACTGGCAGGGTTTGTTGGGGGAAATTAACAAAGGGACACTAAATCAAAGAGAAGCAAAGAAGAGTCTTTTCTGGGTACTAAATGTAGTAGCAAAAATCTTTTAGTGGCATCATAGGCAGGAATTTACCACCATTCAAGTTTAGGGATCAAATGAGTAGATCCAGCTATTTCGCAGAGTGAAAGGGTATATAGAAAATGCCTAGGTATGACTGATAAATCAAAACAATTTGGTTTATCAAGTTTGTTTAAACGTGTGTTAGCATCTTAATACTGGTAGTAAATAGGGGAGAGGATCTATTTTTTGGGCCCTCTCACCTTATAAACTTGAGATCTGTAGTATACTTTCTTCAAGTTCAGTTTATAACCTCCATACATACATACTAGGGTTGTCCCGATACCACTTTTTTAAGACCGAGTACAAGTACGGATACTTTTTTTTCAAGTAGTCGCCGATACCGAATACCGATACTTTTTTTAATCTCATGTGACAGCGGCACGTGTGTCAGTCGTTTTTTTTTTTTATCATTAACAATTTGTTTGTAATTTTTTATAATTTTTCTTTACAATTTTTTCTTTTCTTTTATTTATGCTTTCTTTTTTTTAAGGTGGGGTTGGACCGTGTCAGTGTGTTTTTTCTTTTATTTTTTATTATTTTCTACAAAAAAATTTTATTCTTTATTTTTATTTTTTTCAGCCCTGTTGGGGGGGGGGGGGGGGGCTTTGGTGAGATATCAGGGGTCTTAACAGACCTCTGGTAGCAAATTGAAGGACGAAAACTGGACAGCCGCACTCCAAAATCACTTAAAATAAGTTGTCTTTTATTTTTCAACTGTACACACAGTCACTGCAACCAACAAAATACAGTATGGCCGACGCGTTTCGCACTTACAATCAGTGCTTAGTCATGGCTGATTGTAAGTGCGAAACGCGTCGGCCATACTGTATTTTGTTGGCTGCAGTGACTGTGTGTACAGTTGAAAAATAAAAGACAACTTATTTTAAGTGATTTCGGAGTGCGGCTGTCCAGTTTTCGTCCTTCAATTTGCTATCATTAGCATTGTTCAACAACCCTTGATTGCACACGAGGCTCACCTGGAGCGGTGAGAAATTTGTCTGTCTTAACAGACCTCTGACATCTTCCCTTTGAGACAGGGAAAGGGACTAGAGACACATGTTCCCCTGTCCCTTTCTCAGCAGCCTCAGCTGCGCTGAAAATGAACGGAGAGAAGACAGCGTCTTCTCTTTATTCATAAACTGAAACATTTGTAATCACAGTTTATGATGTTTCAGTTCTGTGAATGGACAGTCAGTGATCACTCACTCTGTTCATTCAGCTCCTACCCCGCTCTCCATCCTGACAGTTCCAGGGGGTGGAGGAGGAGCACGGAGAGAAACACGGAGGGGGAGAGAAATACGGAGGGATACACGGCGGATATACGGCGGCAATCATGGCGGAGGACATGGACTGCAGCAAAACGGAGGGGGGCTGGAGGGAGGACACGGGACAGTCAGCGGTGATCGTGTGGGGGAGTTACAAGCACCGATCACCGCTGATTTTTTTATGCAGATGAAAGCCGCGTGGGGAGAGAGAAGAAGAGGAAATAGTTTTAAATCTATAAAGCGGTGATCGGTGCCTGTAACTTCCCCATTCACTGATCACCGCTGACAGTACAAAGTATCGGGTGAAGCATCGGGAGCATTTGCCCGAGTACAAGTACTCGGGCAAATGCTTGGTATCGGTACCGATACTAGTATCGGTATCGGGACAACCCTAATACATCCCGATAGGTCTTGTAAATTCTATGACTGGCATGAAGCCCCATTTCTAAACAACTTTTTCATCTCCACCAGGGCAGTCAAGGTAAAGCTCATCGGTGTGACCTGTAACCTACCTAGATGCCCCAGAGTAGCCTAACTAGTCTCTATAGTGCAACACTGAATGGAGTAAAATACAAAGTACCTCATTTAAGGATTGTCATCCAAGTACCCACTTAGATGACTGTGATGTTTACAGTAAATGATGTATTGAAGGCGTCATATAGGTCCATTATTGGAATACAGAGATTTAATATTGAGAGAGAAACTGAGTTCTGTATATGATTATTTTTCTAGCCTGTGTTTTGTATGAACAATTTCACTCATTGACATTGGATTAAAGGAACATATTTGAAAACTTAAGGTGGCGATTCTGTTTATTTACTTTTTTTTAAATTTAAAGTATTTATTGTATTCAAAAAAGGTTTTGTTACAAAACAACGCCAATTGGGCATACCCTGAACATACAAGAAAAATAGAAAAAATAAATAATAATTGCTCTTCAAAATGTTTTAGGACTTGAGATGTTAAAACAATGTAAGTCAAGCATGTATATAGATAGACAATGGCACTGTATTGAGTGCGTCAACGGTAAGTGAAGGTCTACATAGGGTAACAAACAGGAGATTTGCTGATATTGTGAAAGGTTTTGACTACCGCATGGGATCTTTATGAGGGTATACGCATTGATGGGGCTGTAAAAGTACCTGAGAAGTTGGGCCACTTTGGGACGCTGGTAGAAGAACAATATTCTGTTTATTTTTATGCCTAGATTGTCAACAGGACTATTGAGAAAGATCTCCCTGGCAGTGTTTTCTGGTTTGCCACTCCTGCCATAGTCATTGTGAGATCACAAGAGTTTCTCTTATATGCATTCTTAGGCCCCGTACAGACGAGTAAATCTGTCTGTTCAAATCCGTCGGACAGACCGATTTGAACAGATCTGTCTGCTGGGGACGTATTGGTTTGATCGTGTACACACGATCAAACCAAAATCCCCGCCGGCAGACAGCGCGCTGACATCGTGGTGACGTTGATGCCGCTACGTCACCGCACCAGGAAGTAAAACACTTCCGCGCATGCGTCGAAACCATTCGACGCGTGTGCGAGAAGACATGTCTGCTGGTTAGCGTACTAACCAGCAGACATGTCAGGAGGACGGGTTCCCAGCCGACAGCTTTGAAAGCATGCTTTCAAAGCTGTCGGCTGGCCAAATCCGCCGGCTCGCCCGTACACACGATCGAATCTGTCTGCTGGGACGGTCTGGCAGACTGTTTCCAGCAGACAGATTTGATCGTGTGTACGCGGCCTTAGTGGTGTAAAATAAGGAAAATCCACCTGCAAGAATAAAATACACTGTATGGCCTCGTACACACGGGCAAGAATCTCGTCAGGAAAAAAATGCTGTTTTTCTTGGCAAGATTCTTGTACACAGACCTTTCAAAAGAACCGCGGTTCTCTTGAAAAGCAAGAACGTGGTGACGTCATCGCGTACGACAAGCATGCGCTCGTCCAATTCGATGCCGTCGCCGCCATCTTGCTTCACCCTAACTATGCATTGGAAGCTACCGCGCATGAGTCAAAGTCATTTTAAGCATGCACGGGTTTCCACGGCGACAGGTAAGTATACACACTCTCGGGTTTCTCATCGCGAAACAGGCCGATAAGAATCTCGACGAGAAAATAGAGAGCAGGTTCTCTATTTTTCTCATCGAGATTTTGGCAGATTTCCAGACGAGAAACCTGAAAGCCTTATACACACGCTCAGTTTACTCGGCAAGAAAGCTTTGCCAGCAGTTTTCTTGCTGGTTCTTGCCTAGAAAACGGAGCGTGTGTACGAGGCTTATGGCAAAAATCTCAGACCTGACAATCACACCCATGTGAGCTTGTTGGACATCCTGTTTCAAAACCACAGGTATTAATGTTAAGTTCCACCCATCAAACATATTACAGCCTTCAACCTTCTGAAATGTCTTTCCATAAGAGTTTGGAGTATGTCTGTGGGGATTTTGTTAAACAAGAAGACCTGGATCACAACTGGTGTTCAGCCAACCGGCATTTTGGTCAAGGCTACTCCAGTTCCTTTCACCAAACCCATCAAGACATGTCTATATGGAGCTGGCTTTGAGCACAGGGGCACAGTTATGCATGAGCAGAAAAGAGCCTTTACCATACTGTTATTACAAGTCTGGAAACTGTTGTCGAAAAAGTCTTTGGGGTTAATTTACTAAAACTGGAGATTGCAAAATCTAGTGCAGCTGTGCATGGTAGCCAATCAACTTCTAACTTCAACTTTCTTCGATTAAGCTTGGACAAAAAAAAAACTGGAAGCTGGTTTGTTTCTATGCAAGGCTGCACCAGTTTTGCATCCTCCAGTTTTAGTAAATTAACCCCTTAGTGTCCCAAGACACTTTTTGGAACAGTATAAGTCTGATTAAAATTAAGAAGTTTAGAATAGGAAGTATCTCATAACACCTTCTCAAAATGTAAGATTTTAAAGGCTCTTACATTAGGAGTAATTTTGGATCTTCAAACTGTACACATGTATTCCTAACATTTTAGATGAAGATCTAAAAGTTTATACCTTATTTTTTTCTAGAGAGAACTATGTGCAGAGTGCAGACAAAAGCAGTTAGACATGTGTAGGTATATAAACGAATATAAAATGAAGATATAGTTAAAATAATGTTAACGTAAAGTCCTGTTTGCTAATGAAATCAGAGACCAGAACTAACAGAAGCTAAGACATGCATATTGTATATATTCACTCTCTAGGAGATGCTTGCCTAAATCACGTGTTCATGTGTTTGTGTGTATATGTTTATTGTAAAGGCAGTTTTTATCTACTAAATGTTTCATAAAAGCACATTAGTATTAACCGGATCTGTTCCCTAGCAGGTTTTATACAATTTAAGACTAAAGCCTCATACACACCATTAGATTTTTTTGCATATTTTTGTCTTCAGATTTTCCAAAACCATTAAATAGGAGTTTCAATTTGTATGCAATCAGGCAGGCCCTTGCACTACATGGTTTTGGTAAATCTGAAGACAAAAATCTGCAGAAAATCTACTAGTGTGTATGGGGTCTTAGCCTAGGTTCACATTGGTATGGGTTAGAAATTATGCGACTTCAGCTGCACTCACACGATTTCAAACCGGCATTGCAGTCCAACTTTGGTGGCGATTTGACAGACATCTGTGCAGGTTCAAGCAATATCGCATGCCAAATCAGCCCAATGTGAACGTGGGCTAAAAGTAGAACTACACACCAGACTGTAAAAGAAAGGTAAGACTGGGATAACTGAGCCCTAAAATGCCACCACAATACAGTGACCAAGCCCTCATCCCAATTAGTGACTTTACTGATAAAAGCAAAATGAAAAGATACCCAATAGCAATTGATGTTCAATTGGACTTGTTCTGTAATGTCAAAGTAATTTTGTTGCTCATCCAAGTAGCTTTCCTACCTCTAATGAGTGTCAAGATATACCGCCATCTTTTTTTAGTCACACAGGAGACTTAGTCACCTCAGTGAAATCACCATGAAATGTGTCAAGGCAGATGTCGATTGTCCAAAAACAGAATGGTGTAGGGTGGAGGTTTGTGAAACCATTGTGTTCTGAAGTTGTGAATTGTTCAATCACCAGGGTAGAGATGTTAAAACAGCATTTCAAATAGGTGACAGGTGGCGTTGAAGGTCCCCACTGCTGCTTAGGGATAGTTGTATCAGTATGACATAGGTGGTCTCTCTCATGCCTCTTGGGAACCAAATGTTCTCTCTTTCCATGATGTGGCCCTCGCTGTCCTTATTCCATTACATGTAGGAAGACTGCTAGGCCTCGTACACACGATCGGACATATCCGATGAAAACGGTCCGCGGACCATTTCCATCGGATATGTCCGATCTGGAGTTTGATCCGATGGCGTGTACACACCATCGGATCAAATTCCCCGCCGGCGGACGGCGCGGTGACGTGTCGGTGACGCGGCGGTGACGTTGACGCTGCTACGTCACGCACCAGGAAGTAAACACTTCCGCGCGCATTCGTCGGATCCATTCACAGGATACGACGCATGTGTGGGAGGATATGTCCGCTGGTTTCCCGTACTAACCAGCGGACATATCCGACGGACAGGTTTGTAGCGGACAAATTTCAAAGCATGCTATGGACATCCGATGGACAAATCTGTCCGCTAGCCCATACACACGATCGGAGATGTCTGCTGAAACGGTCCATCGGCACGTTTTCAGCGGACATATCCCCTCGTGTGTACGAGGCCCTAAACTCTGACCTGTAGAGTTTGCTATCCAATGTTGGACATTTGTTGAGTGTGCTTATGAATGCTGTGGTTTATTCCATGGTATGCTAATGAGATGAAATGTAAAATTCCACATTAAAGAACAAGACCAGTTGAATGCAGCTAACTAGGTATAGTATGACCAGAATAAATCGAGAACCTTCACAGACACAAAATAAAAATTTGACACAAACAGAAAACTAAGTTTATTGTCGTCTTTCTTTTTACACAAATGATACATTTTCTTCCTGGTGAATCAATTCTGACCGAAATCCACCTTCATCATCTGCGTCGGAGGAATCTCTAGCTCTGTGTTGATCTTTAAATGGAAGCAAAAGGGACAATATGAGTGATCTGACATAATATAACGTCAGAAGGTTTGACAGGAGGATCACATCACTCTGGTGTACCAGCAAGGAGTACAAACAATTCAAAGTGGGTCTAAAGCCCCATACACACGGTAGGACTCCAAACAAACTTTTCCGCAGATTTTTTAATTACATTTTTAAATGAAATTATTATCAGCAGTAGGAAATAATAACTATTAAAATAATTTGCTACTTTTTCTTTACTCTTCCAGGAGTGTCAGATCCCTGCAAGTGCAGGGCTCCCCTGTGTATGTGCTCCCGCTGTCAGCCTCAGCTCTATGAGAGGACATCGGAAAGCTGCCCTGAGAGCCACACACAGATACAAGATACAAAGCTGTTCTATCTCTTGTGTCTGTGTCCAGGGGCATACGCATCTAAGGGGATTTCACCGAGACCCTTTTTACCTCTAAACAGGAGACAAGCTTTCTTACATAGATCTCCCTTATAAGCAAGAGGCTGGGAGGGTGACAATGGGAATACAGCCCTTAGCTACATCAGGGAAGCTGTGTGATTGGCCAATGATGAGCACTAATTTGGAGCTTGGCACTGTGGTAAAGTTCATGTCAGGGTAATATTAAAAAATATAAAACAAATCTGCTGTCAGATATAAGGCACAGACACTTACTCTACTTACTTACTATATATGTGATAAATACGACCCTTAAACATATATTTCATCAAGAAAAAAATTGCCTAAAAAAAATGAGAAGGTGTGATGGAGACTTTAATCCAATCAAAGTGATATTTCTTACCTTGGAGTTAAGATACTGATGTAACAACATCCTCAGCTCTCCATTCTGCTGTCTCAGCGCTGAAGTTTCAGAGATAAGCTGCCCTCGATTTGTCAGAACATCACTAAAACAGAGTGAATGTCGGATCAAATCTATTGTACCAACATAAAAACTGCGCTTGGAAAATAAGAACAAATCACAGTGAAAAATTATAAATAGTATAAAACAGAAAAATGAAGCAGCAGCTCTGCTGCGAGTTATTCTCACAGACCAGAACTCATAAATCAAACAAATAAAATATATTCATTGATGAAGGAAAGATCCATTCTAAAAGGAAACTATAACTGTTTGGGCATCGGTTTTGTTTTTACATTTTTTTTGAGGATGTTCAATTTTTTTTTTTGGTCAATATTTATTTTGTTTATGCTGGATGTTACGAGCATTGAAATTGAATTACAATGCTTTTTCCAAAGGTGAAGGTGGAGTACAAGTGGGAGAGAAGGTGGGGTAGGGGTGGAAGAGAAGGTGGGGTAGGGGTGGGAGAGAAGATGGGGTAGGTTTGAGATAGATGGTGGGGTAGGTTTGAGAGAGACGATGGGGTAGGGGTGAGAGAAACGGCGGGGTAGGGGTGAGAGAGACGGCGGGGTAGGGGTGAGAGAGACGGCGGGGTAGGGGTGAGAGAGACGGCGGGGTAGGGGTGAGAGAGACGGCGGGGTAGGGGTGAGAGAGACGGCGGGGTAGGGGTGAGAGAGACGGCGGGGTAGGGGTGAGAGAGACGGCGGGGTAGGGGTGAGAGAGACGGCGGGGTAGGGCTGAGAGAGACGGCGGGGTAGGGGTGAGAGAGACGGTGGGGTACGGGTGGAAGAGAAGGCGAGGTAGGGGTGGGAGACAATGTGGGCTAGGGGTGAGTGAGTGAGTGAGTGAGAAACTTATATAGCGCAACACATGCAAACTGAATCGCCTCTGGGCGCTTAGTATGCATTCCCTACTGTACTTTTGCCTTCAGAAAACATAGGTTTTGAGTTTTTTTCTGAAGGCCAGGTGATTAAGCTCCATTCGGATGCTGGTTGGTAGAGCGTTCCATAGGACTGCAAATCCTTGGACCTTGGACTGCAAATCTTCGTTCTCCTTTGGACTTGTATCTGGCTTTGGGTATCTGGAGTAGATTTTGGTTGGTGGATCGTGATTGGGGTTGTGACATTTTAATTTTTTCGCATTGATATTGGGAGGCATTTCCTTGAACACACTTATGCGTCAGACAGAGTGCCTTAAAAGTAATTTTGTCTTTTACTGGCAACCAATGAAGGGATCTTAGGGTGGGAGGGAAGGTGGGCTAGGGGTGGGAGGGGAGGTTGGAGTACTAGTGGAAGGGAAGGTAAAGTACTGGTGGGAGGAAAGGTGAAGTAGGAATGGGATGGAGGGGAAGGTGGAGTACGAGTGGGAGAAAATGTGGCGTATGAGTGGGAGAGAAAGTGGGGTAGGAGTGGGAGAGAAAGTGGGGTAGGGGTGGGAGAGAAAGTGGGGTAGGGGTGGGATAGAAAGTGGGGTAGGGGTGGGATAGAAAGTGGGGTATGGGTGGGATAGAAAGTGGGGTAGGGGTGTAGGAGGATCAGGTGGGGGAAGGTGGGGTAGAGGGGTGTGGGAGGATCAGGTGGGGGGAAGGTGGGGGTAGGGATGGGAGGGAAGGTGGACTACCAGTGAGAGGAAAGGTGAGATAGAAACGGGAGTGGGAGGGAAGGTGGTATAAAGGTGGGAGGGAAGGTGGTGTACCGGTGGGAGGGAAGGCGAGGTAGAAACGGGAGTGGGAAGGAAAATGAGGTAGGAAATAGTGCAGCGTTGCTTAAGTCAAACTGCCCCTAAAGAGTGTGTGGTTGCCATAAGTGATGGGATTGAAAACTCATCCAGGATTGGTGCTCCCAAGTTAGAGGATGTGAAGTACTGGATCCAAGAAGCCCATATATAACATCTATCATATTGGTCTTTGCAGGACCCATGATATCTGACATTTGTTTTATTTCAGCAAGCCTAGTGGGTGTTATGGTTTGTTATGAACAGAGAGCTATGTCTATGTAATGGAATTAGTTTGATTGAGCCAGCTTGACCTGATCAAACTATTTAATCTCAAATCAAACATGGAATTCTACTTTAAACTATTCGTCATCCACTGAAAAACTGAAATATTAAATGTAAGGGGACTTGTGATTTAATATTTTACAATGGAAAATTGACAATGAAGATGATTGGTTGCCTTGCCTTCTCAAATAAATCTGGTAATATAAAACATTCGCAATACCAGCTGATGCAAAGTCAGTGACAGGACTGCAACCGATCATTTACTAGTCACCAGACTTACTGATATTTCTCCATGGCGGACTCCAGGGCATCCCACACTTTGAGTCGGGACTCGGGGATGACGTGTGCAACCGTCTCCCAGTAGGCAGCATCCTCACTGCTGTCTCTGTCTTCTAACCTGTCCTGTCTCACATGGGAGAGCTTTTCTCTGAAATGCAGTTTATACAATTTTTAGTTAAATTTGTTATATAACTTTACACAGAGCATTACATATATATATATATATATATATATATATATATATATATATATACACACACACACACACACACAGTAGCTGTGCAAAGAGCTGCACACAGAATCATTTACATAAGTCTCTGGACCAGAGGAGCTTACACTCTAACGACTGATGTGACTGGCATGGTGGTGTTCTCTAATGATCCATCACAGTCACACACTATTATTATTAATTTATATAGCACTGACATATACTGCAGTGCTGTACAGAGAACACCAAGGCAGTCACATCAGTCTCTGCACCAGAAGAGCTTACACTCCAATTTTATTATTATAACACATTTATATAACTGTGACATCTGGATATTGCCCCATTCCAAATAATAAAAATCCGGCAGAGGCTCCAGCCCTTCCGCACACAACCAAAACAAGAAAAAAGTTTTGGCTGGAGTTCATTTTTAACCACTTAAGCCCCGGACCAATATGCTGCTAAATGCCCAGAGGCGTTTTTACAATTCGGCACTGCGTCGCTTTAACAGACAATTGCGTCGTGTGACGTGGCTTCCAAAAAAAATGTCCTTTTCTTCCCACAAATAGAGCTTTCTTTTGATGGTATTTGATTCCCTCTGCGATTTAAATTTTTTGCGCAATAAACAAAAATAGAGTGACATTTAAAAAAAATATATATATATATTTTTTACTTTTTGTTATAAGAAAAATCGAATAAACGAAATTTTAGTCAAACATTTAGGCCAAAATGTATTCAGCCACATGACTTTAGTAAAAAAAAATTGCAATAAAAAAAAAAACTAGCTACCTAGCGGGAACAGCGACACTAATACAGCGATCAGAAAAATGATCGCTTAGTGACACTGGCAATAGGGGGTGAAAGGGTTAACTAGGGCGGTGATCAAGGGGTTAAAACTTTATTGGGGGGGGGGGGTACGGGGGCTACCCTGGACCTAACACTAACTGCCTGTCACACTAATTTTCACACTGACACTAAATGCAGTGATCAGTAAATATATGATCACTGCAATCTGTGACAGTGTGACAGGGGGGTGATCGGAGGGGGTTAATGTATGGTGTCAGTGTAGTGTTGGTGCAACCTACTTGTCATGTCTTCTCTCCTCTCGGCGGATTTAAAATACTGCCGAGAGGAGAGCTGACATCACTTCCTCTGCCTGTGTTTACATTACACAGGCAGAGGAAGTGTACTGCAGGGAGGACGCGGATTGGCTGGGAGCGATCCAGAGGGGGCGGACAAAAACGAACAGCTGCCCCCTCATCACGGATCGCTCCTGCAGCCACGGGGACCGCCGCAAGTACCGGGGGGGGGGGCGACCCATGTCTAGGCAGGGACGTACAGGTACGCCAATGTGCCTGTCCATGCCATTCTGCTGACGTAAACGTACATGCGGCGGTCCCTAAACAGTTAAAGGCCATTTCTAGTCATAAGGCTGTCTAGTCTCTGAGACAGGCAGTGTGTAAAATCTTTCCAAAGAGTACACAAACAGTGATTTGTTTTTCTTTTTCAAGTAGCGCAAAGAGGGTGACAAACTGCAAGATCTTTATGTCTCCCATAGACTTTCCATCTCCTCACTTCCCATGTGGTCACCAGGACTGAATTGGAGGTGTCAGTAAAGGCAAAACTTTTTTTTTTTGTGGATAATGTAAGGGAGGGTTACAACACCTGTCATTTTTTTTTTTTTTGCCATCTGTGTCCCATTGGGGAGATTTTACTTCACTTCCTGTTTTATAGCCAAAACAGGAAGTGAGAGAAAATCCCTCCAATGTGAGGGAATTCCTGGTTGTGACCAGAACTTGTGTCCCCATTGGAAGATTTCCGCTCTGTCCCTATTCTTATGTTAACCCAAAATTTGGGGTTTTCTTTTACTTTTGAAGATTATGGTAAACAAGACAAATAGCGAATCTCCCTAACAGGGGCACAGAAAGTAATAAAAACTGGCAGGGGTTCTAATCCCTCTCCACTCTATCCAAAAATTTAAAAAGTGCCACTTTGAAATACAGGGACACAGAGGGTAAAAAAAAAAAAAACTGACAGTGGTTATAACCCTTCCGTACTGTAGCCAAAATGAAAATAATACATTTTGTCAGGAGTTGGGAATTTAATTATCAGATGCTTAAAAACAAAAAACGAGAACCATGCAGACATCAATGCCAACAATGGTATTCAGTTGCTCCCACTCTCTCCTCATTGTTGCTTGTACTGAAACAATCCTTCTTCTGTTCTCTCAGAACACATCGTTCCGCCCGTCGAGGTTCTCGCCCGGCCGTCGAAATCGGCGACCCGCCCGTCGGGAATGGCAACCAGCCATTCATCCAGGCGGGCCGTCGAGCAAAAAGAGAGCCTGCTCTCTATTCGCTCGATGGGATTCCCGACGGGCGGGGCGAGCGCTCTGTGTACACACGGCCGAGGTCCTCGCTGGAATGCAGCTCCCAGCGAGGTTCTCGCTGGTTTCTAGCGAGAACCTCGGTCGTGTGTACGCCGCCTCACTCTTTAAACTAATCAGACGGACACCATTACATTGCTCATTCATTAGGACAGAGCACATGGCTAGGCTCTGCAACCAGCTCTGGTGCCAGCTGCAACGGAGAAAGGAGCAGTGAGGAAGTGATGGAAAGGGGTTGATTCGCCCAGTGGGTTGGGCGATTCAAAAGACACCCTCCATTTGTCCTAAATGGGTAAAATGACAGTTTCTTTCCAAAGGAAAGACAGTAATTAAGGCAAAGGCTGCGTACACACGTTCGAACATGTCCGCTGAAACTGATCGGCAGACCAGTTTCAGCGGACATGTTCGATCGTGTGTACGGCCTATCGGACCGTTTTCCAGCGGACCAAAGTTTCAAAACATGCTTTGAAACCTGTCCGCTTGAAACCTGTCCGTCGGACAGGTTCGATGGTTAGTACACAAAATCATCGGACCAAAAACCCGCGCATGCTCAGAATCAAGTCGATGCATGCTTGGAAGCATTGAATTTCGTTTTTCATCACGTGGTTGTGTTCTACGTCACCGCGTTCTGGTCCAATGGGATTTTGGTCCGATGGTGTGTACGCACATCAGACCAACAGACCACTTCAGCCTGGTCCGATGAAAACGGTCCGTCGGACATGTTTCCTTGGACATGTCTGATCGTGTGTACGCAGCCTTAGTCCTCCTAAAGTGCCTACACCTATTGCTACTTTCGGGGACGTGGCACACATGCACCCACCCTTGTTGCCTCTCATAATTCAGAGCTGGGTGCTTATGTAGCTAATCGGCAAAAACATGTGAGCTGTCACCTGGGAAATGAGGATGGACTTTACATAGTGTGGCTTGGCTGACAAAGTCAAAATGTACATTTTCTACAAGGCCCAGGGCTGTAGTAAAAAAAATCATATTTTTAATTCCGATAAAATGACAGTGGAACCTTGGTTTACGAGTAACGCGGTTAACGAACGTTTTGAAAGATGAGCAACTTTAAAAAAAAATCCTGACTCGGTTTGCGAGTGTTGTCTCACAAAACAATCATAAATCAAGCTAATGGGGTGTGCAGTACCGCATTTGGCCTGACTTGCAGGGGCGCCGGTGACACTCAGAATGGTTCAGAGCTGTTTGGAAATACTCGGAATTGCTCGTAAATACTCAGTTCCCGAGCCTTTCCGGGGGTTTCCAAGATCAGCCGAGCTGTCCCCGAGTATTTCCGAGGATCTCCGGCGCCCCTCCACCTCTGGCCACATGCGGTATTGCATGCCTTAGAAGTTATTTTTTATTATTTTATATTATATATATATTTATATATTTTTTTATTATTTTAATATTATCTTTGTTCTATGGGGAAACTCGCTTTGATATGCGAGTGCTTTGGATTACAAGCATTCTACTGGAATGGATTATGCTTGTAATCTGAGGTTCCACTGTAAGGCCCCGTACACACGAGCAAATAGATCTGTTCAAATCGGTCGGACAGACCGATTTGAACAGATTTGTCTGCTGGGACGTATTGGTTTGATCGCTATACACACGATCAAACCAAAATCCCCGCCGGCAGACAGCGCGGTGACGTGGCGATGACGTTGACGCCGCCGCCACGTCACCGCACCAGGAAGTAAAACACTTCCGCGCATGTGTCGAAACCATTCGACACGTGTGCGAGAAGACATGTCTGCTGGTTAGCGTACTAACCAGCAGACATGTTGGGCGGACGGGTTCCCAGCCGACAGATTTCAAAGCATGCTTTAAAATCTGTCGGGTGGCCAAATCCGTGTGTTTGCCCGTACACACGATCGAATCTGTCTGCTGGGACGGTCTGGCAGACCGATTTGATCGTGTGTACGCGGCCTTATATGAATAGTTCCTAGTAGATAATCACATACAACTGGACTTGTTCTGTAATGTTCGGCTCAACCTTAGACAACTATACAAATAAATGATGCTTCCAAACCTAATGTTATGTAATATGTATACACCATGTCATAAATGTTTACTTTTAAAATAAAGACTTAAAAAAAAAAATACAATTAAAAAAACTTTATAAACATAAAAAGTTACCCAAACCCATCATAATTTCCCTGTTTGGTTACATAATTTGGGAAATTGTTTTATTTGGGAATCTGGGAACTCTACTGTTTGACAAATCTTATGATTCAAGCGAACCTCGAACGGTGGAACTCCATGGTGAAGTCTCTCAAGGCTTGAAGGACATCATTGGGATGAATGAGATCGCTGGGGGATGATGGAGGAGGATGTTGGACACCTGCCTCTTCCTGAAAAAAAAACAAAGACCATCAGAAGAGACAGGAACTGAAGGCATAAGAGAAATATATAGATACACCTTATTAACAATGTCTTCATAGAAATTAACCACTTCAGCTATTTGGCTGTCAAATAACCGGGCCACGTTTTGCGATTCGGCACTGTGTCGCTTTAACTGACAATTGCGTGGTCGTGCGACGCTGTACCCAAACAAAATTGACGCCCATTTTTCCCCACAAATAGAGTTTTCTTTTGGTGGCATTTGATAATTTCTGGGATTTTTATTTTTTACGCTATAAACAAAAAAAAAAGTGACAATTTTGAAGAAAAAAAACACAATATTTTTTACTTCTTGCTATAATAAATATCCCAATTTTTTTTAAACAAATATTTTTTTTTTTACTAGTAATGGCGGTGATCTGTGATTTTTATCGTGACTGCAACATTATGGCGGACACATTGGACACTTCTGACACTATTTTGGGGCCATTGTCATTTATACACTGATCAGTGCTATAAAAATGCACTGCTTACTGTAAAAATGACACTGGCAGGGAAGAGGTTAAGCCCTAGGGGTCGATCAAGGGGTTACGTGTGTCCTAGGGAGTGATTTTAACTGTGAGGGGGAGGAGCTACTAGTGACACATCAGCGATTACTGTTCCCAATCACCGGGAACAGTAGATGCCTGACATGTCACTAGGCAGAACAGGGGAATGCCTTGTTTCCAAAGGCATCCCCGTGTTCTGCCTTTGCCAACCGCAATTGTGGGCCTCCGGGAGCATCGAGTTCCCGGGACCCGTGGGCGCACTCATGAGGCAGGCAGTGGCGTGTGCTTGGCGGCTGGGCAGCAAATTCAAAGGTACATACAGGTACGCCCATTTGCCTGCCCGTGCCATTCTGCCAACGTAGATCGGCGTGCAGCGGTCGACAAGTGGTTAAGACAAGAACATGTTAATATACTCAATTCCAAGTACACACGTGATTTAGCTGTACTCTGTTAGTAGACAGAGTTTACATCATAGCTCTTAGGCCCCATACACACGATCGGACATATCCGATGAAAACGGTCCGCGGACCATTTCCATCGGATATGTCCGATCGGGAGTTTGATCCGATGGCGTGTACACACCATCGGATCAAATTCCCCGCCGCCGGACGGCGCGGTGACGTGGCGGTGACGTTGACGCCGCCGCGTCACCGCTATGTCACCGCACCAGGAAGTAAAACACTTCCGCGCATGCGCCGAATCCATTCGGCGGCGGCGGTGCGGGACGACATGTCTGCTGGTAAGTGTACTAACCAGCAGACATGTCGGGCGGACAGATTCCCACCGGATAGATTTCAAAGCTTGCTTTGAAATCTGTCGGGTGGAGAAATCTGTCCGCTAGCCCATACACACGAGCGGAGATTTCTACTGAAACGGTCCATCGGACCGTTTTCAGCGGACATATCCCCTCGTGTGTACGCGGCCTTACAGAACTAATCATGTTATTCCCTATACCCCAGAGGGCCCTTAATTGGACAAACCAATGTCTCCCTCAAACACTTACGCCAATTTCTTGCAGTCTTCATGTAGAGCAGTGGTTCTCAACCCCGTCCTCAAGTCCCCTCAACAGGCCATGTTTTAGGAATTTCTCTTAGATAAATTAGCTGTCCAAAATACCAAGCCATTGACTCTGATTTAAAGCACCTGTGCAAGATCAAGGAAAACCTACAAACATGGCCTGTTGGGGGTACTTGAGGACGGGGGTTGAGAACCACTGATGTAGACAAAACTTAAAAGGGGTTGCCCCCAGCCCGTGACTGGGCAGTGAAGGTGAAGCAGGACATAGACGAGCTGATCTTTGTCATATCCCTGTCCTCTCTTATCAGCATGCTCCTTGACAACACAGGAGCTTATTGGCTGCTTTTCCTTCTCCCGTGCTAAGCTTTGGTGTATAAGGACAATGTAAAGTCTAATTCAGGAACCTACATTGGCTACATTAATGGAAAACATATTTAATGATGTATTAATAAATATAGAACTGTGGTAATTTGTGTCTTTTATATACACTGTGGGCCAGATTCTCGTACATAGGCGCATCTTTATGCCGGTGTAGTGCATATCAGATGCGCTACGCCAACGTAACTCAGAGAGGCAAGCACCGTATTCTCTGAGCAAATGCGCCCAATGATGCGCCGGCGTAACGTAAATTCGTTGGCGTAATTCAAAGTAGGAAGGAAGTGGGCGTGATCCATTTAAATGAAGCGTGGCCCCATGCAAATGAAGGTCCGAACGAACGGAGCATGCTCTGTGACGTGGTCGTATGTCCCGCACCCCTCTGCGCATGCTCACAACTACGCCCGGCGTAACCCCTAAGACAACGGAGGCGCCGGATCGAGGATCGGGTCTCCCGGTGGGACGGGAGGCCCGGTCAGAGCGGCGAGAGGCGCCGGGAGGGGGGGGGGAATGTCCCCTCCCGCTCCTCCGGCATAACAACCGAGCGGCCCGGAGAGATGATCGCCATGCGCCGGATGGGAGGCATAGAGATGACTGGTGACCAGATGGTCACCAGTCATCTCTATGATCGTCGGAGGCCGGGGCGTGATGTGATGAACAAACCGCAATTGCGGCTAGTAAGAATGAGATCTGTGAATTTTTTTTCACAATCTCATTCTTTCCAGCCTGGAGGAGAGATATGGAGGGAGGGGGAGGTCTTATTGACCCCACATATCTCCTTAAAGAGTACCTGTCACACACTATTCCTATTACAAGGGATGTTTACATTCCTTGTAATAGGAATAAAAGCGATCGGAAAAAAAAAGTAAAATAAAGTGTAAAAAATAAATAAATAAGTAAAAAATAATAAAAAAAAGCGAAACGCACACGTAAGTCCCGCTCACGTATACAAACGTCGTTCAAACCACACATGTGAGGTGTCGCCGCGTGCGTTAGAGCAGGTGCAACAATTCTAGCACTAGACCTCCTCTGTAACTCTAAAATGGTAACCTTGAAAACATTTTAAAGCGTCACCTATGGAGATTTTTAAGTAATAAAGTTTGGCGCCATTCCATGAGTGTGCGCAATTTTAAAGCGTGAGATGTTAGATGATATTATGCAGAGTAAATAGATACCTTTCATATTTTACAAAACAATTGGGCTAACTTTACTGTTTTGTTATTTTTTTATTTCATAAAACCATTTTTTTTTTAAACGGCGCTTGGAAAATTATTGCGCAAATACAGTGCAAGATAAAAAGTTGCAATGACCGCCATTTTATTCCCTAGGGTGTCTGCTAAAAAAACATATATAATGTTTGGGGGTTCTGCGTAATTTTCTAGCAAAAGAATGATGATTTTTACATGTAGGAAAGAAGTGCCAGAATAGGCCCAGTATGGAAGTGGGTATTAAAGCCCGGCATTGAAGTGGTTAAAGCGGATGTCCGCTGAAAAAAAATAAAATAAATGCCAGCAGCTACAAATACTGCAGCTGCTGTCTTTTAATATTAGGACACTTACCTGTCCTGGAGTCCTGCAATCGCTCGTCACTCTGCTGCCCCCCGCCATCCTCGGTGAGGGAACCAGGAAGTGAAACCAATCCAAACCAATCGGAAACTGGTGACCATCTGGTCATCTCTATGCCTCCCACCCGGCGCACGGCGATCACTTCTCCTGGGCCCCCGATGGCATGGGGAAGCCCGGAGAAGCACCGGATGGTGGCAGGAGGGGGGATGTTCCCTCCTGCTGCCTATAAGAACGATCAAGCGGCGGAACCACCACTATGATCATTCTTATGGTTTGCAGGATCGCCGCCGGAAGAAAATGATATTTGAATGATGCCTCTAGGTGCAGGCATCATTCAGATATCACCGCACAAATTACAGGACGTCATATGACGTCCACCCGGAATAAGAGATTGTGGACGTGCGGTATTGAAGTGGTTAAAAAAAAAAAATCGAATAAAAAATGATTTGAATTTTTTTTCTAACATCTTAAAAAAAAGTCGCACTAAATGCCTCAATCTGTCTACTTTCCAAAATGGGGTAATTTGGGGGGGAATTTGTACTTTCCCGTCATTTTAACCACTTAACGCCCGCCTCATGTATATGTACGTCCACAGAATGGCGAGTACAGGTACGTCCCTGACTTCCCCGCGGGTCGGGGGTCCGATCGGGAACCCCCTCCACTACATGCATCGGTCGGTAAGTGTCTGGGAGTAATCGGGGATGAGGGGGCAGCTATTCGTTTCTAGCCACCCCCTTGCGATCGCTCCCAGCCAATCCTCTTCCACCGTGTGACTTCCTCTGCCTATGTAATGTAAGCACAGGCAGAGGAAGTGATGTCATCTCTCCACCCATCTGTATTTTCGTCCGGCGAGAGGAGAGGAGACATCACACAGTAAGTTGCACAAGCACTACACTGACACAGAGACACATAGGCACACAAATCCCCCCCCCCAGCCCCCTGTCACTGTATTTAGTGTCAGTGTGACATTTAGTGTGACAGACAGTTAGTGTTAGGCCCCTTTAGGTCCAGGGTAGCCGCCTCCCCCCCCCAAATAAAGGTTTTAACCCCTTGATCACCCCCTAGTTAACCCTTTCACCCCCTATTGTCAGCGTCACTAAGCGATTGTTTTTCTGATCGCTGTATTAGTGCTGCTAGTTATTTTTTGAGGTTCGCCCCCGCCAGGTTTTTATAGCGTTAGGTACCCCCATAAATTTTCTAATAAATAACTCTGATTGCCCCTAGAGTTAACCCTTTCACCCCTATTTCCAGTGTCACTAAGCGATCGTTTTTCTGATCGCTGTATTAGTGTCACTGCTTACACCCACGCGCAAAGCATACACCCCCCATATTAGGAATTACACCCCAAAATACATTCTGCTGCTTCTCCTGAGTACGGGGATACCACATGTGTGGGACTTTTTGGGAGCCTAGCCGCGTACGGGCCCCGAAAACCAATTATCCGCCTTCAAGATTTCCAAGGACATACATTTTTGATTTCACTCACACAAATCTTGAAGGCGGTGATTGGATTTTGGGGCCCCGTACACGGCTAGGCTCCCAAAAAGTCCCACACATGTGGTATCCCCGTACTCAGGAGAAGCAGCAGAATGTATTTTGGGGTGCAATTCCACATATAACCATGGCATGTGTGAGCAATTTATAATTTAGTGCCAACTTTTTGTAAAAATTGTATTTATTTTTTGTCATTATTCAATCACTTTGGGCCAATGGACTCGACATGCCTCTCAGCAGCTTCCTTGGGGTGTCTACTTTCCAAAATTGGGGGGGGGGGGTGTTTTTACTGCGCTGCCATTTTAGCACCTCAAGAAATTAGATTGGCAGTCATAAAATAAAAGCTGTGTAAATTACAGAAAATGTACCCTAGTTTGTAGGCGCTATGGGCCAGATTCACATACACTTAATATTGCGCTGCGTAATCGAAATACTCTACGCTGCCGTATTTTACCAGGCTCTACACCGAATCCTGGTAGATTTTTGCCCGTACGCTACGGCGGCGTAGTCTATTTCTCGCCGCGTAATCGAAATACGCGATTAGGGGGCGTGAAGCATTTAAATTAAGCGCGTCCCCGCGGCGATTAAACTGCGCATGCTCTGTTCAGAAATTTCCCACCGTGCATTGCGCGAAATCACGTCGTTACGTCATTCGTTGTTTGAGTAGCGTCGTTTATGAACATTCCTATTCCCGGACGACTTACGTAAAAAATAATAAAAGACGTTGGAAAACGTAGAAATTTGACGCGGGAACGACGGCCATACTTAACATGGGCTGTCTAATATTAGAGCAGCAAAAAGCTGGTATAGTGTTGGTATAGTGTTACGCAAAAAAAAGATGACTAAAGGTGCCGTAAGAGATTGCGAATGAAGATCGTAATTTCGGGGATCGCCGGCAAAAGCTCATTTGCATACCCCAACGCGGAAAACGACGGGAAGTCCACCCAGTGGCCGCAATTTTATTGCAGCGTAGATCCGAAGGCGTACGAACACGTAATCCAGTCAAATTGAAGCCCGCAGCCGTCTATTCATGGTTTGAGGTTTCCGACTAGCTAAAAAACGTGCGTAATTTGAAATTACTCCAATCTAACACTAGTTAGACAGGCGTAATGGCTCTCTGAATCTGGCCCTATAACTTTTGCGAAAACCAATAAATATACGCTTATTGCGATTTTTTTTTTTACTAAAGACATGTGGCTGAATACATTTTGGCCTAAATGTTTGACTAAAATTTCGTTTATTTGATATTTTTTACTTTTTGTTAAAGGAAAAATCATTTTTTTTTTAAATTTTCGGTCTTTTTCCATTTATATCGCAAAAAATAAAAATTGCAGAGGCGATCAAATACCATGAAAAGAAAGCTCTATTTGTGGGGAAAAAAGGACGCCAATTTTGTTTCGGTACAACATTGCATGACCGCGCAATTACCAGTTATAGCAGCGCAGTGCCAAATTGTAAAAACACCTCTGGGCATTTAGCTGTATATTGGCCCGGGCTTAAAGCGGAGTTTCACCCTAAATATAAGATCTCCCATGCGCTTCAGCATACTGGCGTCAGCGCCAGTATGCTGGGTTTTTTTTTTTTTTATAGCACACTTACTGTTTTATCGTAGAAATCCTTTTCTGTCCCCCGCGGTGGACGGCGCCAGTACAGCGCGTCACATCTTCCTAAGATACCCGATATGGACTCGGGTATTTCCGGCGCTATGCGGCGCCTGCGCACAGACCTAGGAGCTGACTGCGCAGGCGCCGTATTTCTCCGAGTCCTATTTCGGAGGGCGTGACGCGCCATAGCCGTAGGACTCGGAGAAATACGGCGCCTGCGCAGTCAGCTCCTAGGTCTGTGCGCAGGCGCCGCATAGCGCCGGAAATACCCGAGTCCATATCGGGTATCTTAGGAAGATGTGACGCGCTGTACTGGCGCCGTCCACCGCGGGGGACAGAAAAGGATTTCTACGATAAAACAGTAAGTGTGCTATAAAAAAAAAAAAAACCCAGCATACTGGCGCTGACGCCAGTATGCTGAAGCGCATGGGAGATCTTATATTTAGGGTGAAACTCCGCTTTAAGGGGTTAATGGCCTCAAGAAATTTAAGAAAAGGGGTGGTGCCTAAGCAGCGCCCCCTGTGGATACATATGAAGAACCTTTGGATTTTTATTTTATTTTTTTAAAGCTTTCACATCTTTACATATTCACATTACATTATATTAAAAAAAAAAAACTATTTACAAAGATTTGTACAAAGCCGTTTTACATACTTTTTCATATCGTTTTTACAAATCAAATTATAAACTGGCAACCAACATTCCCATGTAGTACGCTTCCAGTTAAGCTCCGCCTTTTCTTTCTCCCAGAAAAAATGCAAATTCACAAAAATATGGAACGCTTCACGAGCTAATGCGTGTCAACCTTGCGCAGGGAGCATGCTAATCTTCTCTGTATCATTCCAATTTAAGTATGCGTGCCGCGATGATGAGCTCTCACCATCCGCACAATATCAATGATGCTCTCTGCTGTATATAAGGGGCGGGATATTTTGGTAATTTCAACTTATGGAGAGAACATTTTTGCACTTTTTATTTTTTCACTGTCATTGCAGGCGATATCTACTAAACTACTAGTAGTTATATTCCCCCTCCCATAATTATCTTTTTTTTTATTATTTATTACTCAGAAAATATAAAAATTCAAGGAATATAAGCGCGTTCCTGCAATATGCAAATTGTAGACCTGTATGTCATGGGGGCGAGTCTAGGGGGGCAGTCTGTATGTGAAGGGGGGGCAGACTATTTGTCACAGGGGGGGCAGTCTGTATGTCATGGGGGTGAGTCTAGGGGGGCAGTCTGTATGTGAAGGGGGGGCAGACTATATGTCACAGGGGGGGGCAGTCTGTATGTCATGGGGGGCAGTCTGTATGTCATGGGGGTGAGTCTGGGGGGGGGGGCAGACTATATGTCACAGGGGGGGCAGTCTGTATGTGAAGGGGGGCAGTCTGTATGTGAAGGGGGGCAGACTATATGTCACAGGGGGGGGCAGTCTGTATGTCATGGGGGTAAGTTAGGGGGGGCAGTCTGTATGTCATGGGGGGGGCAGTCTGTATGTCATGGGGGTGAGTCTGGGGGGGGCAGTCTGTATGTCATGGGGATGAGTCTAGGGGGGGAAGGGGTTACTGTGCCCATCATACGTACTGTGCCCATCATACGCAGCCACTGTGCCCATCATACGCAGCCACTGTGCCCATCATACGCATCCACTGTGCCCATCAAATGCAGCCACTGTGCCCATCAAATGCAGCCACTGTGTCCATCATTCGCAACCACTGTGCCCATCATACACAGGCACTGTGCCATCAAATGCAGCCACTGTGCCATCAAATGCAGCCACTGTGCCCATCAAATGCAGCCACTGTGCCCATCAAATGCAGCCACTGTGCCATCAAATGCAGCCACTGTGCCCATCAAATGCAGCCACTGTGCCCATCAAATGCAGCCACTGTGCCATCAAATGCAGCCACTGTGCCATCAAACGCAGCCACTGTGCCATCAAACGCAGCTACTGTGCCATCAAACGCAGCTACTGTGCCCATCAATTGCCGCCACTGTGTCCATCATTCGCAGCCACTGTGCCCATCATACGCCGCCACTGTGCCCATAAATTGCCGCCACTTGGGCCCATCATACGCAGGCACTGTGCCCATCATACGCAGGCACTGTGCCCATCATACGCAGCTCCTGTGCCCATAAAACGCAGCTACTGTGCCCATCAATTGCCGCCACTATGCCCATCATACGCAGGTACTGTGCCCATCATACGCAGGTACTGTGCCATCAATTGCCGCCACTGTGCCCATCATACGCAGCCACTTGGGCCCATCATACGCAGCTCCTGTGCCCATAAAACGCAGCTACTGTGCCCATCAATTGCCGCCACTATGCCCATCATACGCAGGTACTGTGCCCATCATACGCAGGTACTGTGCCATTAATTGCTGCCACTATGCCCATCATACGCAGGTACTGTGCCCATCATACGCAGGTATTGTGCCATCAATTGCTGCCACTGTGCCCATCAATTGCCGCCACTGTGCCCATCAATTGCCGCCACTGTGCCCATCATACGTAGCCACTATGCCTATCATACGCATGAATATTCACTCGCTTTCCTAACAACGCTGAGTGAACTGCGAGCGCCCAGCATGGCGCCCCTTGTTCACCTCTTTGGATGCCTTTTAGAGCTTATGGCTCTAATCAGGTGCTTCCAAAAAGTACCGTGCAATGCATGGATCTATCTATGGTGATAGTCAGGTGGCAGGAGAGAGGGGGCCCTTTATGGACGCACCACCACTGAAAGGAAGTTAAAAAATTGAACCCCTATAGAATTTGCACTTGCTGTGCTATATAATGCAAGGCTTTCTTCCTGGTGTGGAGAAGGCCTCTTGAGGGAGGAGGGGGCGAGCAGGCAAGTCAGGACACTGTCTACTTTGCAGATAGAGAAAGGAGCTGTGTCTTAGTGTGTGTCCCGACACTCCTGCTCTCCCCTCAAGAGGCTTTCTACACACCAGGAAGAAAGCCTCACATTTCGGTGGTGAGTTACAGACAGAAGAACAGGAAGTGAGGATTTCTCAGAAGAAATAAGGACATTTAAAAGCAAAATGGAAGGATGAGGTAAGTGAAGGAGGACTGCACTAAGGTAAAGGAAGCTATTTAGGGAAAAAATAAATTCCCTTTAAGGCCTGTACACACAATTCTTTGCCATTTGTACGCAGGACAAGTTCGTGGCCAAAAGGTCCTAAGGTTTGTCTGCAGAAAATCCGATCCTGTGTATCAGGCTTTAGAGAAGAAACTCAGGACCTGCCCCCAGAGGCGTAGCTAGAGCATTTGGCACCCGGGGCGGATCCTATATCTGGCACCCCCCACCCCCCACGGTAAAATGTAAAAACACCCCACTGTGCCCCCTGCATCCTTCAATATCTCTATGTCACTACTGTGTACCCCTCTCCACAACTGCACCTCTGGGCCCCTTTGCATTACACAGCACCCTGCACCTCTGGGCCCCTTTACATTACACAGCACCCTGCACCTCTGAACCCCTTTACATTACACAGCACCCTGCACCTCTGGGCCCCTTTACATTCCACAGCACCCTGCACCCCTTTACATTACACAGCACCCTGCACATCTGGACCCCTTTACATTACACAGCACCTTGCACCTCTGGGCCCCTTTACATTACACAGCACCCTGCACCTCTGGACCTCTTTACATTACACAGCACGCTGCATCTCTGGACCCCTTTACATTACACAGCACCCTGCACCTCTGGACCCCTTTACATTACACAGCAGCTTGCATAACTGGACCCCTTTTACATTACATGGTTCCCTGCACCTCTGGACCCCTTTACATTACACAGAACCCTGCACATCTGGACCCCTTTATATTACACAGCACCCTGCATCTAGACCCCTTACATTATACAGCACCCTCCATCACTATACCCCTTTACATTACACAGCACCCTGCACCTATGGACCCCTTTACACCACGCAGCACCCTGCACCTCTGGACCCCTTTATATTACAAAGCCCCCTGCACTTCTAGGCCCCTTTACATTACACAGCACCCCGCACCTCTGGGCCCCTTTACATTACACAGCCCCCTGCACTTCTAGGCCCCTTTACATTACACAGCCCCCTGCACCTCTGGACCCCTTTACATTACACAGCACCCTGCACCTCTGGACCCCTTTACATTACACAGCACCCTGCACCTCTGGACCCCATTACATTACACAGCACTCTGGACCCCTTTACATTACACAGCACCCTGCACCTCTGGACCCCCTTTACATTACACAGCACCCTACACCTCTGGACCCCCTTTACATTACACAGCACCCTGCACCTCTGAACCCCTTTACATTACACAGCACCCTGCACCTCTGGACCCCTTTACATTACACAGCACCCTGCAACTCTTGACCCCTTTACATTACACAGCACCCTGCACCTCTGGGCCCCTTTACATTACACAGCACACTGCACCTCTGGACCCCTTTACATTACACAGCACCCTGCACCTCTGGACCCCTTTACACCACACAGCACCCTGCACCTCTGGACCCCTTTATATTATAAAGCCCCCTGCACTTATAGGCCCCTTTACATTACACAGCAACCTGCACCTCTGGGCCCCTTTACATTACACAGCCCCTGCACTTCTAGGCCCCATTTATATTACACAGTCCCCTGCACTTCTGGACCCCTTTACATTACACAGCACCCTGCACCTCTGGACCCCTTTACATTACACAGCAACCTGCACCTCTGGATCCCTTTATAATACACAGCACCCTGCACCTCTGGACCCCTTTACATTACACAGCACCCAGCACCTCTGGGCCCCTTTACATAACCCAGCACCTCTGGACCCCTCTACATAACCCAGCACCTCTGGACACCTTTACATTACACAGCACCCTGCACCTCTGGACCCCTTTAAATTACACAGCACCCAGCACCTCTGGATCCCTTTAAATTACACAGCACCCAGCACCTCTGGACCCCTTTACATTACACAGCAGTCTGCACCTCTGGGCCCCTTTACATTACACAGCAGTCTGCACCTCTGGGCCCCTTTACATTACACAGCACCCAGCACCTCTGGGCCCCTTTACATAACACAGCACCCTACACCTCTGGACCCCTTTACACCACACAGCATCCTGCACCTCTGGACCCCTTTACATTACACAGCACCCTGCACCTCTGGACCCCTTTATATTACACAGCATCCTGCACCTCTGGGCCCCTTTACATTACACAGCCCCTGCACTTCTAGGCCCCATTTACATTACACAGCCCCCTCCACTATTGGACCCCTTTACATTACACAGCACCCTACACCTCTGGACCCCCTTTACATTACACAGCACCATGCACCTCTGGACCCCTTTACATTACACAGCACCTCTGGACTCCTTTACATTACACAGCACCTTGCATCACTGGACCCCTTTTACATTACATGGCACCCTGCACCCCCTTACATTACACAGCACCCTGCATCACTATACCCCTTTACATTACACAGCACCCTGCACCTCTGGACCCCTTTACATTACACAGCACCCTGCACCTCTGGACCCCTTTACATTACACAGCACCTCTGAACCCCTCTACATTACACAACACCCTGCATCACTATACCCCTTTACATTACACAGCACCCTGCACCTCTGGACCCCTTTATATTACAAAGCCCCCTGCACTTCTAGGCCCCTTTACATTACACAGCAACCTGCACCTCTGGACCCCTTTACATTACACTGCACCCAGCACCTCTGGACCCCTTTATATTACAAAGCCCCCTGCACTTCTAGGCCCCTTTACATTACACAGCAACCTGCACCTCTGGGCCCCTTTACATAACACAGCACCCTACACCTCTGGACCCCTTTACACCACACAGCATCCTGCACCTCTGGACCCCTTTACATTACACAGAACCATGCACATCTGGACCTCTTTACATTACACAGCACCCTGCATCTAGACCCCTTACATTATACAGCACCCTGCATCACTATACCCCTTTACATTACACAGCACCCTGCATCACTATACCCCTTTACATTACACAGCACCCTGCACCTCTGGTCCCCTTTACATTAGACTGCACCTTTGAACCCCTCTACATTACACAACACCCTGCATCACTATACCCCTTTACATTACACAGCATCCTGGACCTCTGGACCCCTTTACATTACACAGCACCACACATCTGGACCCCTTTACATTACACAGCACCGCACATCTGGACCCCTTACATTACACAGCACCTCTATATCTCTTTACATTAGACTGCACCTCTGGACAGGGCAGACCCCCCCCTACAATACAGAACCCCCCATACAGATACCACCCCCTATAATACAGAACTCCCCTATACAGATACCACCCCCCTACAATACAGAACCCCCCCTACAGTTCAGACCCCCCTACAATACAGAACACCCCCCTCCTCTACAATACAGAACCCCCCACAATACAAAACCCCCCTATACAGATACCACCCCCTACCCTACAATACAGAACCCCCCTCATATACAGTACCCCCATACAGAACACTCCCCCCACAATACAGAACCCCCCTCATATACAGTACCCCCTCTGACAATACAGAACCCCCCATATACAGTACCCCCCCTATACAGAACACCCCCACACAATACAGAACCCCCCCCTCATGTACAGAACCCAACCCCCCCCACAATACAGACCCCCCTCATATACAGTAACCCCCCTATACAGAACACCCCCCCACAATAGAGAACCCCTCCCTATACTAACACCCCCCCCCACAATACAGAACCCCCCTATACTGAACACCCCCCCACAATACAGAACCCCCCATACAGAACACCCCCCCCAACAATACAGAACCCCCCCCCCCCCCCCCCCACAATACAGAACCCCCTCCTCATATACAGTACACACCTCATATATAGAACCCCCCCCCCCCCTTACAATAGTGCAGAGCAGAGTGACTGTGACACCCCCTTGCCTTCAAACTCAGCGCGCTTCACAGAGCAGAGCACTTGTACGGAGGAGGAGGGGGGAGGCGGCCGCAGCTTCACACTCGGCTGTGTGACTGTCAGACAGAGACAGTCACAGCGGACAGTATCAGAGCCGCGGGCGCGACGCTGCGCTGCCACGGAGAAGGGGATAAGTGCGGCAGGTCCCGGGCGGTGGGTTACACTCTGGTACGGCTCGCAGACCCCCCCCCCCCCCCCGATGTTTTACCTAGGTCCTAATCTGCAATGCCTTGCCATCAATAATGCTGTCACCGCGGCCGCGCCATGCCTCAATCGCGGAGGGGGGGGCGTCGGCCTGGCACCCCCCCAGTGTGTGGCACCCGGTGCGGCCCGCCCCCTCCGCCCCAATGCTTAGTCCGCTATAGGGGGTTGTAAAGGTAATTTTTTTCCCCTAGCTTCCTTTACCTCAGTGCACTCCTTCTTTACTTAACTCATCCTTCCATTTTGCTTTTAAATGTCCTTATTTCTTTTGAGAAATCCTCACTTCCTGTTCTTCTGTCTGTAACTCACCACCGTAATGCGAGGCTTTCTCCCTGGTGTGGAGTGCTCACCCCCTCCCTTGGACTACAGGAGAGTCAGGACGCTCTCTACGTTGCAGACAGAGAAAGGAGCTGTATGTTAGTGGGCGTCCTGACTCTCCTGCTCACCCCCTCCCTCACACGCCACACCAGGTAGAAAGACTCACATTCCGGTGTTGAGTTACAGACAGAAGAACAGGAAGTGAGGATCTCTCAGAAGAAATAAGGACATTTAAAAGCAAAATGGAAGAATGAGGTAAGTGAAGGAGGACTGCACTAAGGTAAAGGAAGCTATTTAGGAAAAGAAAATTACCTTTACAACCCCTTTAAAGCGGAACTTCACTCATTCTCAATCAACATTGACTATATTTAAAGCGATTGTAAACCGCATATACATTTTTTTTTTTTTTAGAACCTGCAAGGCAAAAGCCATAATGAGCTAGTATGCGCCGCATAATAGGTCATTATGAAATACTTACCTCTGAACGAGGAAAGTAGACCTTACCTGGTCCACGCCGAGCGAGAGGTCATCTTGACTCCACGTGCATCGCCGCTCCAGCGCTGTGATTGGCTGGAGCGGCGATGACGCCACTCCCTCGCGTGCGCGCGGGAGATTTCAAATCGTCAGGGTCCGGCGGATGCCGGTCATTTCGCCGTTGATTCCCCCCTGCGCATGCGCCCCTGCAATCAGCGGCGCATTGCGAGGGGAATATCTCCTAACCCGTACAGGTTTAGGAGATATTCTTTATACCTACAGGTAAGCCTTATTATAGGCCTTATTATAGGCTTACCTGTAGGTAAAAGTGAAAAAGTGGAGTTTAATCCTTATGCTGCCAGCATTAGTAAATAAATAAGTATATCATATTTTTTTTTTTTTTAAACATTTGTTTTACATTTCCTCAGTGGCTTCCTCATACCCAGGGCCGATCCGCCCTATAGGCTCACTATGCAAGCTGCTTAGGGCCCCGAAAAGCTGCGGAGGGCCCCCCAAATTCTTCTTCTGAACTCGCTGGCTGCATGGGAGAAGAGGTAAGAAAGAAGTCAGCGCACCCCCCGCTTCTCACTTTAATGTAAGATGTAATTTCCGACAGCAGAGGATACCACCGCTTTAAAGCGACATGTCATTTTCAGCAACACACCACCCCCCGCTTCTCAACTTTACCTCCCAACTTAACTTTACTTTTTGAGATGGGAATAAGGGACACCTTGTTGAGTCGGGGCGCGGATCGAAGATCGGAGTTGTTGAACGGGGAGGGGGGGGTTACGTGGATCGCAGTTGTTGAGCGGGGGGTAATCGCATCGCGGGAGGGGGGGGGGTTCCGTAGATCGAAGTTGTTGAGCGGAGGGGAATCGCATTGCGGGAGGCGGGGGGAAATCGCATCGCGGGAGGGGGGGTTCCGTGGATCGGAGTTGTTGAGCGGGGGGAAATCGCATCGCGGGAGGTTCCGTGGATCGGAGTTGTTGAGCGGGGGGAAATCGCATCGCGGGAAGGGGGGGTTCCGTGGATCGGAGTTGTTGAGCGGGGGGAAATCGCATCGCGGGAGGGGGGGTTCCGTGGATCAGAGTTGTTGAGCGGGGGGAAATCGCATCGCGGGAGGTTCCGTGGATCGGAGTTATTGAGCGGGGGGGAAATCGCATCGCGGGAAGGGGGGGTTCCGTGGATCGGAGTTGTTGAGCGGGGGGAAATCGCATCGCGGGAGGGGGGGTTCCGTGGATCGGAGTTGTTGATCAGGGGGGGGGGGGGGTTCGCAGATTGAAGTTGTTGAGGGGGGGAATCGCGGGAGGGGGGGTGACGCGGAATTGCGGAACTCCAGCCATGATCGCGGGATTTACCACGAATCGCGGGACATTCCCGCGACATCCGGGACGGTTGGGAGGTATGGCTTCTTGGTTTCCAGGCCTGGGCAAATGATGTCATACATCCCAGGAGTCTTCAGTAGGGGAGGAGGGGCTTTTTCACCTAAGCCCACCCTCTCCTGTTTGCACGCCTGAGCTAAGGGCAGATGGATTTCAGGAAGTAAATGCTACATGAATCATCTTCCCTTACACAGTCAGGGTAGGCACTGCTAGAAAAGTGATTTCTCAGCAAAATAAAGCATAGAGACATTAATGGATGGATGAGGGAGTTTGCTTTGAAGAATGAAAATGAATTAAATAGCATTTTTGGTTTGTGGTGCTCAGATGAAATGTAGTTTATTTCAGTTAAACAATATCAGAGGGAAAGAAAATACAAAAAGGATGTGACTGAATTGCTTTACATTTCAGTGTTTGGGATAAAGGAGGGAAGTTTTACCTGCAGGGACTCATCGTGTCGTCTGTACTTCAAGAAAAAGTCCACCAGTTTGTACACATCGTCCTCCATCTCTATCCGGAGGGCCTAGAAAACAACACATAGCTCTCAAGTCATCCAATACTGTATGAGGCCACCCATGTGGATATAGTTTCAGGATGAAGTAATGGGAGTGACCTGTGTAATATCTACAACTGCAAACTGATCCTTCCAGGTTTTTGCCTCTCAGTGAAAGGTCTAAAGAACAGGAGTCTTTCAATTGGGCTACAAGGGGAGACATATGGGACTGCTATTATATAATAATAAATATATATATATATATATATATATATATATATATAATATAGTATAATATGTAAGGTTATAGTGGATGTAAACTCCTGCTCGCCCCCTCCCCCCTCAAGATGCTTTCTCCACACCATGGAGAAAGCCTTGCATTACTGTGTGTAGTTACAGACAGAAGAACAGGAAGTGAGGATTTCTCAGAAGAAATAAGGACATTTTAAAGCAAAATGGGAGGATGAGGTAAGTGAAGGAGGACTGCACTAAGGTAAAGGAAGCTATTTAGGGAACATTTTTTTTTCCCTTTACAACCCCTTTAACCACTTGCATAAACCCCCTTCGTTCCCAGGCGAAAATTTCAGCTTCCGGCACTGCGTCGCTTAAACTGACATTTGCGCGGTCGTGCGACGTGGCTCCCAAACAAAATTGACGTCTTTTTCCCCACAAATAGAGCTTTATTTTGGTGGTATTTGATCACCCCTGCGGCTTTTTTTATTTTTTGCGCTATAAACAAAAAAAGAGCAACAATTAAAAAAAATATATATTTTTTACTTGTTGCTATAATACATATAAAAATATAATTTTTTTTCACAGTTAAGGCCGATACGTATTTTCCAACGTATTTTTGTAAAAAAAAAAAAAAAAAAAAAAAAGAAACAAGCGACTGGTTTGCGCAAAAATTATAGCGCCTACAAAAATGGGGAACAGAATTATGATTTGTTTTGTTATTTTTTTTACTAGTAATGGCGGCAATCTGCGATTTTTATTGCGACTGCGATATTGCGGCAGACATATCGGACACTTTTGACACAAATTTGGGACCATTCACATTTATCCAGCGATCAGTGCTATAAAAATGCACTAATTACTGTATAAATGTGACTGGCAGGGAAGGGGAAGGGGTGAGGAAGGGGTTAAGTGTGTATCCTGGGTGTGTTCTAACTGTGTGGGGGGAGGGGGGTGACTGGGGGAGGTGACCGATGCTGTGTCCCTATATACAAGAGACACTGATCGGTCTCCTCTCCTCTGACTGTTTACACACAGAGCTCCACGTCCCTGCCATCATCTGTTCGTTTTCCCGCCGATCGCATGTACCCGACGGACATCACGGCCGCCAGGTACATGCATCGGATCCCCAGAAATGCGGCGGGACAGTGTTTACCCGCCACACACCACCCAGTGGCGCGCATGGGTAATGCAGTAAAAATCACGTCCAAAGACGTCTAGTTGGCACCTCAGGTCCGCGCTGTTGACGTATTCTATCAATAGCGTGGGTCTGAAGTGGTTAATTTTTCTCAGCTCGTCGTAGTGTTTTACGTTACGGCGTTTTGGACGGTCGGAATTTGGTCTGACAGTGTGTATGCAAGACAACTTGAACTGAATTCCGACAAAAAATTCCATCGGATTTTAGGCCATCAGAAATTCCGATCGTGTGTAAGGGACATTACAATTAACGAGCATGACCCCCAGAGACAGAGGTGTGGTGGGACTTATAGCTCTGCAACAGCTAGAGGGCTGCAGTTGCCCACCCCTTGGGTAGCACGTTGCTCACAGGCCTCAGGACGGGCACCAGAGTTTTGAATAGAAGCTGAAAAGTGTTACGCGTTAGTGTGCCCTGTACTTTTCTTACATGTTTTTAAACCTTAGTCTGCTATGCTGCTTTCTCTTTATCAATTATCTGGCAGATCTCATAAAGCTGTAGAAAGTAATGTTCCAGCTTTCTCTGACTTAGGGCCCTTTCACACTGGTGCGTTTTTGCCGCGTTTTTGCTGTAAAAATAGCGCTATTAAAACGCTCATAAAACGCTCCCCCATGCCCCTCTCCATTGAAATGAATTAAAAAACGCGGTAAAAACGCTGTAAAAAAGCGGTAAAATCACGGTGTTTTGCCGCGATTTTAATCGGGGAAAAAAACCACAGAGATTGTGCCGCGATTTTACCGCGTTTTTAATTCATTTCAATGGAGGGGGCATGGGGGGCGTTTTAATGCGCTATTTTTACCGCGAAAACACGACAAAAACGCGGGAAAAACGCACCAGTGTGAAAGGGCCCTTATACAAAGATGAAAACATAATAAAACAGAGAGTAACATTTCAGAAAGATCTCAGCATAGGGACAGAATAGAGAAGGAATTGAACTCTGTCGGGTTTTTTTACTTAAGTTTTTTTTTTTATTGAAATGATCTCAAGAAGTCGAGACAGAAGAAAATCTCGAAATACACAAACATATGGAACATCCTGCACAATATAAAACAAAAAAAGACAAAATGGAACAGTCTACCTAACAACTTCATATTTAGGCTGACTTGCTGCTATCATTGAGGAACAGAGGAAGGCTAGAGAAGAGAGAAGGCCCCCCTACCGGGAGAATACTGTGCCCTGGGGGGGGCTCCCTCACTCTCTGCGACTAGCCGGATGGGGCTGTAACAGATAGGAAGACCAAAGGTGAAGGTCCTGTAAAACCTAGTAAACCAAATTAGGTAAACATTGTTTGAACAAGATAATTTCATCTGAAGGGTAGACAGGAAAGAGAAAGGTAAGAAGAAAAGAAGAAGGCGAGGGGGCTAGGGGGCCAATCACCTGGATGGAACTGAAGAGGAATTGGGATCCTGGGTATCGTAGTAATGGTGATGCCGACGTAACGTTCCCAAATAGCTTCCAATTTGGATGTGGAGTCTGTTAATATGCTGGCAAATTTTTCTTGGGTCATAATTTATGAGATTTTGCGAGTGGCAGCTGCAAGGGAGACCCTGGGTTGCTTCCATGCTTTAGCAATAGATATTTTGGCACCAGTCAGGATGAAGAGAATTTATTTACGGGTGTGTTTGTGAGTCTTTGGCAAGTCGTCGTTCAAGAGGGCCATGGTTGGGGTTCTAGGGGAGTAGACAGTCAGTGATTTTGTAGATCATGTTAAAGATCTTTTTCCAAAATTGTCTGATACAAAGGCATTCCCACCATATGTGGGACATGGTACCCCAAAGGTGGCATTCTCCGAAGCATAGGGGGTTCGCTGTTGGGTAGATGGAAGTCAGCTTAGGAGTAAAATCCCATCTAGACATTACCTTGAGGTTAGCCTCTATTTTACACTGAAGCGTTTTTACAGCGTTTAAGCGTTAAAAATAGCGCTATTAAAACTCCCATAAAACGCTCTCCATGCATCTCAGTGGACCCTTTCACACCAAGTCCTGCAAGCAGCATCTTTGGAGCAGCTTTTGGACACTGAAAAAAAACGCTCCAAAAACGCCCCTCTCCATTAAAATGAATTGAAAGCGCTGTAAAAACGCCTTACCCTTTCACACTGAGGCACTGCAGAAACGCCCTAGAACGTTAGAGTCTTAGCGGTGCTTTACCAGCATTTTTCGGGCGCTGGCAGTGTGAAAGGGCTCTGAAAGCACTCAGGCTTTCACATTAGGATTGCAGATGAGGCTTCGCTTGAATAACGCCCGAAAAACGCCCCAGTGTGAAAGGGGCCTTAGGGAGATGTTTAGTAAACCGGCATAAGATCTGGAATGGACCCTCTGACACTTTTCGATATTCCAGTGTATCTGAAGTTCATCTTCCCAGGCTGTCGTGAAAGAGGATTTGTCAGTTGGATTGGCAAGAGACTGGTAGATTACTGTGATTCCACCCCTTAGTCCCCCCACCTGACAGCACCATTTTTCATAGGCTTTAAGAGAGGCTCTGTCAGGTTTTTACAGCTGTCTGTGTCTCTGATGGGGAGACTGCCCCCCATTTTTTTTATAAACCTTTCCCACTATATCTATCACAAAAAAAAAAATGTAATTTTTCATTTCTACCACTAGATGTCATGGGTGAGTGTTATACAAGATATATATATATATATATATATATATATATATATATATATATATATATATATATATATATATATATATATATATATGCACATACCAGATGTCATATTAAGTTTATATAAAATATGCACACTTAGGCACTATTCTGTGTAAATACGGCTTCTCCTAGCATGTAAAGAATTGACATTACATGTGAATCTACAATTTTCTTAATTTATACAATTTAGGTGACCCTGGGATAGAATGGTTTTAGGTACTAAGTTCCTCGTGCAAAATGTTTCAAGTACATTTCTTCTAAAGATTTGCTGTAACGACTATAAAACACGAGCATTCCTGGTGCCAACAGGATCACAAAATACAATACTCACTCGCTTCTACAGCATCCGTCCCTCGCTGGCTTATTTGCTACAAAATCTAAACTCACAATCATCATCATTAATTCTTAAAACAGTATTAAGCCCAAAAGCAAACATTTATTGTATTGAAGCTTACCAATTCTTATGCCGCGTACACACGGTTGTTTTTTGTGATGAAACAAAACGGCGTTTTAAAAAACGTCATTTAAAATGATCGTGTGTGGTCAAAACGTCGTTTTATGTCTTCAAAAAAACGACCAAAAAAAAAATTCGAACATGCTTGAATTTTTGATGTCGTTTTTCAGAATGTCGTCTTTTGTTTCACAAAAAATAATCGTGTGTGGGCAAAACGACCGTTTAAAACGATGTTTTTAAACCCGCGCATGCTCAGAAGCAAGTTATGAGACGGGAGCTTCAATGGAACAGAGTGCCGTCGAAAGTGTCTTACGTAACCGCGCTTTGCAAGAGCATTTTCAGAAAACGATGGTGTGTATGCAACATCGTTTTTTAAAATGAAGTTTGAAAAACGTTGTTTGGTTTCATGAGATAAAACGACGTTTTTTACATCACAAAAAGTGATCGTGTGTACGCGGCATTCGATTTGATGGCTGCGATTTCTTTCCCTCATTTTCACCTGGTGATCTAGCCAGAAAGTCTTTTATTTTTCAAAAGAACAAGCTCTCTTGCATGTGCCAGTTAGAGGGATGAGACAAACCATTTATCTCTGACAGGGGTGCTCACAGTGATCAGCTTTTATTTATAAGATAATGTTTAGTCATTTGTAAAACCGTTTGTAGTTATTATGTAAAACCTTTATCCTAAAAGGGAAAAAAAGTTTGGAGTTTGGTTTAAATTTATTAGTGTATCTAAATCAGCTAGTACATCTAAGGCCGCGTACACACGATGAGACATGTCCGCTCAAACATGTCCGACGGACCGTTTCCAGCGGACATGTCTCATGGGATTTTGGTCCGATGGCGTGTACACACCATCGGACGAAAATCCCCTCGATCTGAGGACGCGGTGACGTGGCGGTGACGTTGATGCCGCCACGTCACCAAACCCGGAAATAAAATGCTTCCGCGCATGCATCGAATCCATTCCATCCAGTGTACTAACCAGCGGACATATCCGACGGACATGTCTCCGGCGGACAAATTTCAAAGCATGCTTTGAAATTTGTCCGTGGGAAAACATGTCCGCTAGCCCGTACACACGATCGGAGATGTCTGCTGAAACGGTCCGTCGGACCAGGTTCAGAGGATAAATTCGATTGTGTGTATGCGGCCTAACACTCAACCCCCGCCCACCAAGCCCCAAAGATTAAGCGCTTCAATACCGGGAACGTTACCCCCTTCCTGCCCAGGCCAAATTTTAGCACTGTCACACTGAGAATGACAATTGCACGGTCAGGCAACACTGTACCCATATGACATTTTGATTTAAAAAAATCCACACAAATAGAGCTTTCTTTTGGTGGTATTTATTTAATTACCACAGTTTTTACATTTTTTGCTAAATAAATGAAAAAAAAAAAAAACATTTCAGAAAAAAAAAAACATGTTTTTCTTCATTTCTGTTACACAATTTTGCAAATAATATTTTTTCATAAATATAGGCCAAAATGTATTCTGCTACATTTCATTGGTGAAAATAACCCAAATCAGTGTATATTATTTAGTCTGTAGGAAAAAACTAAATAATATAAATAGGGCTGCGGAAATTAACGATTAATTGTTCGATTAATCGTTAATTTCTTTGATCGACTAAAAAAATTTTGATCGACGATCCGCGGAGTGAGCTCCGCGGTCTCGCCGATAGGAAAGACCGCGGCTTCGGCCTAGCTCCGGAGCCGCGCCCATCTTGGTCCACCCGGCGGCAAGCAAGTAGCGGCGCGCTGACGTCATCATCACCCGCAGCATCCGGCATCCTCCTTCTCCCCCCTCAGCGCCAAGTTCCCCTACATGTAGCTCCGCGCTACTTCCGGCTCTAGGTATGGTGGACTGGTGGAGCAGGAGGTGGCAGGGGGGATTGTGCTGGTGCTGCTGCTGCGGGACCTGGCTGGGACACCCAAGATGTGAACAGGAGGCTGAGCCGTGAATAGGTGGAGGGAGAGATGTGCGAGGCAGTGCTGCAGCTGCTGGGGAGAAGGTAATGCTGGTGCACAGAGAGCTGTGTATGTGATGTCGGATGAGCTGTATTATATGTCACACTTCTCCCCATCACACTGCTCCTTCACCTGACACACTGCTCCCCGACCTGACACACTGCCCCCCCCCAGAACTGCTCCCCACCTGTCACACTGCCCCCCCCTTTGACAAACTGCTCCCCCCACCTGTCACACTGCTCCCCTGGCTGTGTCTACCCCCCCTACCGCCCCTGGCTGTGTCTAACCCCCTCCCTACCGCCCCTGGCTGTGTCTAACCCCCTCCCTACCGCCCCTGGCTGTGTCTAACCCCCCCTACCGCCCCTGGCTGTGTCTAACCCCCCCTACCACCCCTGGCTGTGTCTAACCCCCCCCCCCTACCACCCCTGGCTGTGTCTAACCCCCCCCCCCCCCCCTACCACCCCTGGCTGTGTCTACCCCCCCCCCTCCTACCACCCCTGGCTGTGTCTAACCCTCCCCTACCACCCCTGGCTGTATCTAACCCCCCCCCCTACCACCCCTGGCTGTGTCTACCCCCCATACCACCCCTGGCTGTGTCTACCCCCCCTACCACCCCTGGCTGTGTCTACCCCCCCTACCCCCCCTGGCTGTGTCTACCCCCCCTACCACCCCTGGCTGTGTCTACACCCCCTACCACCCAGGCTGTGTCTAACCCCCCCTACCACCCCGGGCTGTGTCTAACCCCCCCTACCACCCCGGGCTGTGTCTAACCCTCCCTACCACCCCTGCCTGTGTTTAACCCCCCGACCACCCCTGCCTGTGTCTAACCCCCTCCCTACCACCCCTGGCTATGTCTAACATGCCTACCACCCCTGTCTCCTGTGTAACACCCCTACAAACCCTGTGTCTTACCCCGTCTTTAGCACCCCTCTGAGAAGCACGCGGCGGCGGCGGAATGGCGGAGCCTGCTGCATCCAGGCAACACAACGTTCACAGGGGAGTCGGGGATAGAGAGTGTGACAGACAGCCCAGCCGACAGTGACAGGTGATGGTGGCAGAGGGGGATACGATGGAGGTAGGGGGTGATGGTGGCACCGCAGGAGGAGATTGGAGGCAGGGGAGATTGTGGCACCGCAGAGGGGTGTGAAGGCAGCTGGTGTTGGTGGCAGAGGGGATAGAGGCAGGAGGTGATGTGACTAAATCATTTGCCCTTATTATATTGAAATTATGTTTTTTTACCTTAATGTCTATTACATTTTATTTAGTAACTTTTGCGAAATGCCAGTAAAAACGTGGCTGTGCCAGTAAATTTCGGATGTCGTGAAAGTAAATTTCAATCTGGTAGGTTGGCAACATTGGGGGGGCCCTTCATGGTTTCATGCATCGGGGCCCTGAAGGTTCTAGTTACGCCACTGCGCCCGCCTGCTTGCATCGTGCACGTGTCAGTGTCAGCTACTCTGCGGACGGGTCCTCCTGCCTTAAGAAGGTAAGAGAGGACAACCATCATGTATAGCATGCGGGCAGATGTGTATATGAAAGTATGGGGGCAGATGTGTATATTACAGCATGGGGGTAGATGCTGTAATATACACATCTGCTCCCATACTGCAAGAATATACACATCTGCCCCCATGCTGCCCCCACCACATTTACCACTGACTAATGCAGAGTTGCAATGCAAGGAGATCAGCTAAAAGTAGTTGTATCTGTATGTGCGTTAATTAATCGAAATTAGTCGATTAATCGATTAAAAAAAAAAACGATTAATCGAACACAAAAATTTTAATCAGTCACAGCCCTAAATATAAACCATGGTATATATCTGGACATCTATCAATCCCGAAAATGCCAGGACAGTACAAATATCCCCCGAATGACCCCTTTTTGGAAAGTAGACCGTCCAAGGTATTTAGTAAGAGGCATAGCAAGATTTCTAAAGTTGTATTTTTTTTGTCGCAATTTTTTGGAAAAATGAATTACAAAAAAAAAAAAATTCTTAATTTTTTTTTTATTAAATATTTTTTCTTTTTAGCACACTGTGAACAGAGCAATACAGTTTTACCATAGTAACACTGTACCACATTGGGGAAGTGATCAGTATTTTTTTTTCACACATTATAATTGCTTATACCAATGAATTTCATTGGTATAAGCAACCATTTTTGCTAAATGAAGTTGATTCATTAAGTGAATATTGTTGACATGGTACAGATGGGCTGTGATTGGACCTGTGTACCATGTGATCACTGTGGCCAATCACAGCTAGCAACACAATTATATATAATGGATGTCATGTAAGGAAGCCATCGATTGTGTACAATTGTCATGTTTGGTCACAATGAACACATGGTGCAGTGACCTGTCATCGGTGGACAGATTGCAGGGACTGTACGTGAGGTGCTTTCCGGGAGGACATCATATGACATTAACTCGGAACAACAAATGTCCCGCCCGGCCATCATTTTGCAATAGGCCGGAGAAGTGACTAACAATGCTGCTGTCCAAAGGTCACCCTGTGCTCCTTCATCCAGAGTAGGGGCGCTCTAATACAGAAGGTGTGTTACTGGCCAGATCACCAGAGGGAAGAAAGCCTAAAAAAGAAAACTAATGCAGCCACCATATCTAATGCCGCGTACACACGGTCATTTTTTTGCGATGAAAAAAACGTTGTTTTTTAAAACGTCATTTAAATTGATCATGTGTGGGCAAAAAAAATTCCAACATGCTTGAATTTTTTGTGTCGTTTTTCAAAACGTCATTTTTTTGTGTCATAAAAAGTGATGGTGTGTGGGCAAAACGATGTTGAAAACAAAGTTTTCAAAGCCGCGCATGCTCAGAAGCAAGTTATGAGACGGAGCTTCAATGGAACAGAGTGCCGTCAAACGTGTCTTACGTAACCACGATTTGCTAGAGCATTTTTGAAAAACGATGGCGTGTACGCAACGTCGTTTTGGAAAATGAAGTTTGAAAAGTCGTTTTTTTCATGATTGAAAACGTCGTTTTTTTTCATCGCAAAAAATGATCGTGTGTACGCGGCATTAGGCTCGGTAAGCTGCAATACACTACATTTTCGATTTTTTTTTTGTGTGGAGTTCATCATGTTGATTTTATTGTATTTTTTTTTTTCCCTCTCATTCTCCTTTATAATTATTATTTTGGTTTTAATACCGCTTTAAGCTAAACATTTAAAATTTTGCTAAGCCAATGACCCAGAGTTAGAGTTTTGTATTTTTGTTCAAACTTTATAAAGTCTATAAGAAATGTTATAATTACAAGCATTAACCTTTCCTGAATTTCTACATACCCCAAATATGGAGTCCAGCTTCATAAGGGATCGATCGTCTTTCTCCAGAGGAGACAGGAGCTGCAGCAGTTTACTCTCTATGAGAAAGCCCTAAAAAAGAAAAGAAAACAGAAACAATTTTATTGGTGATATAAATTACAAAGGCAAACAACTATCTCAATATACCAAGCTTCAACACCAGCTTAAGGCCCCTTTCATACTGCCGCGATTTAAAAGCTGCACGATTTTGCCATGATTTCAGGGAATGCCTGTGTAAACTTGAAGTCTATGGTGTGTGCAAAAGTTATAGTGTCTACAAACCATGGTATATATACTGGAATTTTTATACTAGTATTGGTGGCGATCAGCAACCTATAGCAGGACTGTGTTGCAGGAGCCAATCTGACACTTTGTGGGAACTGTAATGCAGTGATCAGTGCTAAAAATGTGCACTGCCACTGAACTAAGGACACTGGCTGGGAAAATGTTAAACATCTAGGGCGATCAAAGGGTTAAATGTGTGCTAACCAGTGTTTATATGTGTACTGTGTGCTGCTTTTACAAACGGATGTGCTGGATTTTATTCCCTGGAGAGGAAAAAAAACATCACATACCTGCTGACAGGACGGAGCTCTGCATTGTTTACATATGCAGAGCTCTGTCTAGCCTCTCTCGTTACTGATCAGTGGGTGAGGTCAGGCATCCCTATATATATATATATATATATGTGATTCTGCACAGAACGGCCGCCCTGTAGCAGTAAATCTGCTATAGGGCTGTCGGAAAGTGGTTAAAGCGGAGTTCCACCCAGAAGTAGAACTACCGCTTTAAGAACTCCTTGCCCCTTACATGCCACATTTTGCATGTCATTTTTTTGTGGGGGAAGTGGGGGCTTCGGTAGGCGTGGGACTTCCTGTCCCACGTCCTGCTTCCACCCAGGTACCGCCTAGACGACTCCTCTTGCCTTAGACAGCCCTCCCTTTAGGCGATCTCCTGGGACACGTGGGAGGTCCCAGGAGAATGCCTGTCCACTCATAGAGCGCATCGCGACTCGCGCATGTGCAGCGAGTGCCCGGCCGTGAAGCCAAAAGCTGTCACGGCCGGGTGCCCACACAATGAATGGAGGCACCGGCGGAGGGGGGGGGGGGGGGGAGAGGAGAGGAGTGGAGCTTCGGGCGGCCGCGTCGCTGGACCGCGGAGAAGGTAAATGTCTGTTTATTAAAAGTCAGCAGCTACACTTTTTGTAGCTGCTGACTTTTAATAAACAGTAAAAGGCTGGAACTCCCCTTTAAAGTGGAGGTTCACCCTAAAATACTTTTTACCATGCCATTCAGCATACTAAAGTCAGCTACAGTATGCCTTTATTTTATTTTTTCTGTGCTGTACTTACAGTGTAATCTATTAGTTTGTTTCAGGCTACCGCGGGGTAATAGGCGTTCCTATCAAAAGGGGAACGTGATTGACGGCCGGCTATGGCGCGTCACGCGTTCCGAAAATAGCCGGAGTAGGACTCGGCTCTTCACGGCGCGTACGCACAGACTAGGAGCTGACTGCGCAGGCGCCGTGAAGAGACGAGTCCTACTTCGGCTATTTTCGGAATGCGTGACGCGCCATAGTCGGCCGTCAATCATGTTCCCCTCTTGATAGGAACGCCTATTTCCTGGCCGGCGTCTGAAACCAAAGTAAAGGATTTAACTGTAAGTACAGCACAAAAAAATAAAATAAAGGCATACTATAGCTCACGCTAGTATGCTGAATGGCACTGGAGACAAAGACATTTTTTTTTTTAGGGTGAACCCCCGCTTTAAGGAAGAAAATTCACTTTGCAAACATTACTTATATTAATGAGAACGCAAGAGGAGAAGTGGGAACACTCTTGAGTGGAGGTGAACTTGAGAAGTCCAAAGTGGGTAGTAACAGTCAAGAACTAAGGTTGAGGACTTGGAGACCTCGGATCTGGAGTCCCTAAGAGATAGATCAAGCCTAAAAGACTCCACCTGCAATTTAAAATAGCCCTTCCCTTCCCTACTCCCTTACAGATTCATCACACAGCAGTTCCAGGATCTGTTTCACAGTCTGTGGGGAGAATGGCTGAGATGCAGCACTCGTGCTTTCCTCATCGGTAGCTTTTACCAGATCTCTCTGTCCATCAGCAGCTGACACAAAAGAAGAAAGGGAGACATTAGCCCTAAACCAAACTTCTGAAGTAATGAGAACATTTACCGGAGTATTATACAGTATCTCACAAAAGTGAGTACACCCCTCACAACACAAAAATGATCAACCAATTCGAATTCTGAGTGAAAATTAGCTGGTTGTTACGCAGCGGACCGGGAATCCAGCCGCCGTGTCTATAACAACTGGTTAACAACGGTCACCCAGCGGAGTAGACATGGTGGTTAGCCTTGGTCGCGGGCAGAGCTTTTTTTCTTTTTTTTTTTTACAGGACCGGGGGTGTGGGGGAGGCGTCGTGATAACAATGGATATATTTTTTAATAAAGGACTTGTCAAAAACCGTCTACCGTTTTTCCTTATTTTTGACACTTTTTTGGTGAATGAGTAGGGGGTGCAATGTACCCCCTACTCATTTACATGGGGGGCTTCCATATTCCAATAAGCCCCCTGCCCGTAGAGGAACCCCACTTAAAGTGAAACAATAAAAATGAAAAAACAGTCGTCCCCCCCGCCCCCGACATGCCAGGCTGCATGATCGGATAAGGATCTGGTATGGATTTTGGTGTGGACCCCCCGAAGGGCCTGGTATGGATTGGGAGGGGGGGGGGTCCCCATGCCATTTTTTTTTTTTTCATTTTTGTATTGTCTGCACTGCTTTGTTTACATGTCAGCTGTCAGTGAAGAAGCCCGCTGACAGCTGATCGGTTGTTAAGGATGCGGTGGCCGGCTTCCTGGCCCGCTGTTTAACACATATAGCAAAGAAGAACATATTGCGCATACCATACATTAAATTGCATTACAAGCTGCGACTCAAAAAAATGTATACAACATATAAATGGATAAAAAAAAAGAAACAGAATCGCGCTACAGATTGAAAGTGCCCTGTGTTTGTTAAATGGGACTTGCATCAAGTTTACACAATGGGCAGTGATGCCGCAGACTATTGCACTAATAATATTCTCTCATGTCAAAGAACAACACAAAAAAAACATATAGATACAAATAAAAACCATATTGAGGAAGTGGTATAGATAACATCTCTGTTGATAGCGATAATTTCATAACATCCACATACTTTAAGGCAACTGACAGAAATTCATACATTCCGAAGGATAACCGTCATCATGCCTCTTGGCTAAAGGCTGTACCTAAGAGCCAATATCTTTGCCTAAAGAGAAATTGCAGTAAACATGCTACCTTTTTAGAACAGTTTTCCTCAGTTTTCCTCCTTTTTTCCAGCACCTAAGATGGCGTTTGGACAGCCTATTAGGACTCACATCGAGGCTGTACCAACCCACACTATGTATATATGCAGTGACGCAGAATGCCGCCCCTATCCCGTGACCAAGTCCCTATAGAGACGAAACGTTGGGAGGCGACGTTCTGACATCACCGCATCATGTGACTGGACCCGGAAGATTCGGGCTGCACGTTCTGAAGCCGGTCGGCTTATGTTTATATGCTTCTTTTTAACTTCATGGATGTAAGTGCACATCTTTTTATCTAATACATTTTTGTAAGGTTTAATGCTATGCGAGTCTTCCTTTCTCTCTGCATATACCTTCTTGCTGGGCAATACTGAGGAATCATCCATTGGTTTAGATCTAATCGAGGTAGCTGACTGGTCTGAGGATCCTAAGTTTATGCTGGTTTTGATCTCTCTGAGATCTCTTTTTCTGGTAAGGGTCAGTGTTTGATCGTAGTGGAGGGTCTTTGTCATCACTGTTGCTGGACCTGCTGGATTTACTTCACACTGGGATCAATATTGCCATCTACCCATGTATTGGACTTTTACCCTCTTTTGATCTCCCACTTTCACATGTTGGAGGCATTCACGTATATGTCATTATATCTTTCACGGTTATTGCAATCACTTTGTGCAATTTAACAAGTACAGGGCACTTTCAATCTGTAGCGTGATTCTGTTTCTTTTTTCTTATGCGCTGTTAAACAACCAGCTATTCAACACAGAATTCAAATCAGTCGATAATTTTTCAACTGATCCAAATTCTAATCATTCTGAAAATTTGGAATTTGTTAGAAAACTAATAACAGAACAAATTGAATTAGTTACTATTTCAGTTGGATATTCAGATACATCCAAATCCGAAAGTAACAAAAGGATTGGAATCCTTTTTTTTTTTTTGGAAGAAAATGTGACGGCCACTGGTCTGTAGGTCTCAGTACTGAGTTATGTAATCTCAGCTAATCACAGATTGGTTGAATCAAAGATCGTGTGACCCAATACTTCCGCTTTCAGGTATGTGACAATTACTAAAGAAAGAGGCATGTTTTTCCCAGGTATGTTTATTAATACTTAATTCTCAATACTTTCTTTATGTACTCCAAGGCTAAATATAGCTGCAAATAAAGTGAATTTCCTTTAGTGAAAGTTTGCACCGATCTAAATGGACCTTCCCAGGACCTTAAAATAGTAGGTTTGCTTCCCCCGCCTTTATTCTCAGTGGTGGAGTTCGCCAGCGGATCCACCAGCTCAGGAAGAAATCTTTCCGCTAATCCCCACTGAGCAGGCCGATGACAGGTCCGTGTCCACTCTACTGATGCAGAGCGGACATGGACACAGCCTGCTTTCCTCTAGGGGCTGTCGAAACGTACCCCCTGTCTGTTTTCATTTGACTGTCATCCAATCTCCCACACGGATAGGGTACGGATCCCCATCAATCTGTTTTTAGTGGACAGAATCAGATTGGGTGTTGGCACACATGTCCGTTGACATCTGCCGCTCCATAGAGGGCAATAGATGGTCCAAACGGGTGCAACTGGAAAAATGTCAGGCGAACTTGATCGCTCCGACCGTGTGAAAGGGGCCCTAGGTGACAATGAGGTTTCACTCTTTGCTCAAGTGAAGGGATATGTGGTGTTCTAGGAGGCATTACTATCCTCCAGTCTCAAGATCTGTGTCACTGGGCAAAGAAGGAAGATAGGTGACTCTGCATGATAGAAGGAGAAATATGATGGGCACTGAACAAGACGTGTAGCAGGACATCTGGGTGAGAGAAGAAGACAACGCTGAATCTACTAAGCTTGTAAGTATGAGATTACAGCACAAAAAAAGAAGCAGCAAAGGTAAGAGGGAGAATATACTGGGCCAGATTCTCGTAGATGCACTACGCCGACGTAACGCGGAGCGGCAAGTACCGTATTCCCTAAGCAAATGCGCTCCAAGATGCACCTGCGTAGCGGAAATTCATCGGCGTAATCCGGCGCAACTCCAAAGTAGGAGGGAAGTGGGCGTGTTGCATTCTAATGAAGTGTGACCCCATGCAAATGAAGGCCGGGACGAACGGAGCATGCGCCGTGACGTGGATGACCCACGCCGTGACGTGGTTGACCCGCGCCGTGACGTGGATGCCTTCTGCGCATGCGCAAAGCCTCCCTACGATTCGCCGGCGCTGGGTATATAATGCGCGCACACATGTGCCCGTGCAGCGCAAAAGTCTCCCATTTTTTGGATTGTCACTGGAAAACTTTGTGCTGTACCATGGCTTTTGTTGGGAAGGAGAGGAGGAAGAAGAAGAAAAATTTCTCCCCAGAGGAGAGGGCCATTGTAATAGCAGCCATGGAAAAGTACGATTCCAGACTCCATGGTGCTGACAGTGCCCGGACCAGCAAGTCCCGGAGGGATCAAATCCTAATGAAGGTGGCTTGCCAGGTTAATGCCCTCTCACATGAGATCCGGACCCCGCAGGATATTAAAAAAAAGATGAATGACCTGCGGCGTCTGGTCAAGGGCAAGCTGGCTGGAATGAGTCGGCATGCCAGGGGCACTGGAGGGGGCCCACCCTGTACCATCCGCCTGACTGAGGAGGAGAAGGTGGTCGCCCGCTGCCTGCAGAGGGAGCAGGTTGAGGGAGTTGGGGGCTATGAGTCTGTTGTGCCAGCCCTGAGGACAGGTAAGTGTGTTTTATATTCTATCTGTTGTGTAGCATGTGTGGGGGTGCAAGGGAACATGTGCCAAGTGTGTGGGTCCACCAACATGGGCATCTTTTGTGTCATCCACAGATGTGCAGGAGGGAGCAGGGCCATCTGTGGCTGCCAGGGCCCGTCCGGAGACATCCCCCGAACATCCAAGGCGACCGCATAGCATGTTGGCATACGAATGTGTTGTCTAGTAAGTGTGATTGCTCAGCTCGTCCGTTATGGTGCTGCTGTGGTTGCTCTCCAGCTGACTTGCACACGGTCTTGAGCAAAGTTACCCCTGCTTTTATGAGGGGTATGTTTACTCAAGGATTTCGTGTTACGCGCACCACGTGTAGCCTACGCCGAACGCGCGTAGTTTCGGGAATCTGCGCATCTCCCTCATTTGCATGCTAATTTAATGGGAGCTGAATATGTGCGATGCGTAACTATGCGCCTACGCCGCGCTAGCTTAAAGCATTTTCGCTTAAAGATTTTCTGGCGTATGTGATTCTGTGTTTACGACGCATCGATACGCCAGCGCACATTTACAATTACGCCGCGCATATACATTTACGCAGGCGTAGCGCCTCTGAGAATCTGGCCCACTGTATACAGTCTATTTCACTTGGAGGGTGAAGTTCCTCCTTAACATATCAGCATACGGTAGATTTGTTTTAAAGACTAATTCCATCTTTTGGAAAAAGATTATAAATACACATCTATTAGCAGAAATAAAAATATGCATTTATAATTTTTTTGCAAATGAGCATGCAAAGCATTACAACCATGATCAGTGGATGGCGGGCGCAATGCCAGGCTCCTGCTCACTTTTCCTTCAGCTCTATGTTCATACCGCTATAGCTAACCATTAAGAACTACAAGTCTGTCTCCTGTGGTGGAAGATGTGACTTGTAGTTTATTCATTCACAGATCTGCTTGGTACCATTTTAGGTTACAACCTAAATAAGGGGTTAAGAGTCATAAAAGTGGAGTAAGCCTTTAAAGGAGCTTAAAGGGGTTGTAAAGACAAAAATATTTTCCTCTTAAAATTAAAGTCTGACAGTAGCTGATAAAGTAAAAAGTAATGTTTTGCATTATAACTAGTTTGATACCTGTTGAAATCGAGCTGTTTTATTCACCTCTCTCACTCCTGAATCGTTATTCTCACTGCAGTAGATTCACATAGATCAGCGGATCTTTTGATCCGCGTGATCTATCTTATTTACGATCCGCCAGCGCCAGTTTTTGAGGCAAGCTGTATTCAGAAAGCACTTGCCTTGTAAGTTGCCCTGGCGAATCGTAAATCCCCCGGCGGAATGCAAATTCCGCGGCTAGCGGGAGCTTACTACTTAAATCATGGCGCGTCCCCGCGCTGATCGTACTGTGCATGCGCCGCCGGCTAAATTTCCCAGCGTGCATTGCTCCAAATGACGTCGCAAGGACGTCATTGGTTTTGACGTTAATGCAATTTACGTATGGCCGTATTCGCGAACGACTTACGTAAACGACGTAAAAATTTCAAAACTCGACGCGGGAACGACGGCCATACTTAACATAGGATACGCCGCACTTACCCCTCATATAGCAGGGGTAACTATCTGCCGGAAAAAGACGAACGCAAACGACGTAAAAAAAAAAACGACGGCCTAGCGCTCGTTTCTGAATCGGCGGTTCTCCTCATTTGCATAGTCGTCACATAGAAAAATGGAAGCGCCACCTAGCGGCCGGCGGGAGATTGCAGCCTAAGATCCGACAGTGTAAGTCACTTACACCTGTCGGCTCTAAGGGAGATCTATGCGGAACCTGATTCGATGAATCAGCCACATAGATCCGAGTGTTGGATCTCACAGATACGACGGTGTATCAGTAGATACACCGTCGTATCTCTATGTGAATCTACCTCACTGACTTCCTGGTTTGCGGTGCGCATTCATTCTTGCTACACCATGGCCTAATGGAACTACAGTTCCCATTAGGCTTATCCCTCACAGGCATGGAGGCTAAGAGCATCTTCACGCAGGGCTGTAATCATAGGGAAGGGGTGAGAACATTCTGCTTTCCACCATGCAAAACTGCTCAGATGCTGGTGGAAAGCAAGAAGAGGAGAGATAGGAAATGGCATTTTCAAACCTGTATTACTGTATTTTGGAGGTCAAAAGGAAAAAACGAGGTAAGTGATATTTAAATGCTCTAGCTTACAGAAATCAATTGATCTAATAAAAAATGAACCTTTAGTGTTCCTTTAACTAAGTACCGTTTGTATGTATAATGGCCACATATTATAACCCCCATAATATAACTCCAAATACATACACTGGGTGTCAAGGATTGTAAATTCTTTGGGAGTCAGGGGGATTTTCTACAGTTATTGCTGAATGTCTAAAATCAATGAGTACTGTTTATTACACATTTACTTTAAATATCACATTACAATTGTTTAATTAAGAAACCTAACCTTTCAGAAAAACGTCATGTATATTTGTGTTACCCACAATATCAGTGTGGTCAGGTTTATCGAATACAAGACTCAGCTCTCACCTGCAGCAGACATGACTTCCTGTGCCAGCTTGGTTGCAGTCTTTTGCTGCTTGGGTTGAGGTACCAGAGGCCCGACATTGTCCATAAACTGAAGATCTGGAGCAATCCATGGCAGGCCAAGCTGCTGCTCTTGGATGATTCGATCGGCGTTCAGTGCTCGGTACACCAGCTGTTTGATCTCCTCCTCATTCATTATCCAGATGTCGTGGAACTTCTTAGCATCCACAGAGGCAAAATGTCTACCAAGAAAGTTACATGTTCAGTACATCCCCCACTATCTACAACCTTAGATATCGTAACAGTATTTAAAAAAAGTAGTATACCTACCTCCTCTGCACAATGGTAATTCAGATTGGTCTCTTACCTCCTTCCTTTCTGGAATCCCCAACTAGCACTAATTACTCCTCTTCTCCTCTGGGTGCCCCCTCAGCAAGCTAAGTGCTGGAAGAGCACACATGCGGGCGTGCTCCGAAGCTGGGCTGTGTGTGTCAATAGACACACGTGTGTCATCATAGCTAAGTCATGACCCCTGTTCCCTCCTCACAGGATTTGACTGACGGCAGCAGGAGCCAATGGCTGACGCTGCTGTCAGGGTCTCCTATGAGAGTAAAAAGACTGGGGAGAAGAGCTGCAGCCGGGAATGTGCTGGATTGTGAGAGGAGACAGGTAAATTTTCTGGGGGGCACAAGGGTTGAAACGTTTTGCATACATGTGACCAGTACAAACAGGATTTTGGATCAGTGTTTTTACCAGGTAAGTACTTAAGTTCTTCTGTCACTCTATTTTCTCATTCCAGAAAGTCTTATGTCTTTATGTTAACATTTCAACGTCTGCTTCCAAGAGCTCACACCCTAATTACCCTATGTGGCGCAGATTCCCCTTGTTTAGACCCCTGATATTTCACCAAAGCCCCTTAAGGGGCCTCCTAAAAATATTGTAAAATAATAAAAAATAAAGCTGTAATTGTAGTTTGTTTTTTTTAGACACCATTCACTGCCCTACTGACACCAACCTCTGCCCTACTGACACTGTCAACTGCTCTACTGACACTGCCCACTGCCTTCTGGAACCATCCACTGTCCTGCTGGCACCTTCTACTGCCATACTGCCACCGTCCACTGCCATACTGCCACCGTCCACTGCCCTACTGACACCAATCTCTGCCCAACGAACACTGACACCATCCACCGCCATACTGGCACCACCCACTGCCATACTGACACTGTCAACTGCTCTACTGACACTGTCAACTGCTCTACTGACACTGCCCACTGTCCTGCTGGAACCGTCCACTGTCCTGCTGGAACCGTCCACTGTCCTGCTGGCACCTTCTACTGCCATACTGCCACCGTCCACTGCCATACTGCCACCGTCCACTGCCCTACTGACACCAATCTCTGCCCAACGAACACCGCCCACTGACACCATCCACCGCCATACTGGCACCACCCACTGCCATACTGACACTGTCAACTGCTCTACTGACACTGCCCACTGTCCTGCTGGAACCGTCCACTGTCCTGCTGGAACCGTCCACTGTCCTGCTGGAACCGTCCACTGTCCTGCTGGAACCGTCCACTGTCCTGCTGGAACCGTCCACTGTCCTGCTGGAACCGTCCACTGTCCTGCTGGAACCGTCCACTGTCCTGCTGGAACCGTCCACTGCCCTACTGACACCAATCTCTGCCCAACGAACACCGCCCACTGACAACATCCACCGCCATACTGGCACCACCCACTGCCATACTGACAATATATATATATATATATATATATATATATATATATATATATACACACACACACACACACACACACACGCATATGTGTGAGCTTTGGGGTGCACATAGGCACCTATGGTTTGTATGTATAATGGCAATAAATAGAGCCGAGATCTCAAGTAATTAAAACGACATGCACTGTGTATAAGGGTTTGAAGTTACAGGGAAGTGAGCTAAAACTTAAAAAAAAAAAAAAAAGAGTCTATGCAATAGAAGAAAAAGTCCCTTTTCATCAGCTATGGGCATGCTGGATTTATTCAACATTCCAAAACCATGGGTCTTAATATAGAATTTACCTTATTTGTGGCTATAACACCCTTTACTATTCTGGAAAGACTTTCCTCAAGATTGTGTCTTTTGCATAAAAAAGTCTTTGTGTGATCAGGTGTTGCACATGCTATGGCGAAGACGAAGGGCTTATACCTACTCTGGTGGAAAGGATGGAGATAGATTTCTCTCCATGTTTACCCTTATGTACATTTCTGGACAATGGAAGTGAAGGCAAGAAGAAAAAACTATGATATACTAAGACTGGCCACACTGTGACTTATCAGTCCTTGTAGAGCCGCTCCAAGCAAGAGTGCAGTTTGCTTCCCCGCTGGTGCTCAGGAATATCTCACACATACTGAATTGCCAGTAGAAAAGGAGGCCACTCATCCAGCCTGATCCATTTGGACCAGGGGTGTCAAACTCAATTTCATCGTGGGCCGCATCAGCATTATGATTGCCCTTAAAAGGGCTGGTTGTATCTGTAAGATTAGATGTCCAGCGCATCCCCTCCCCATATATTAGATGTCAAGGGCCACCCCACCATCAGAAGTTGAGTCCCCCACTCTCCCTTACATCACAGTGCACCCCCCTTTCCTTATGCTGCTGCTGGGAAGAAGCTGGATGCATTGCTTGAAAGCAGAAAGCAGGGGTCTGCAGGGGGACCAGAGGTGGGCTTGAGCTCTCCTGCAACTGCAGGGGAGATGCGAGGGCCACATAAAATGGCCTGGAGGGTGGATTCGGCCAGCGGGCCTTGTGTTTGACACCTGTGATGTAGAGTGTTATATGACCATCTTTACCCAGTGCTGCCCCACTTCCTACACCTACTGATGCATCTTGCCCCACCCACCGGGGCTCAGGGGAGGTGTCCCTCCTGCCCACCCCATGTTCCATCTCTGGATTTGCCAGTTATATTCTGGAAGAAATCCCAACACTCACCCAAAACTAGCTAAATGCAGCCAAGACCTCTCTCCCTCTCTCAGCATTGGCTAAATGGACAGTATTCCGGCATTCAATTAATAGAAAATAACTGACCTTATCTTCCTCTGCAGTTCCTTGTATTGCTCCACAATCCTCTTAAAGTCATCAGTCAGCGACTGGTTGTCCTCCTTGTATTGCTTGATCTGTTTGTCAAGTTTTATTCTTAGATTGTTCAAAACATCTTGCAACCTTTGTTAGAAAAAATATAAAAAACCCAGCAGCGATTAAATACCACCAAAAGAAAGCTCTATTTGTGTGATTTTTTTTACGTGGGTACAGTGTTGCATTAAAGTGCAATTGTTATTCACAGTGCTGAAAGCTGTAAATTGGCCTACGCAGGAAGGGGGAGAAAGTGCCCAGTAGGCAAGTGGTTAAAAGCAAAAATCATTGTCACAAAGATAGAATCTGGTCTAAATTTTTACAGCTGTCACCAGAACGAGTGGTGACAGGAACACCTGTTCTGGTGACATTGGGGGCAATCAAAGGGTTGTCAAAATGTGTACCTAGCATTTATTTGTGTACTGTGTAGGAAGTGCTTTTTCTAGGGGAACGCATGGATCCGTGTCCCTGCTTCACCTACTGACAGAACGGCGATCTGCCTTGTTTACAGCAAGGCCATAATACACACCATGTTTGGAGGTCAAATGACACATCACCTCAAAAACACGATACCAAGAGTGAAGTTTGGAGGTGGGAACATCCTGGTGTGGGGTGGTTTTTCAGCATACAGTAATGGAAAACTTCATATCATTGAAGGAACGATGAATGGAAAGATTAACCAAGACATTCTTGATAAAAAATCTGTTGCCATCTACCAGGATGATGAAGATGAAATGAGGGTGGACATTTCAGCAAGACAATGATTCCAAACACAAAGCACAAAGAATGTGCCTATGTGTGTGGTTTCAGTGTAGTGTTGTGCAGACTCACTTGTGATTTCTTCTCTCCTCAGCGACGGTTGAAAATACCACCGAGAGGAGAGATTACATCACTTTCCCCTTCCTGTGTTTACACAGGAAGAGGGTGGGTGGCGGACGCGCAGATTAGCTGGGAGCAATCCGGAGGGGGCGGACAAAAACGAACAGCCGCCCCCTCATCCCGGATCACTCCTGAAGCCACAGGAACTGCATGTACCGGGGGGGTTCCGGTCGGACCTCCGACCCACATCTAGGCAGGGACGTACAGGTACGCCAATGTGCCTGTACGTGCCATTCTGCCGACGTAAATGTACATGCGGCGGTCTTTAAGTGGTTAATTTCTGAACTTATTTGTTTTGGTTTCTTTATATGTATGGATTGCATGGGTTGCTACCGACAACCCATATATTTAACTAGAAAAATGGTGACTTGTTTAAGACCTATTTTACCCACTGTATATACACGATCCGGCACACAGGTGCCGCCCTGTAACAGTAAAACTGCTATAGGGTGGACCTGAACCGGTTAATATGAGGTTTCTTTGAATGTGTTGGATTGCTCTAAGTACACACGATCATTTTTCAGCATGAAAAAAAAAAACGTTTTTAAAAACGTCATTTTAAATTATCGTGTGTGGGCTTCACATCATTTTTCAGGTTCTGAAAAAACGACAAAAAAACATTCGAACATGCTGCATTTTTGAACGATGTTTTAAATGTCGTTTTTCGGGTTGTAAAAAATGATAGTGTGTGGGCTAAAACGAAGTTTTAAACCCACGCATGCTCAGAAGCAAGTTATGAAACGGGAGCGCTCGTTCTGGTAAAACTACCATTCGTAATGGAGTAAGCACATTCATCACGCTGTAACAGACAGAAAAGCGCAAATCGTCTTTTACTAACTCGGAATCAGCTAAAGCAGCCCAAAGGCGAATAGAACTTCCCATTTAGAGTGCCGTCGTACGTGTTGTACGTCACCACGCTTTGTTCATCATTTTTTAAAAACGATGGTGTGTGGGCTATGTCGTTTTTAATGATGAAGTTGGATAAACTTCGTTTTTTTTCATGCTGAAAAATGATCGTGTGTACGCGGCATTAGAGTGGTGGTTGGTGAAGTTACCTTGTGATCTTTCTCTTCTGCTGGGATTTAGTGATGGTGTTCTCCTCATCCCTCTTCCTCAGCACTTGGAAGTTGTACTCCAATTTTTCTTGATTCAGTTGAAAGGTGGCTTTAATGTGCTGAAGCTGCTGCTGGAGGATCTGTGCCCATCAGAGAGAGGAAAATTATTGTATATGGTATCTGAGTGGGACCTCCACAATTTATTTATTGGTATTCCTGCTCTTGTGACGGCTCTCCCATAGATTAAAGTGGGAGCACAATTTATAAAAGCCACTTAGGCCTTGTACACACGAGGGAATATATCCGCTGTAAACGGTCCCCGGACCGTTTACAGTGCATATTTACGCCGGGCTGTTTGATCCAATGGCTGTACACACCATCGGATCAAATTCCTCGCCGGCGGACAGCGCGGTGACGTTGACGCCGCCACGTCACCGCCACGTCACCACACCAGGAAGTAAACACTTCCGCGCGCATGCATCGGATCCATTCACAGGATACGACGCATGTGCGGGCAGATATGTCCGCTGGTTTGCCGTACTAACCAGCAGACATATCCGACGGGCAGCTCTCCGGCGGAAAAATTTCAAAGCGTGCTTTGAAACTTTTCCGCCAGAGGAATCCGGCCAAAACGGTCTGTTTGCCCCTACAGACGAGCGGATTTTTCGGCTGAAATGGTTCGTCGGACCATGTTCAGCGGAAAAATTCCCTCGTGTGTACAAGGCCTTAGACTTTCAAGTGAAACACACTTTCTATAGGCACTTCAACAATATAGTGCAACCACACTTTATATAAAACTTTTGACATTAGAATGGGACCACACTTTCTATAGGCACTTCAACAATATACCATATGTACTCGAGTATAAGCCAAGTTTGTTTTTTTGTGCTGAAAATGCCCCTCTCGGCTTATACTCGAGTCACCTTTTTGCGCCTGATCTCCTGGACTTTGGGGACCCAGTACCAGCAAGAGGCATATAGCACAGAAAGAGGGTAATACTTATTCGGCTGTTACAGAAGGAATACTGGGTCCCATGAATTGTAAATTTTATGGTCAAGCATCTCTTCTGGAACCACTCTTGTTAACTACAACTGCCACTAAGCCTCTTGCCGCGTACAAACTACCGTTTTTCGGGTTGTAGAAATGTTTTTTTTTTTATGTCATTAAAAACGATCGTGTGTGGGCTCCAGAGCATGTTTCACGATGTAAAAAATGGGCTTTGTGTGGGCTTTAACGACGTGAATAAAACGTGCATGCTTAGAAGCAAGTTATGAGACGGCAGCGCTCGTTCTGGTAGAACTAGCTTTCGTAATGGAGTAAGCACATTCATCACGCTGTAACAGATTGAAAAGCACGAATCGCAGCCCAAAGGGTGGCGTCATCCGCGTGGAACTTCCCCTTTATAGTGCTGTCGTACATGTTGTACATCACCGCGATTTGCTAGAGTATTTTTTTTTTCATGAACGTGTGTAGGCAAGGCCGTTTTAACGATCGGGTTGAAAAAAAAATTTTTTTCTAGACCATTAAAAATTTCATTTTTTACAACCCGAAAAACGGTCGTGTGTACACGGCATCTCTTTTTCATTGTTATGTTATAGCAGTAGTAGAGTCTTATCAGCACAGGGCCCTTTCACATGGGGCAAACTTTTTCGGTCTCTGCTTTGCTCAACGGGGATCGCTCCCTCAATCTCTGCTGAGCCGGCAGATGACAGGTCTGTCTCTTTACACTGTGCAGGGACCGACCTGTCAGAGCGCCGCTCTCCCCTATGAGGGGTCAGTTGACCACGGACCGTAAAGTCCGTTGTCACCCGATCCGATCCTCTAGATAGATGGAAAATAGGGTTTTCCTCCGTCACACTTTGTAGGATCAGAGTGGGTCGGTTGTCAGCGGGCATGTCACCGCTGACATCCGTGGCTCCACAGAGGAGCATGGAGTGCCCGTTCAGGTCCACCTAAAAAACTGGCAGGGGAACCTGAACGGTCCGCCCTGTGAAAGGGCCCTTAGTTTCAGGCCGCGTACACACGACTAAACAAATCCGATGAAAACGGTCGGACAGACCGTTTTCATCGGATATTTCTGCTGGGCTATTTTGGTTTGATCAGTGTACACACGATCAAAACAAAATCCCTGTGGACAGACAGCGCAGTGACGTTGACACCGCCACCTCACCACTACAGGAAGTAAAATACTTCCACGCATGCGCCGAATCCATTCGGCGCATGCGGGAGATTTTTGTCTGCTGGTTAGGCGTACTAACCAGTGGACATGTCGGACGGACGGGTTTCCAGCAGACAAGTTTTAAAGCATGCTTTAAAACTTGTCTGCTGGAAAAACCTGTCTGCTCGCCCGTACACACGATCGGATTTGTCTGCTGAAACGGTCCGTCGGACCGGTTTCGGCAGATAAATTCGTCGTGTGTACGCGGCCTCAGATTCTACTTTGTAAATTAGTAATGAACCTAGGAAGATCTAGGGTCTGCTAGGAGATACTTCTACAAAAAAACAATATGTCCCTTTAAAAAAAGGGGGCACACTGACCTCAGACACAGAACTAGTATTACACATCTATATTGGAATGAGATAATATCAGGGATATATGGGGCCTATAGGTCAAAATGGATAGGCTTTCTTTAAGGTCCTCAATTTATGGACTTTTTTACAATAAACAATGCTGCATGTGGCTATCGTGTGAACATGGACAGAAAATATAACACTGACCTGCACATCGGTCTCCAGTTTGATCTTGATAATGTTGTATTCCTCGCCATCCTGCACCCGCAGCTGGTTCAGCTGTTTCTCGCACTCCTCCACCTTCTTCATACGGTTTAACAGATTCTCCATCTGTCATATACAATACACCAAATCAGAGTGCAGCTTATTCATTTACTTTATTTAATTTATGCTTTTTTTTTTGTTAAAGACTAAACACAATAAAAATCAATTTTAAAGCGGATGGTTCAGCAGAAAAAAATATTAAAAGCCAGCAGCAACAAATACTGCAGCTGCTGACTTTTAATATTAGGACACTTACCTGTCCTGGAGTCCAGCGGCGTCCGCAGCAGAGGATGAGCGATCGCTCGTCACCCTGCTGCTTCCCCCTCCATCCATGGTGAGGGAACCAGGAAGTGAAGCACTGCGGCTTCACTGCCCGGTTCCCTACGGCGCATGCGCGAGTCGCACTGCGCCCGCCGATTGGCTCCCGCTGTGTGCTGGGAGCCGAGAGTTCCCAGCACACAACGGGGGGGGCGACAGGATGTCGCCAAAAAACCTGACTTTTGCCAGAGACTGCGGGCCGGAAGTGGTTGCAAATACCTGTCTTTAGACAGGTATCTGCACCCCCCTCCCCCCTGAAAGGTGTCAATTGTGACACCGGAGGGGGGGAGGGTTCCGATCAGCGGATCTTCACTTTAGGGTGGAGATCCGCTTTAAGTCAATATATTGGTGCAATTGTAGTAGTACACTGCACTTTTATGGCTTGCTATACTCAAATCGACCAAGTAAATGTTGCTTAGCCCTGGTGCGATTTGACTTGCAATCTGACATGTCAAATCGATGGCATTTAAAGAGGAACGCTGAAAAACAGGGGGAAAAAACCTGCATAGCATACTAGCTCATTATGTGGCACTTACCTGATATCGAAGCCCTTGAAGTCCTCCTCGTTCACCGCCGCCATTGTCCGCTCGCAGATATTTCCTGTTTTCGCCGCTCCGGTGATGTGATTGGCCGGAGCGGTGATGACGTCACTCTCACAGATGCGTGCGGGAATACGGCATTAACCCTGGCTATGCCATTAAGAAAAAAAATGGACTTTCAGTGCGCCTGCACCGTTGTCTACGATATAAGTCTAAAGGAGAACGAAGATTCGCAGTCCAAGGTCACGGCTGTGGAATGCGCTACCAACTTACATCCGAATGGAAGAAAATCATTGGGCCTTCAGAAAAAAAACTCAAGACCCACCTCCTCTGAAGGATAAGGTAGAAAATGAATACCAAGCGCCTTGAAGCGATTCAGTTCGCATTTGTAGCACTATACAAGTTATTCACTCACTCATGCATGCGCCGTAGACATCGGTGCCTGTAATTAGTGTAAATATCTCCTAAACCTCCTCCTCTCCCCCTCCCTCCCTGCAACCTTCTGGGACACGTCACAGGACCCAGAAGATTGCCTGACCATTATGAAGGTGCGGCGTGACTTGCGCATGCACAGTGCACACCTGGCTGTGAAGTCGCAAGCTGTCAGAGCCGGTTGCTCACACTTGCAATGCCCGGCGCTGGGGAGAAAAGCGAGGATTCGGGTGACTGCATCTCTGGATCATGGGACAGGTGAGTGTGTTTATTAAGAGTCAGCAGCAGCACTTTTTGTAACTGCTGAATTTTAACCACTTCCATACAGGGCATTTTCACCCCCTTCCTGCCCAGACCAATTTTTAGTTTTCAGCACGCGCACTGGGTCCCGAGGAAGGGGGCGAGCACGCCCCCTAGCGGCCGGAAATACAAGGACGTCATATGACGTCCAGTCTAAAAGACAGAGGGTTCCTGCCAACGTCATTTTACAATGGCTCAGTAGGGAATAGGTTAATCAACCCAAAAATTGCATTTTTTTTTTTTCTGAAAGCGTAGACTCTCCATACAGTGCTGTGCAAAAGTATTTGCCCCCTTCCTGATTTAAATGCATATTTGTTACACTTAAATGATTCGGATCATAAAACAAATTTTAATATTACGCATAGGTATCCCGAGTAAGTACAAAATGCAGTTTTTAAATGATGATTTTATTTATTAAAGCAAAAAAAGCTTGCCTGGCCCTATGTAATATAGTGATTGCCCCCCGTAAACATGAATGAACTGTGATTAACACATTTTTGGGGAAACAGAGTTAAATTTATATGCAGAGTACATCAAGCAAAATGCCAGGATCTATGAATCACAAGCTGGAATTAAGATCACAGGGAAAAATATCAACAACCTGAGATATGCAGATGATACCACAATAATGGCAGAGAGTTAAGAAGAACTAAATAGTCTCTTAATGAAGGTGAAAGAGGAGAGCGCAAAAGCTGGCCTGAAATTGAACATTAAGAAAACTAACATCATGGCAACTCCTTGGGAAAATAGAAGGAGAAGAAACAGTGATGGGTTTTGTCTTCCTAGGCTCCAAGACGGCAGACGTTGACTGTAGCCATGAAATTAAGAGACACTTGCTTCTTGGGAGGAAAGCAATGTCAAACCTAGACAACATTATACGAAGCAGAGACATCACCCTACCGACAAAGTGCGGTATAGTCAAAGCTATGGCATTCCCAGTAGTACCCTATGGTTGTACCATAAGGAAGGCTGAACGCCAAAGAATTTATGCTTTTGAACTATGGTGTTGGAGAAGACTATTAAAAGTCCCTTGGACGGCAAGAAGATCAAACCAGTCAATCTTGAAGGAAATCAACCCTGAATATTCATTGGAAGGACAGATGCTGAAGCTGAAACTCGAATACTTTGGCCAACTAATGCAAAGAGAGAACTCATTGGAAAAGACCCCGATGCTGGGAAACATGGAAGGAAAAAGGAAAAAGAGGACAACAGAAAACAAGATGGATAGATAGCATCATCAAAACAATGAACATGAAGTTAAGAAAGCCCTGGGAGGCAGTGGAGAACAGAAAAGCCTGGCACGTTATGGTCCATGTGGTCGTGAAGAGTCGGACACGACTAAACAATTGAACAACAAGAGTCTCAGAAGCCACTGTCCATCAACTGCTTGCGGGGAAACACAGGAGAGAGGCTTGATGTCATGGGCTTTGGGTTTGTGTGTGCGTGTCAATACATGTAGAATTGAGCGGATGGGATGTAGTTCTTCGTCAGGAGAAAGCACACATGGTAGTTTCCTGTCAGGAAAGCACACAGAACATTTGGTAACTTGTGTTCAGTAGGGATTCTCAGGTGTTTTCTAGTGTGTTCTCAGGTGATCCTAGTGAGATCCTCCCTGAGTGAGCTGGTCAAAAGCTGTCATCTGTACTGTGCAAATCATCTCCAGCCTGGTAATTTCTGGACCCGTAGCCAGTTGTACAAAAGTAATGTGTATACACATAACTGCAGGGTGGGGAAAGGCTCAGGTGGGTTTAGACTAGGATCTGAACACGTCTGAGCTCATCCCTAGTCTGCAGCCCTATTTTTTTTTATCAAGTGGGTTTAATAACACTTTATATTTTTTAAATGCTTACTCAGAAATATGGAAATTTTCAGCCATTACCTCCTTGTCCTGGCGATTTTGCATGCCCTGTTCCCACCTCTTTCGATCCTTGTCCAACAACTCTCTTCGTTCTTGTTCAAATGATTTCTACAAGACATGGAAATTGAGGATTAGCGTACAGGTTAGGATGGGGAATGAAATAGTTGGGATAATTTATCAAAATGATACAATGCCAATGAGCAATGGGTGGTAGTTATTTAAGAGTTCAGCCTAAAATTATATTTAAGGCCGCGTACACACCATCGGACATATCCGATGAAAACGGTCCGCGGACCATTTCCATCGGATATGTCCGATCGGGAGTTTGATCCGATGGCGTGTACACACCATCGGATCAAATTCCCCGCCGCCGGACGGCGCGGTGACGTGGCGGTGACGCGGCGGTGACGTTGACGCCGCCGCGTCACCGCCACGTCACCGCACCAGGAAGTAAAACACTTCCGCGCATGCGCCGAATCCATTCGGCGGCGGCGCGGCGGCGGTAGGGGACGACATGTCTGCTGGTAAGTGTACTAACCAGCAGACATGTCGGGCGAACAGATTCCCACCGGATAGATTTCAAAGCATGCTTTGAAATCTGTCGGGTGGAGAAATCTGTCCGCTAGCCCATACACACGAGCGGAGATGTCTGCTGAAACGGTCCATCGGACCGTTTTCAGCGGACATATCCCCTCGTGTGTACGAGGCCTAAGAGTTACACCACATGAATTCTGAAATCATTCAGGTTGTCTAAAACTGGCCAAACACATATGCCGCGTACACACGACCGTTTTTCATGTCATGGAAAAAAAAAGTTTTTCTCGATGGGATTCCTCTCAAGCCTGCCTGGCGTACACACAATTGTGATAAAAAATGCTCTAACAAAGCGCGGTGACGTACAACACGTACGACGGCACTATGAAGGGGAAGTTCCATTCGAATGGCGCAACCCTTCAGGTTGATTATGCAAATTTATTTTCTCATAACTTGCTTTTGAGCATGCATGTTTTTTTCCCAGATGTTAGCCTACTCACTACCATTTTTCACAACGAGAAAAAAAATTGATTTTTAGACCAAATGTTCATATTTCTCAGTGCAAATTCTTCTGTATTCGAAAATTTGTTTCCCACAGGGGTTAACTCGTGCCATGAGGAACCGCCGTGGGACCCCAGAAGAGGAGGATCGGGGCCCAGTGGAGGCAAGTATGACATGTTTGTTATTTTATTTATTTTTTTAAAGTGAACCTTTAGTGTCACTTTAAGTCTGATACAAGCAGCAGCAAATGAAGTATTAATTTACTAATAGAGATAAGGAAAAGCTAGGCTGTACCTCAATGAGCAGGAGTTCTTCCCGATGGGTCTTGATGAGGTTTTTCACCTGGTTCTCCATCCTCTCGATCAGCAGGTCAATGTCTTCAGCCTGTTTTTTTAGATCTTTTACATACTGGTCATCTTTCCTCTTCAGCTCCTAAAAAAGTTCAGGAGTACACATACAAATACTTCAACTTCCTGGATCCAATCGGTGCACAAACAGGTCATCAGAACCCTCACCTCAGTGCCGCCCGAGTGTACACACAGACCTTTCAAAAGAATTACGGTTCTCTTGAAAGGCAAGAACGCTGTACGCGTACGACGAGCATGCGCTCATCACATTCGATGCCGTCGCCGCCATCTTGCTTCACCCTACCAATGCCGTGGAAGCTACCGCGCTTGCGTCTTAGTCATTTGAGCATGCGCGGGTTTCCACAGCGACGGGTAAGTATACACACTCTTGGGTTTCTCGTCGGGAAACAGGCCGAAAAAAAATCTTGACGAGAAAATAGAGAGCAGATCTCTATTTTTCTCGTCGAGATTCTGGCCAGATTTCCAGATGAGAAACCTGAAAGCCTCGTACACACGTTCGGTTTATTGGGGAAGAAAGCTCTGCCAGCAATTTTCTTGCTGGTTCTTGCAGAGAAAACCGAGCGTGTGTACGAGACTTGACACAATGTTTTTGTTTTAGCGCTCTTTAGCTTGTTCTCACCTCATTTTCCTACTATGTTTTTCTAAAATCCGAATGTTGCTCTGGACAAATAAATATCAATGAAACATAAAACTACTATTTAATACATCCAGGGGTAACAAACAACTTTGCAAATAGAAGGTCTGACTTTTATTTCCCTGCATTCGGAGAGCTATAATCACAGGCCCATATCAGTAGGACGAATATATGTCTCCAATCCAGGATCATAAACAAAGAGTATCAAGGATCTTCTAGATGTGCATTCTGCTTTGCACATCGCTTGACTGGACTTGCATGCATTTGTGGATGGGCATTGCTTAGCTACACCTTTGCAAGGTCTGCCTGCCTTGTTTAGTTTGTGCTCTGTTTCTCCAGTGATTACATGAGTGCACTACAGTATAATAATCCCCCTTTATGGCTCTTGGCATTGAAGACATTGGAGTGGGTTTATTAAAGAGGAAGTAAACTCCCCTGGTTTGTTTGTACTTATAGGCAAGCCTATAATAAGGCCTATAGACAGTGGCGGTGCGTCCATAGAGGGCGCAGGACCGCCGCCCCCTCTCTCCTGCACCGCTCTATTACTAATAGATAGATTTATGCATGAATCTATCTATTGTCGTGGCTGCCGCCCCCAATTCATGTGCCTGGCCCCTTGTCGGGCGCCGGGCATATGAATTACAGTGGCAGGTGTGTTTTGTAAGTGCCTGTGGGCTCTCAAAGGCTTCCAAAATGGGAAGCAGCGAGCTCACTGCTGTGCGTTTGCTGATTACTCAGTGGTGTGCTAAGGAAGCAAATACATTGCTTCCCTAACACTGACCCGCCTCTCAGCCAATTAGGTGCACCGGGTTTGGTTACCTGTCACCTGATTGGCTGAAGCGACAGGCGCTGTGATTGGACGTCTATCAGGCGTCCAATCACAGCGTCACTGTCATAGTAGAAGACGGAAGAGCACGGGAGAAGACATTGAGGACTCGGAGGACAGCGCAATGAAGGGCACACTGGCAGAATTTGATGGGGTAAACTGGCAGCACACTGGCAACATTTGATGGGGCAAACTGGCAGCACATTGGCAACATTTGAGGGGGGTAAACTGGCAGCACACTGGCAACATTTGATGGGGCAAACTGGCAGCACACTGGCGGGATTTTGATGGGGCAAACTGGCAGCACACTGGCGGCATTTGATGGGGGCAAACTGGCAGCACACTGGCGGCATTTGATGGGGGCAAACTGGCAGCACACTGGCGGCATTTGATGGGGGCAAACTGGCAGCACACTGGCGGCATTTGATGGGGGCAAACTGGCAGCACACTGGCGGCATTTGATGGGGGCAAACTGGCAGCATTTGATGGGGGCAAACTGGCAGCACACTGGCGGCATTTGATGGGGGCAAACTGGCAGCACACTGGCGGCATTTGATGGGGCAAACTGGCAGCAATGGCAACAATTGGTTACAGTAGCTGCATTTGATGGCACAATGGAGGCAATTTAAGGCAGAGTGGCTGCGTTTGATGGGCACAGTGGCTGCATTTGATGGGGGTTTTTTTTTTTCAGTTTGTATGCACCCCCCAAAAATTTTGAGCACCAGCCGCCACTGCCTATAGATGATATTTAATATAAAGATCCACACCTGTCTTTCAATGAAGTTATGTAAACTATTGCAGTGGCCCAGTAATTGTGTAGAACGACATAATCCAAATGTCAGTTGTGCCCACCTGCTGCAGCTCCCCGATCAGCTTGTTCTTGGCCTCAATCAGCTGTGCACATTGTTTTTGCTGAGAGTTCAGTAGAGACCAGAGCTCCTGGGGAATCTTCTTCTCCCGACTCAGCAGCCACTTCTTGGTGATCGTCTGAAACTTCTCATAACTGCTCTTTGCTTCATTGTCAATCTTCTCAACCCTGGAGGAGGAACACAGAGGACACATCAATCCTACAATCCAGATGAAAACCACAGAAGCCTGGAATTGAATCTACAGAAAAGATCCGGGTTATCATTGTAGTAACAACAGAGGACTATATACTTACAAATCATTCATAAGCCCCATACACACGGTCGGAGTTTTTGACAAACTTCTAAATTCCCTGTTTTTTTTAAAAAATCCAACCGCGTGTACGCTCCATCAGACAAACTTTTTTGGCTTTCATCTGACAAATAATCGCTCTTCAAACAGACAAACTTTTCGACAAGCAAAAGTCCTACGGTGCAAAATCCTATCGTGTGTACATAAGTCAATCGGACTTTAGTCCAAAGTACAAACACGCATGCTCAGAACCAATGTTAAAATCAACCAACAATAGCAGAAGTTGACCAAAGGGTGGCAGTAAAAAGCAGAAAAGAGCAGAATAACCACGTAAATTGGTGAAAGTTGGCTGAAAAAGTCCTGCCATGTGTATGCATACCAAGTTCACGGCCAACGCCTTTCAAACAGAAATCCACAGAAAAGTTTGTTTGAAGTCTGACCATGTGTATGAGGCTTTACTGACATTGCGAAAAAGCTAATTCTGCACTGCCAGTATGCATGGTTACTGAGTTGGTAAGGTATAACATACTCTAAGCTGGTGCAAAGATCTCCACGCCGGTTGCAGTGAAGGGACCAGGCGCCTATGCACCATTCAGGGGTGTAGAAGTATCATCAGAGAAAAGAAGGAACTCCGCTCACCGACCCAGTGCATGAACATGTGAATGAGTGTGGCCTCAGCCAGTGCTGCTCCAGCCATGCCCTCTGACATGTTTCACCTCGTACACTGGGGCTTGGTCATAATCCCTGGTGTCCGAGGCGAAACATGTCAGAGGGTGTGGCTGGAGTGGCACTGGCTAAGGGCCACACTCATTCACATGTTCATGCACTGGGTCAGTGAGTGGTTTTCTTTCCTTTCTCTGATGATACATAGTTGGTAAGGCTGAATAAAGACACCAGTCCATTCAGTTAAACCTGTGTGTGTGGGTGCTAATGGCATTACCAATTTCCATATCCTTGTACATTCTGGTTGCTAAGAAACATGGCTAATAGATTTATTATTTTATCTACACTCTCCACTGGTACCACCAACTGTGGAAGGGAGTTCCGTATCCTTACCACTTATACAATAAACAACCGCAGTTATACGGCGGCAGGTCGGCTCTGCTGGGCGAGAGCACGTAGCTATACGTCACCTCGCTCAGCAGCCAATAGGGGCACGCGCGGCGCCCCCCCGCTCGCCCCTGACTCCCGTGCGCCTGCCCGGCGGGCACGAATGCCGCCAGGCACACGCGATCGATCATTACAGAGCGAGGACTAGGAGCTGTGTGTGTAAACACACAGCTCCCGGTCCTGTCAGGGGTGAAATGCCTGACCGTCTGTTCATACAATGTATGAACAGCGATCAGTTATTTCCCCTAGTGAGTCCACCCCCCCCCCCCTACAGTTGTAAACACACCCAGGGAACATACTTAACCCCTTTCCCACCCCCTAGTGTTAACTCCCTCACTGCCAGCGGCATTTTTATAGTAATCCAATGCATTTTTATAGCACTGATCGCTATAAAAATGCCAATGGTCCCAAAAATGTGTCCGAAGTGTCCGCCATAATGTCACAGTACCGATTAAAAAAAAAAAAAAAAAATCGTTGATCGCCAACATTACTAGTAAAAAAAAAAAATATTAATAAAAATGCCATAAAACTACACCCTATTTTGTAAACGCTATAACTTTTTCGCAAACCAATCAATAAACGCTTATTGCGAAAGAAAAATTACGAAAAATATGTAGAAGAATATGTATCGGTCGAAACTGAGGAAAAAAGTTTTTTTTATATATTTTTGGGGGATATTTATTATAGCAAAAAATATAATTTTTTTTTCTAAATTGTTGCTCTGTTTTTGTTCATAGCGCAAAAACTAAAAACCGCAGAGGTGATCAAATACCACCAAAAGAAAGCTTTATTTGTGGGGAAAAAAGGACGCCAATTTTGTTTGGGAGCCACGTCCCACGACCGCGCAATTGTAAGTTAAAGCCACGCAGTGCCGAATCGCAAAAAGTGCTCTGGTCTTTGACCAGCAATATGGTCCAGGGTTTAAGTGGTTAAGCTTAAACCAGTCTCATCCAACTTCATTGTATAGCCATATGCCTTCTTTAGAGACCTTGGGTTAAATAGTTTCCTCCCAATGCTAGAGTACCCATTTGTATATTACGAACATATTCCCCCCTAAAGCGGAGTTCCGCCGAAAAATTTTTTTTTTAAAAGTCAGTAGCTACAAATACAGCAGCTGCTGACATTTAATAAATGGACACTTACCTGTCCTGGGCGCCCGCAATGTCTGCACCCAAAGCCGATCAGTCTTTCGGCTCTCGGGTGGAGGTGCCACCATCTCCAGTGAGGGAATCATGTAAAATCAGGGGTGTCAAACTCAATTTTATCATGGGCCGCATCAGCATTATGGTTGCCCTCAAAAGGGCCGGTTGTATCTGTAAGATTAGATGTCCAGCGCATGCCTTCCCCTTACATTAGATGTCAAGAGCCCCCCCACCATCAGAAGTTGAGTTCCCCCTCTCCCTTACATCACAGTGCACCCCCCTTTCCTTATGCTGCTGCTGGGAAGAAGTTGGATGCATTGCTTGAAAGCAGAAAGTAAGGGTCTGGAGGATGACTGGAGAGGTGCGAGGGCCGCATGAAATGGCCTGGAGGGCCGCATTCAGCCCGCGGGCCTTGTGTTTGCCACCTCTGATGTAAATAGATCAATCCTCTAAAATTGGAAGAATAGCATAGTTTTGTATTTCTCTAATTTTGGAGGATTGATCTATTCACGTGGATGTTAGTCCATATATTTAATCATGTTTCTAATAAATCTTTTTTCATATTAAACTGCATGGTCATAATTTTTCCTACATTTCAGTCTGTACTCTACAGCTGTCCCTCCCCTTTTTATTGACTGATGTGAATGAACAATATAAATGTAAAGTGCTGTGTAAATTGAGGGCGCAATATAAAGTACATGAAATAAATAAATAAATGAACTCATCCTATACCTCAATCTCTTCAGCTCTTCCTCTGTGGCCCGCCGCTGGGTTTCTCTGGCATCTGCAGCAATCTGTATATTTGTCACCAGCTGGGTGCCATCACTCACCAGTTTACCGAGCCTCTGTGGTAAAAAGACAATTGGCATAGCTTTTAACTTTCCATTTAACTTGTCATTGAGATTCCTTATGCCCCGTACACAGCATCGGAAATTCCGACAGCAAAACTCCGATGCAAGCTTTTTTGAATGGAAATTCTGACCGTGTGTATCCATCGGAATTTTGCTGTCTGAATTTCCTCCAACAAAAGATTGAGAGCTGGCTCTTAAATTTTCTGATGGAAAAAATTGCTATTGGAAAATTCGATCGTCCTGTAGCAATTCCGATGCGGAAACAATTCGACGCATGCTCAGAAGCATTCAACTTAATTTTTTCGGCTTGTCGTAGTTTTGTATATCAACTGCGTTCTTGGTGGTCGAAAGGTCAGAGAACTTATGTGTGACCGTGTGTATGCAAGCCAAGCTTGAGTGGAATTCCATTGGAAAAACCATCCAAGGAAACCGGCTGGTTTCCAGAAGTCATCCATCGGAGCTGTACTGTGGGCGTGAATCATTTACAAGCCTTGTTTTTTAGAAAAGACGGGTACAGTGTGCTATATAGAGGGGCTGGCATAGACTTCATAATATGGATTAACAAACATTTTAATGCTGAACTCTGCCCCACAGCACATTTTTTAAGACCCCTTTCCCACTGGGGCGGTTTTCAGGCGCTTTAGCGTTAAAAAAGCCAGAGTGTGAAAGTGGTTTTAGCGTTAAAAAAAGCAAAATAAAGCGCCTGAAAGAAGCCTCATCTGCAATCCCAATGTGAAAGCCTGAGTGCTGCAAGCAGCTTCTTTGCAGCGCTTTAGGAGCATTGAATACACCTCTCCTAAAGCCCCCTTCCCATTGAGGGAACTGTCTTTAACGTCAAAGCGCCTGAAAAATGCCCTAGTGTGAAAGGGGTCTTAGTGGAGCTTTACCAGCAGCGGCGGTCCGTTTATAGAGGGCGCTAGATCGCTGCCCCCTCTGGCTCCGCACCGCCACTGAAAATAACATACATTCATGCATTGCATGAATGTATGTTATTGTTGCCAGCTGCCGCTGGTTTATTCAGGTGGCCGGACATTGAGCGCCGACCGCCTGAATAACGGCAGCTGGTTAGCTGTGCGGAAGTGCCTATCAGAGCCAGCGGCTCTGATAGGCTTTCCGAGTACAGCCCTCGTCTCCCAGATGCTTTATCCAGGGAACGTACGGGGTGCGTTCCTTGGATAAGACTGATGGCCGTCTCAGCTAATCAGGTGCGCCGATTCTGGTTATTAGTAACCTGATTGGCTGAGGCGTCACCAAGGCAGGAGAAGACATCGAGGGACGTGGAAGGATTAAGGTAAGTGCATATTACAGGGCACAGTGGCGACAATGGGCATTAATGGGCACAGTGGCGACAAAGGGCAAAGTGGCATCAAGGGCAAAGTGGCGACAATGGGCACAGTGGCGACAATGGGCACAGTGGCGACAATGGGCACAGTGGCGACAATGGGCACAGTGGCGACAATGGGCACAGTGGCGACAATGGGCACAGTGGCGACAATGGGCACAGTGGCGACAATGGGCACAGTGGCGACAATGGGCACAGTGGCGACAATGGGCACAGTGGCGACAATGCGCACAGTGGCGACAATGCGCACAGTGATATGCACAGTGACATCAAGGGTACAGTGGCATCAAGGGTACAGTGGCATCAAGGGCACAGTGGCATCAAGGGCACAGTGGCATCAAGGGCACAGTGGCATCAAGGGCACAGTGGCATCAAGGGCACAGTGGCGACAATTAAAGGGCACAGTGGCGACAATTGAGGGGCACAGTGGCGACAATTGAGGGGCACAGTGGCGACAATTGAGGGGCACAGTGGCTGCGTTTGGCATGGCACAGTGGTGACAATTGATGGCACAGTGACTGCGTTTGATGGCATGGCACAGTGACTGCGTTTGATGGCATGGCACAGTGACTGCGTTTGATGCCATGGCACAGTGACTGCGTTTGATGCCATGGCACAGTGACTGCGTTTGATGCCATGGCACAGTGACTGCGTTTGATGCCATGGCACAGTGACTGCGTTTGATGGCATAGTGACTGCATTTGATGGCATGGCACAGTGGTGACAATTGATGGCACAGTGGTTGCGTTTGATGGCACAGTGGCTGTGTTTGATGGCATGGCACAGTGGTGACAATTGATGCCACAGTGGCTGCAATTTTTTTATTTTTTTCGTTTGCCCCCCCCCCTAAAATTGTGAGCACCAGCCGCCACTGTTTACCAGCATTCGGGCGCTGGCAATGTGAAAGGGCTCTGAAAGCACTCAGGCTTTGGGATTGCAGATGAGGCTTCTTTCAGGCGCTTTACAGGCTTTCTTTTAACGCCAAAGCGCCTGAAAAACAGCCCAGTGTGAAAGGGGCCTAATTGTATACATCAATGCAGCACAGCAGTGATGAGATTTGGGAAAAGGTCCTGTGCTACTTTGGTGTGACTTACAATGCAGTTTGGCCCCATGGAATATGCAAACCACATTCAAAACACATTCAAAGTCGCACTACGCGATCGAACTGCAAATTAGATCAAAATGGCATTGCAGCAGTGGGAACTGAGCCTAAAAATATTGTTTAGTGTCACTTTAAGAGTTGCCATAACTGTGAATTTCTTCCAACATAAAAAATAAATTGGGCCTGAAAATGTACAAAGAAGGTGTGCGAGGAATGTCTGCGAGGGGCCTATATTAAGTTGAAGGGGCCACTAACAGGGCCACTCCAGTTGTAGATCTCTATGGAGAAATGTATGGAATGCTTGATTATCAGTATAGATAAAGCCTCAGACATGCCACTTATGTGAAGTACGACGTGGCCCTTCATTGGACTCTCACCTGTCTGCTGTCCTCAATCTGCTTGTAACTCTTACGTTGTTCTTCATTCTGCTCCAATATGGAAGCCGGATCCTCGCCAAGTGCCTCTCTGAATGCCGGAAGAGAGAGGAAAATAGATTGACCACTTACACCGAATGTAAACAAGCTGATATGTCTGAGGCCAAAGGGGACCCTTTTAAAGTGGACAACGCAGCAACCCGACGGGTCTGCAATGATACATTCTATACTATACAGTATACATCAACATTGGCATTTTTCAAACAAAGCTCCACCTTTTATAAATAAAAAGAAGCCCAATCAGGTGACTGTACCAAGGCTTATGGCCCATACACACGATCCGAATATCGGATGAAAACGATCGTCCAATGATGGATCGTACGATTTTCGGATCGTGTGTACACTACTTTCGACAGCCGATCACGACCGTTCATCCGATTAAATTCGATCGGACAAGCGCGAAAATTTTTCTCGTCCGATGTCCGATCGTCCGATTTTCGTTTAGTCAGTACAGCCGTCATCCGACAATACAATACAATACAAATACATTACAACACGTGACATCACTTCCGATCGTTTTTTTCTATCGTACGAGAATTTGTGAGTTTAAAAACCTATTTTATTTTACTCGCGATTATTAAGCGAAAAAAGTCGTACGATCCGTCGGCCGATATTCGGATCTTGTGTATGGGCCATTAGAAGTGCAGTCTGGGAGAATAATGTCATTGGTTTGCTGCAGTCAAGAGGAAGCATTTTCTCAGTCTCCTCTCCTGGTCAATACAATAACTTTGTAGTAAGTCACAAGTGAGAGGATGCAATCCAGGCTGCTCTAAGGCTGGCCATAGAAGGACATACCTCCCAATGTTTTGAGATGAGACTGAGGGATACCTATTAGCAAAAGTACACACCCCCTGCCACACCCCCTTAAAGGAGAATTATACACTGAGAAATTCTTTAAATTGAAACTACTGTATATACTCGAGTATAAGCCAAGTTTTTCAGACCCTTTTGTTTAGGACTGAAAATACCCCCCTCGGCTTATACCTCTAGGCAGTACCTGAATTCTTGCCAGACGTAAAAAAAAATTAAAGTCGCGTTTTTTTCCTGGTGGTCCGTTCCACGGTAGGCATTTGACACTGTGTTCTGCCTATCACAGAGGTCCTCTCATCCTCAGACAGTTTCCCAGCAGACACTGTGTTCAGTGTTCCCCCAATCATGGACGTCCTCTTGTTCGAGGATGAAAGAATATCTGTGATTGGCAGAACACTGAACACAGTGTCTGCTGGGAAACTGAGTCCGAGGATGAGAGGACCTCCGTGGTAAGCGGAACACAGTGTCAAATGCCTATCGCGGGAACGGAACGCCAGGAGGAAGCCACAACTTTTAAAAAATGGACGCCTGTCAAAAATACAGGTACTCGGGCACAGGGAGACTGCAATGGGCACACTGAGACTGCAATGGGCACAGTGAGGTATGGCACACTGAGACTGCAATGGGCACAGTGAGGTATGGCACACTCAGACTGCAATGGGCACAGTGAGGTATGGCACACTGAGACTGCAATGGGCACACTGAGACTGCAATGGGCACACTGAGGTATGGCACACTGAGACTGCAATGGGCACAGTGAGGTATGGCACAGTGAGACTGCAATGGGCACAGTGAGGTATGGCACAGTGAGACTGCAATGGGCACAGTGAGGTATGGCAATGGGCACAGTGAGGTATGGCACATTGAGACTGCAATGGGCACAGTGAGGTATGGCACACTGAGACTGCAATGGGCACAGTGAGGTATGGCACAGTGAGATTGCAATGGGCACAGGAGGTATGGCACACTAAGACTGCAGTGGGCACAGTGAGGTATGGCACAGTGAGACTGCAATGGGCACAGTGAGACTGCAATGGGCACAGTGAGATTGCAATGGGCACAGGAGGTATGGCACACTGAGACTGCAGTGGGCACAGTGAGGTATGGCACAGTGAGACTGCAATGGGCACAGTGAGACTGCAATGGGCACAGTGAGACTGCAATGGGCACAGTGAGGTATGGCACAGTGAGACTGCAATGGGCACAGTGAGGCTGCAATGGGCACAGTGAGGTATGGCACAGTGAGACTGCAATGGGCACAGTGAGGCTGCAAATAGGCATTGTTGACCCTCTTTTCCGCTTACAGTAGCTGCTGCATTCTCACCCTCGGCTTATTCTCGGGGCAATACTTTTTCCCATTTTTTTTTTATGGTAAAATTAGGTCCTCGGCTTATACTCGGGTTGGCTTATACTCAAGTATATACAGTATTTTTTTATACAGTGGAACCTTGGAATACGAGCATAATCCGTTCCAGAATGCTTGTAATCCAAAGCACTCGCTTATCAAAGTTTCCCTATAGAAGTCAATGGAAACAAAGATAATTTGTTCCGCATTGACTTCTATGGCATGCAATATCGCAAGTGGTCAGGAATGGGGGCCCCGGAGAGCCTCGGAAAAGGCTCTGGGACAGCTCGGCTGAACACGGCAAAGCAAGTTTCCCTGTAGAAGTCAATGGAAACTAAGATAATTTGTTCCGCATTGACTTCTATGGCATGCAATACCGCATGTGGTCAGAGGTGGGGGGGCGCCGGATAGCCTCGGAAATACTCGGAAAGGCTCAGGGACAGCTTGGCTGAACACGGAAGGAGTATTTTCGAGTTTTTACAAACGGCTCCAAACAGTTCGGATCAGCTCCGGCGCCACCACACCTCTGGCCAAATGCGGTGCTGCATGCTCCAAAGTTTGAATTCTGCTAGTTTTGCAAGAGAACACTTGCAAACCGAGTCAGAATTTTAAAAAGAAGGTTGCTTGAGGCTTTATAAATTTACAAATGCGGCAATTTAGAAATCAGATGAAAGCTGTAGCACTGGGAAACGCTTTTTGAAAGATAAATGGTGCATTTACAACTATATAAAGACCATCAGTACCTGACCTCACAAATGCACTTCTGGAAAAATGGTCACATACTCCCATAGACACACCCCTAAACCTTGTGGACAGCCTTTCCAGAAGAGTTGAAGCTGTTATAGCTGCAAAGGGTGTGCTCCTTGCTGTGGAGGCCAATTATAGGTGGGAGCAGGGACCATCTCTCTGTGTAAATTTGGTCAGAGAACACACCTTTGCAGCCATTGTGCTAGGTGCCTTAACCACTTGCTTACTGGGCACATATACCCCCTTCCTGCCCAGGCGAAATTTCAGCTTTCAGCACTGCGTCGCTTTAAATTAAAATTGCGCGGTCGTGCGACGTGGCTCCCAAACAAAATTGGCGTCCTTTTTTTCCCACAAATAGAGATTTCTTTTGGTGGTATTTGATCATCTCTGCGGTTTTTATTTTTTGCGCTATAAACAAAAAAGTGAAAATTTTGAAAAAAAAACAAACACAATATTTTTTACTTTTTGCTATAATAAATATCAATTTTTTGGAAAAAAATATCTTTTATTTCTCAGTTTAGGCTGATATGTATTCTACATATTTTTGGTAAAAAAAAAAAATCGCAATAAGCGTAAAGTAATTGGTTTGCGCAAAGGTTATAGTGGCTACAAAATAGGGGATAGAATTCTGACAATTTTTTTTTTTTTTTTACTAGTAATACAGCGATTTGCGAATTTTGGCAGGACTGTGATATTGCGACGGACACATCAGACACCTTTGACACATTTTTGGGACCATTCACATTAATACAGCGATCAGTGCTATAAAAACGCACTAATTACTGTATAAATGTGACTGGCAGTGAAGGGGTTAACACTAGGGGCTGAGGAAGGGGTTAAATGTGAGTCCTGGGTGTGTTCTAACTGTGTGGGGGGAGGGGGGTGACTGGGGGAGGTGACCGATGCTGTCTCCCTATGTATAAGGGACACAGCATCTGTCTCCTCTCACTGACAGGACGTGGAGCTCTGTGTTTACACACAGAGCTCCACGTCCCTGCTCTAAAACTGCCGATCGGCGGGTACCTGGCGGACATCGCGACCGCCAGGAACGCGCATCGGCATCTCGGGGACGCGCCGCCATCGGGCGTGCGGGCCCCCAGTGGCCGGAAAACACGATGCTGTCAATTGACGGCGTCTTGGATATTCAGGTTCACCATGCCGCCGTCATTTGACGATAGGCAGGGAACCAAGTGGTTAAAGGAGGATTGGGCTACCCCCAGGCCCACGTGACCATTATCTATCCAGTAGATGTGTGTATGTATGATTTTCAGCAGCCTCCATTTCAGCTCATAACATACTTCACCATTTACAATCCATCCCTTACACCCCTCTTTTTTAGCATATATATGAATAAATGTTTTAATAAAATTCTGTTCGCCATGATCAGATGTACTTGGGGCATCTCAAACTCCAGTGAAGATTTTGTGCCAATCATAAATGTCACCCGGCGATGGGGATTTGTCTTTGATATGTGGATGTGTGTAGCGTCTCACCGTCTCTTGGCTTCGATCCTGGCATTGATACGCAGCCTTCTTGCCTGGATCCTCTCTTGCTGGTCCTCGGACTCCAGGGAGGGGCCGGTGTTTGCAGTTTCCTCCCTGTCCGCAGCTCCAGAGTCCCAGCTCATGATGTGGATGTGACAGTAATTGCAGGAATTCTGCAGACGAAGAGGCATTAATACTTAAAAAACAACTCCATTTTTGTTAAGGAAAAAAAACAATCCCCTCTGGGTGATCTATGTATATAAAAAGGGATTTTTAGCAAGCTTTGTTGCTGCCTGTTTCTGCTCTAAGTGGTTTGATGCCTACAGAGTGAATCTGAGGAAGAGCGACTTTTTCAATATTAATCACCTGATGCTCCTGCAGTGCTCTAATGAGGAAAGTGTCGGTGTTTGCATCTCTTTAGATGAGATTAACCACTTGCCGACCGCTGCACACCGATATACGTCGGCAGAAAGGCAGCGGTGGACAAAGGGACATACCTGTACATCCCTTTTAACCACTTAAGACCCGGACCAAAATGCAGGTAAAGCAGCCCTCAAAATTTCCACTCGCCTACTAGCATTTGGCGAGTGGATTTAAGCTGGGGGCGAGTGATGACAGGGCTGCATGACCAATCTCCCTCCAATCTGTACCTACACTTAGAGTCCTGATGAGATTGGCGGCAGAAGAGGAAAGGTGCAATGCTCAGGAAAAGTAGTCTGGTGAGCCGCGCACAGGCAGGGCAGTACACAGGTGCTCTCCTTACAATTCTCATTAAGCCATGGGACCTAATAGTATGACCTCTCTGAGCCTGCCCCCCTCCTCCGACCAATGTAGCTGGAGAGCAGAAAGTAATGAGTGAGGTGGAGGATTGCGAAAACTACCACTCCGGTGCAGCACTCACTGAAAGTTGCCCTGACATGATTGACAGCCTTCCAGTTTGTGCAGTTTTCTTCTCCTTGTGCTCTATGTAAGTGTCCAACAGTTCAACCTGAGCACTGTGAACAGACTGGTCTCAATGTGTGCTGTGCAGTGTAAGTGTGCACTGTGCTATGGTGTCAATGGCTGTGCAGTTGTGTGGATCTCAGCGCTGGATTGTACTCCCTCCCACTGTGCTGCAGCTCCTCTCCTCACTGCCAGCCTGAATAAAAGGGGGAAGTGGGGACATGCAAGCGTGGAGCCGCACACACAGGCTCCTGATGATGAGATGAATAGGAGAGGGAGAGAGAGAGAGCGAGAGAGAGAGAGGATGGATGGGAGTTGCAGAGGAGACAGCAAGAGAATGGGGAAGAGACCCAGTTCTAGTGCCCTGTCCCTCTGGTCTGCCCCCAGTGCCCTGTCCCTTTTTTTAAAGTTGTTGTTGGTAATATTTAATTTTGTAACTTGATTCTGCATAAAAAATTTAACAGTGTCATTCCATGAGATAATCTACGAGGGCGTGTTTACGGGTGCAATTAGGCGCAGGGAAGTGTATGAATTAGGTGGAGCAACTGGTGGCGAGTAACACTTTAGGCCTGGCTAGTAGCTCAGGACTTGAAATTTTGAACCCTGAGGTAAAGGACCTTGCCCCTTTTTGCGATTCGGCACTGCGTCGTTTTAACTGACAATTGCGCGGTCGTGTGACGTGGCTCCCAAACAAAATTGGCGTCCTTTTTTCCCCACAAATAGAGCTTTCTTTTGGTGGTATTTGATCACCTCTGCGGTTTTTATTTTTTGCGCTATAAACAAAAATAGAGCGACAATTTTAAAAAAAATTCAATATTTTTTACTTTTTGCTATAATAAATATCCCCCAAAAATATATAAAAAACATTTTTTTCCCTCAGTTTAGGCCGATACGTATTCTTCTACCTATTTTTGGTAAAAAAAATCGCAATAAGTGTTTATCGGTTGTTTTTCGCAAAATTTATAGCGTTTACAAAATAAGGGATAGTTTTATTGCATTTTTATTAACTTTTTTTTTTTTACTACTAATAGCGGTGATCAGCGATTTTTTTCGTGACTGCGACATTATGGCAGACACTTCGGACAATTTTGACACATTTTTGGGACAATTGTCATTTTCACAGCAAAAAAATGCATTTAAATTGCATTGTTTACTGTGAAAATGACAGTGGCAGTTTGGGAGTTAACCACAGGGGGCGCTGTAGGATTTGAGTGTTCCCTGTGTGTGTTTACAACTGTAGGGGGGTGTGGCTGTAGGTGTGACGTCATCGATCGTGTCCCCCTATAACAGGGATGACGCGATCAATGCTGCGGCCACAGTGAAGCACGGGGAAGTCGTGTTTACACACGGCTCTCCCCGTTCTTCAGCTCCAGGGACGGATGGCCACACTGCAGCGGCGATCGGGTCCGCGAGTCCCGCGGTCCCGGAGCTTCGGACCAGGTCACGGGCGTGCGCCCGTGACCCACGGCTGGGTACTAAAACCAACGTATATATACGTTGATGTGCCCAGCCGTGCCATTCTGCCGACGTAAATGTGCAGGAGGCGGTCCTTAAGTGGTTAAGAGGACGCGTGGCAGCAGCGCCCGCCACCCTCTCCGTGACCTTGCCCACGGCCCCAGAAAGCTCGATGTTCTCCGGCGGCCAGAAATCTTGTCATGGAGAGGGGGTATACAAGACATTCCCTGTTCTGCCTAGTGACAGGACAGAGATCTACTGCTCCCTGTGATCAGGAGCAGTGACTTGTAGCCCATCCCCCACACAGTTAGAATCACTCCCTAGGACACACTTAACCCCTTGATTTACCCCTAGTGTTTAACCCCTTCCCTGCCAGTGTCATTTACACAGTAATCAGTGCATTTTTAGAGCACCGATCGCTGTATAAATAACAATGGTCCCAAAAATGTGTCAAAAGTGTCCGATGTCTCCACCATAATGTCGCAGTACCGATAAAAATCGCAGATCGCTGCCATTACTAATAAAAATAATTAAAAAATGCCATAAATCTATCCCCTATTTAGTAAACACTATAGTTTTTGCGCAAACCAATCACTATGCGCTTATTGGGATTTTTATTACCACAAATATGTAGAAGAATACGTATCGACCTAAACTGAGAAGAAAATTGCTTTTTTTTTAAATAGCAAAAAGTACAAAATATTGTGTTTTTTTCAAAATTGTCGCTCTTTTTATGTTTATAGCACACAAAATTAAAATTGCAGAGGCAATTAAATGCCACCAAAAGAAAGATCTATTTGTAAGGAAAAAAAGGACATGAATTTTGTTTGGGTACAGCATTGCACAACCGCGCAATTGTCAGTTAAAGCGACGCATTGCCAAATTGCAAAAAAAAAAATGCGGGGCTGAGGTGGTTAAAGCCTCGTACACACGATCAAATTTTCCGCAGACAAAGCGTCAGACTTTCATACAAGCGGCACACAATTGTTGGCCAACAAACATAGTGATGTACTAGACCTACTACGTGTTTTTTTAGCACTTGAGCACCACCCTTTGGGCACCTTCTGCTAATGTCGTGTTTGGTAAGCATTGATTCGTGTTTGTACTTTGGACTTTTGTCTGATGGACTTGTGTACACACGATAGGAAAATCTGACAACATACCGTTGTCCGTGGAAAATGTATACGCCTGCCATCCAACATTTGTCAGCGGAAAATCCGACAACAATTGTCTGAGGAAGCGTACAAACGGTCCGATTTTCGGCCAACAGGCTGTCATCACACAATTCCCGTCAGAAAATCTGATTATGTGTTCGAGGCTTTACACCTTAGGACTCATTCAAAAATGAAATGTATGTTGCAGGGGATGCCTAAAATCTAATTTATACCTTGAAAAATCAGTGAGCCAATCAAAGAAGCAGGAAACAACGTTTCTGGTGAAATTCTGTACACCATCTGTGTATGGAACACTACCTGTGTACAGAACACCTCCAGTTAGTCATACAGGGCCGGTGCTACCACTAGGCAAACTAGGCAGCCGCCTAGGGCACACACTGCTGCCTAGGGGTGCCCGGCCACTGGTGTTCTTAGTCTCTTCTCTCTGTAATAAGCAACTAAGTCTCAGAATCAGCAGGCAGCCACCGCTCCGTTCATACATAGTGTCAGAGGAACAGCGACGGCGGAGGACTGTGTCTGTGTTCCAACTCCCAAATACATGGAGTGGGAGGCACAGTTTAGGGGTGCACACAGTTTATCAGGGTCATGTATGTAGTGGGGGGGCACAGTTAAGGGGTGCACACAGTATATCAGGGTCTTGTATAGGTCATGTAGCAGGGGGCACAGTTTAGGGGTGCACACAGTATATCAGGGTCATTTATGTAGCGGGGGCACAGTTTAGGGGTGCACACAGTATATCAGGGCCAGGTATGTAGTGGGGGTCACAGTTTAGGGGTGCACACAGTATATCAGGGTCATTTATGTAGCGGGGGCACAGTTTAGGGGTGCACACAGTATATCAGGGCCAGGTATGTAGTGGGGGGCACAGTTTAGGGGTGCACACAGTATATCAGGGTCATTTATGTAGCGGGGGCACAGTTTAGGGGTGCACACAGTATATCAGGGCCAGGTATGTAGTGGGGGGCACAGTTTAGGGGTGCACACAGTATATCAGGGTCATTTATGTAGCGGGGGCACAGTTTAGGGGTGCACACAGTATATCAGGGCCAGGTATGTAGTGGGGGTCACAGTTTAGGGGTGCACACAGTATATCAGGGCCAGGTATGTAGTGGGGGCCCAGTTTAGGGGTGCACACAGTATATCAGGGTCAGGTATGTAGTGGGGAGCACAGTTTAGGGGTGCACACAGTATATCAGGGCCAGGTATGTAGTGGGGGCACAGTTTAGGGGTGCACACAGTATATCAGGGCCAGGTATGTAGTGGGGGGCACAGTTTAGGGGTGCACACAGTATATCAGGGTCAGTTATGTAGTGGGGGGCCCAGTTTAGGGGTGCACACAGTATATCAGGGCCAGGTATGTAGTGGAGGCCCAGTTTAGGGGTGCACACAGTATATCAGGGTCAGGTATGTAGTGGGGAGCACAGTTTAGGGGTGCACACAGTATATCAGGGTCATTTATGTAGCGGGGGCACAGTTTAGGGGTGCACACAGTATATCAGGGCCAGGTATGTAGTGGGGGGCACAGTTTAGGGGTGCACACAGTATATCAGGGTCATTTATGTAGCGGGGGCACAGTTTAGGGGTGCACACAGTATATCAGGGCCAGGTATGTAGTGGGGGGCACAGTTTAGGGGTGCACACAGTATATCAGGGTCATTTATGTAGCGGGGGCACAGTTTAGGGGTGCACACAGTATATCAGGGCCAGGTATGTAGTGGGGGGCACAGTTTAGGGGTGCACACAGTATATCAGGGTCATTTATGTAGCGGGGGCACAGTTTAGGGGTGCACACAGTATATCAGGGCCAGGTATGTAGTGGGGGTCACAGTTTAGGGGTGCACACAGTATATCAGGGCCAGGTATGTAGTGGGGGCCCAGTTTAGGGGTGCACACAGTATATCAGGGTCAGGTATGTAGTGGGGAGCACAGTTTAGGGGTGCACACAGTATATCAGGGCCAGGTATGTAGTGGGGGCACAGTTTAGGGGTGCACACAGTATATCAGGGCCAGGTATGTAGTGGGGGGCACAGTTTAGGGGTGCACACAGTATATCAGGGTCAGTTATGTAGTGGGGGGCCCAGTTTAGGGGTGCACACAGTATATCAGGGCCAGGTATGTAGTGGAGGCCCAGTTTAGGGGTGCACACAGTATATCAGGGTCAGGTATGTAGTGGGGAGCACAGTTTAGGGGTGCACACAGTATATCAGGGCCAGGTATGTAGTGGGGGCACAGTTTAGGGGTGCACACAGTATATCAGGGCCAGGTATGTAGTGGGGGGCACAGTTTAGGGGTGCACACAGTATATCAGGGCCAGGTATGTAGTGGGGGGCACAGTTTAGGGGTGCACACAGTATATCAGGGCCAGGTATGTAGTGGGGGGCACAGTTTAGGGGTGCACACAGTATATCAGGGTCATGTAGCGGGGGGCACAGGTTAGGGGTGCAATGAAGCTCGGTGAATAAATATAATTTCTATCAAATATCTCGTCTATCCTCTCACCTGCTCTCTCTCTCTCTCTGCGCTGTTGCCTTCTGTTGCTAGGATACTCGGTATCCAGCCAATCACCTGTCCGCTCTCCGAACGTCGCTCCCCCTTCCACGCCCCACTATCCTGTGCCTGCTGCAATAGGCGCTGTGTGCCCGGGGATGATGTGTCGGGAGCATCATGGGAGTTGTAGTTCCCGAACAAACTCTGGCTGGGTTATCCCGTACAGTCACCGGCAGGGGCGGTATTGCAGAACTACAAGTCCCATCAGCGACATCCCCGCACGGTCTAAGTCTGACAATCAGCTGTTACTAGTACGGAGCACGAGCCTCCCTCCTATGACTGTTGTCGGTTCCAGTGCTATGTGTCTCACAACCCCCCCCCCCCCCCATGAGCGGCTGTAAATACTTCCCTCTTCCTCCCATACAATGTGCAGCCAATTAGCGCCTACACGTGTCTTTGGTTAGGAGACCTGCAAAGTATAGACATGGGCTGCACTAGCACAACTAATACGGGGAGGATCAGGGAAGAACACCAATACATGGTACCTAGGGAGTAAAAATACTGGGGTCCGGGGGGGGGGGGGGGGGGGGGGGGGGGGGGGGGGTCAGGGGGGTACTGGTGAGAGTACAGCAATACTGGGGAGGGGGTGGCGAGTAATAATGGAAATCACAGTAATATATATATATATATGTATATGGGGGGTTACTGATAGGAAAGACAGGAATACATGGCTTACCAGGATGGTTACTTCTGCAAAAGACAGTAATTCTGGGGGTACACACAGAAGTAATCAGTTGGACAGTAATATGGGGGTGGGGAGTACCAGGGTACCAATACTGGGAAGGACAGTAATTCCTGGAAGGGTGCGGGTAGGTGTACCAAGGTAGTAATAATGGGAAGGGAAAGAATACTAGGGGTATCAGAGGAGTCACAATGGGAAGGGCAGGAATACCGGGGTACCAAGGGAGGAATACTGGGAAAGATAACAATTCTAAGGGAGCACCCTCTCCTCTAAAGCATGCACAGATCACCCCCATACTTAAAAAGTCCTCACTGGACCCCACCAACCTGAATAATTTAAGACTCATCTCATTGCTCCAATTCATCTCATAACTTTTAGAATGCTAATACCGCATCCACACGATCGGAAATTCCGACAAGAAAACCATGGAATATTTTTTCAACAGAATGTTGGCTTAAACTTGTGTTGTACAAAATTACGACCGTCAAGAACGCGGTGACGAGCCGAGAAAAATGAAGTTCAATGATTCTAAGCATGCATCGAATTGAATCCCAGCATGCGTGTTTTTTTTGCGTGTCGGAATTGCATACGGACGATCGGAATTTCCGACAAGAACTTTTCTTGTCGGAAAAATTGAGAACCAGCTCTCAAATTTTTGCTGTCGGAAATTCCGACAGAAAAAGTCAGATGGAGCCTACACACGGTAGGAATTTCAGACCAAACGATCACATCAAACTTTTGTCGGAAATTCCGACCCTGTGTACATTAGTCTACAAAGGTCTTAGCTCCTACCTCACCAACAACCTTCTTCACCCTTACAGCATGTTTTTTTTTGCCGACAGTACTCCTGAGGAACTTACCTTCCTGAAACTCACTAACGATTTGCCAACTGGTAAAACCAACATCTACTACTCCATACTCTTAGTACTAGACCCCTCTGCAGGCTTTGGTTCTATTAAAGCGGTGGTTCACCCTAAATCTACCATGTCCCATCCGATCCAGCATACTGGCGTCAGCGCCAGTATGCTGTTTTTTTTTTTTTTTTAATTGCTCTACTTACTGTGTAATGATTAATTTTCATTTCTCTCCCCCGCGGTGAATGGCACCGCTATGGCGCGTCACGGCTTCCGAAAATAGTCGATTTAGGCCTCGGCTATTACCGGCACTATACGGCGCCTGCGCACAGACCTAGGAGCTGACTGTGCAGGCGCCGTATATCTCCGAGTCCTATTTCAGCTTTTTTCGGAGGGCGTGACATGCCATAGTCATAGGACTCGGAGATATACAGCGCCTGTGCAGTCAGCTCCTAGGTCTGTGCGCAGGCGCTGTATAGCGTCGGAAATACCCAAGTCCTAAATCGTCTATTTTCGCGGGGGAGAAAAATGAAAATTAATCATTACACAGTAAGTAGAGCAATTAAAAAATAAAAAACCAGCATACTGGCGCTGACGCCAGTATGCTGGATCGGATGGGACATAGTAGATTTAGGGTGAACCACCGCTTTAACCACCCTCTCCTTCTCAACAAATTCCACTGCCTTGACCTCCAAGATTCTGCTCTATCCTGGTTCTCCTCCTATCACAGTGTTCCTTCAGTATTACCTATAACTCTGTCTTCTCCTCTCCACTTCCTCTTTCTGTCAGGGTCCCCCAAGGCTCTGATTTTGGACCCCTTCTCTATCTACACCTTCTCCCTTGATCACTTGATAAACTCCAATGGCTTTCGGAACCATCTCTATGCTGATGACACCCAAATCTATCTCTCTACTCCAGTCCTCACTCCTTCATTCTTTAGCATTATTAACTGACATATTAGCATGGGTGTCGCGCCACTTCCTCAAACTCAATCATTCTAAATCGGAGCCGATATTTCCCCCCGCGCATGCTCCTCTCAATTACTTTTCCACCAAGATCAACAATTCCACTCTCAGTCCTTCCCCTCACGCCAGGGTCCTAGGTGTAATCCTAGACTCTGACCTGCCCTTTCAGCCCCAAATCCAACCAAGGTCAAAAACTTGTAGACTCCACTTCCGAAACATCTCTAAAGTTCACCTCTTTCTAACAAATGAAACCACCAAGCTCCTTATTTACTCCCTTGTTATCTTTCTCCTTGGCTATGCAACTCCCTTCTCCTAGGTCTGCCTCTCCGCGGCTATCCTCTCTTCAGTCTATCATGAATGTTGTCGCCAGATTCATCTACCTTATCAACCACTCAGTGTCTGCCCCCACTCTCCGCCAATCCCTCCACTGGCTTCCTATTGCCCAGAGCATTATATTCAAGATCCTAACAACATACAAAGCCACTCACAAATCTGCCCCGAGCTACATCCCCAATCTTCACTCCAAATATCATCCAAACCATCCTCTCAAGACCTCCTGCTCTCAAGCTCCCTTGTGCCATGCTCCCATGTTCGATTCCAGGACTTCTCCAGAGGCTCTCCCATCTTCTGGAACTCTCTATCTCAATCTGTCCGACTATCTCCTACTCTGGCTAACTATAGGCGATTCCAGAAAACTCATCTCTTCAGGGAAGCCTATTCCATCAGTTCACCCCACAGCTATAACCTTTTGTACTGCTTGCCCCACCCTATTAGATTGTAAGCTCTTATGAGCAGGAACCCTCTTGTATTTTATTGTATTGTAACGGTAATGTCTGCCTTTATATTGTAAAACGCTGCATAAACCTGTTTGTCGATATATAAATACTGTATAATAATAATACTAAGGGTAACAGGGAGCAATAATGGAAAAGACAGGCATACTTGGGTACAGGGAGTGGTGGGTGGAGTAATAATGTGAAGAAAGGTAATACTGGTACAGAGAAAGTAAGAATAGGACGGATGGTTGGGGGTAGTAACAATGAAAAGGGCAGAAATACTGAGGGTACCAGGGGAGTAATAATGGGAAGGAAAGTAATACCAGTAGAGTCATAATTAGCACAATTATACGGGGGATACCAAGGGAGTAATATTGTGGATGACAGCAATACTAAGGGTAACAGAAGAGTAGTAGGAAGGACAGTATTAGTGGGGGTATTGAGGGAGTAATAATGGAAGCACAGTAATACTAAGGGTAACATGGGAGTAATAACGGGAAGAAAAGTAATTCCAGGGGAATCATAATTAGCACAGTTATACTGGGGATACCAAGGGAGCAATATTGCGGATGACAGCAATACTAGGGATAACAGAAGAGTAGTAGGAAGGAGAGTATTAGTGGGGGTATTGAGGGAGTAATAAGGGAAGGACAGTAATACTGAGGGTACTAAGAATGTAATAATGGGAAGGATGGTAATACTAGTGGTAACAGGAGATTCATTTAAAGGAGTACAGTAATATTAACCACTTCAGCCCCGACTATTTGGCTGCCCAAAGACCAGAGCACTTTTTGCGATTCTCGGCACTGCGTCGCTTTAACTGACGATTGCGCGGTCGTGTGACGTGGCTCTCAAACAAAATTGACGTCCCCTTTTCCCCACAAATAGAGCTTTTTTTTCTGCAGTTTTTATTTATTGCGCTACAAACAAAAATACAGTGACAATTAATTTTAAAAAAAAAGCAACATTTTTTACTTTTTGCTTTAATAAATATCCCCCAAAAATATATATATAAAACATTTTTTTCCTCAGTTTAGGCCGATACGTATTCTACATATTTTTGGTAAAAAATAAATAAAAAATTGTAATAAGCGTTTATTGAATGGTTTGCGGAAAAGTTATACTAGGGTACAAGGGGTATTATTACTGGGGCAGTGGTGGTCTGTGAAGTAATAATGAGGACAGTAATATTGGGGTACCAAAGGAGTAATAAGTGTTACACACTTGTGGTGCAGCATACATTGACTTATGTACAGTATATACACTGGGGTGAGGAATTTGGTGTGCTATCCATGTGAATTGAGCTATTGAGCACTGTAATCAATTGCCATTGGGAGGGAAGGGGCAGATGAGTAGAGGGCAGTTGTTGCAATTATTTTTTTTTCTATTGAAAGCACTCAGTGTCATCCTGGTATCATTACCAGGTTTCAGAGGTTGGACTTACGTCTTTTTTCAACCTTACCTACTATGCATCTGATGGTCAGAGGTTCAAAGTATGGAGCCTCAGCTGCATACCAATATACAGCGATGTGTTCTAACAGAGGGCACCGATTTCCCACCCCACACCTGAAATAAAATAGGCTGAGAACTGCTCAGCCAGTCACAGGAAGGTTTTTATTCCATGAATGAATACAACACATCCTCTGATTGGCTGAGGCAGACAAATGAGGTCACAATCTGTGCTTCAGCCAATCAGAGGAAGTCTTGTGTTCATTACTAAAATACAAACCTCCCTGTTTGTAGCCAAGGCTATATACAGAGTGTCCAGCTAGCACACGTATTAGTGCAGTAAAACCGGCACATCGCCCCTGTCAGAAGGGAGCTTTGTGTTGTTTACATACACAAAGCTTTCTTCTGTCACTCGCTCCCACGATGGGCAGGTCCTGGTCCTAAATCATTGGCCAAGAACCGCTGATTGGCATGTGCTGGAGCCAGCGACAGCATGGGAAGGCACACCCGCTACCCAGAAATGCAGAATCACATACTTACTGTATATACTCAAGTATAAGCCAACCCGAATATAAGCCGAGGCACCTAATTTTACCACAAAAAAATGGGAAAACTTATTGACTTGTGTATAAGCCTAGGGTGTCCATCTGCCTCACTGTGCCCATGACTAGACTTACATTTAACATGGGAGTATATAGAAGGGGTGCTCCCTGGCCAGGGCCGTTTGAAGGAATTTAGGGTCCCCAAGCACCCCCCCCCGCATGCAAAGCCTACGTTAGCGCTACACTAATTTTCTACACCCATTTTGTTACTCCTCCCCCCCTAGTCCCTATGTTTTTCTATTCCCACCTCCCCTTCTTCCCTGTAGGCTGCCGCTGTAGCGTGGCTGAGCTCCTCTTCCTCCTGTCAGTCCGGTGTTCTATCATTATGGGCCCCCAGTCCCCTATCAGATAGTGCCCGGGCCGGGTACCACGCGGTACAGGAGATTCCGTTTCCTGTGTTCCCGGCCAGACTGACAGGAAGTGAGCACTCAGTGTGCACTTCCTGTCTGTCCGGCCGGGAACAGGATTCCAGGAGGAAGGAAGAGAAGCTCGGCCACGCTACAGCCTGGGAAGGGGAAGTTGGGGGCCCCTGGCCAGCTCGGGGGCCCCAAGCAATTGTTTGTTTTGCCTGTCCTGTAGCGACGGGCCTGTCCCCGGCCGTAGGTCTCTCAGACAACAAACTTTGCTCACTTGTAGAGGAAGAGTGGAGCTATATGTGTGCCAAGTTTGGTACCGGTTACCCAAAGTCTGGGAGAGTAGGCGCAAAAAGGTGACTCAAGTATAAGCCGAGGGGGGCATTTTCAAAACAAAAAAAGTGCTGAAAAACTCAGCTTATACTCTAGTATATACGGTATACAGGATTCTGGTCTTTGACAAAGTAATTGCTTTCTGCTTTTGTCAAAGACCTGGAGGCAAATGCCACTGGTTTTTCTGACCAAGGTGAGAGGCTTCTGGAGGTCATAGTGCACGAGCATGCGTGACGCCAACAGCTTCCCCTTAGAAACTTCAAAAGCACGCTGGCATACAGCCGACCAGTCCCATCTGGAGTGGTTCTCCAAAAGCTTGTTCAATGGAAACAAGGTGTGTGCCAGATCTGGCAGGAATTTGTGGTAATAGTTCAGCAAGCCAAGGTATGATCGCAGCTGCTGGACGTTGGTTGGGGCTGGAGCTTTGACTAAAGCATCAACTTTGGCTTCTGTGGTGTGAATACCTTCTGCATCCACAAGGTGGCCACAAAACTCCAATTTAGGCACCATGAATTGGCATTTTGCTAAGTTCACTTTCAGACCCTGTTCTTGGAGTCTCGCCAACACAAGCTCCATATTCTGCTTGTGTTCCTGGTCAGTCCGTCCCGTGATGAGCATGTCATCTAGCAGGCACTGCATGAAAGGAATGTCCGCCAAAATCTCGTCCATTTTTCGTTGCCTAATGGCTGGGGCAGAGGCTACCCCAAACACCATCCGATTGTATTCATACAGTCCCTTGTGGGTGTTGATGGTCAGAAACTTGCGGGAAGAAGGATGGACCTCAAACTGTAAATATGCTTGTTTGAGATCAAGCTTGGGGAACTTTTGACCCCCTGCAAGAGAGGCAAAAATGTCATCTACTCTGGGTAGGGGATACTGGTCTATTTCCAGTTGAGAGTTCAGTGCCATGCGGAAATCGCCACAAATGCGCAAGTCCCCATTCGCTTTCTTTACCGGTACAACTGGTGATGCCCACTCGCTGTGCTCTACCTTTGAGATGACACCTTGTTCCGCCAGCCGACTTAGTTCTGCTTCCACACCTGCTCGGAGTGCGAAAGGTACTGTCCGAGCTTTGAAGAACTTAGGCTGAGCGTTGGGTTTCAGCTTGAGTCTCACACAGTCATGCTTTATTTTTCCCAACTGGTCATCAAAAACCTTTGGGAACCGCTGCTTCAGGGACACCACCCATCCCTTATTATCTCCTAATGGCATGGTGACGGCGTTACAGGGACTTATGGCGATGTCTGGCATACCAAAGTGAGCAATCCAGTCTCTCCCAAAGAGAGGGGGTCCCCCATTTTTCAGGATATATAATGGCAGTCTCTTTGTCTGACCCTTGTACAATACTTTTACTTTTGCGTAACCCAGTGGGTGGAGTATCTGCTTTGAGTATGTCTGCAGTTTGATTGGTGTTGGGCGGACAGTTCTTCGGGTCTGAAGTTGTCTCCATTGTTTCTGGGTGATAACTGAAACTGCTGCTCCTGTGTCGACATCCATCTTGAGTTTCTTTGACAAAAGCAGAAAGCAATTACTCACACATTGACAAAGAGGCTCTTGCGCTGATATGGGCAATTAAGAAGTTAAATCTTTACCTGTATGGTAGGGAATTCACCATACTTTTGGACCATAAACCACTCCTTCAGATCTTTAGCCCTGACAAAGGCATCTCCCAGACTACTGCGGCCTGCCTCCAACGCTATGCCCTATTCTTGGGGGCATACAGCTACAAAATTCAGTATCGTGGTCATGATGCCAATGCTAATGCGGACGCAATGTCCCGACTGACAGGGAGGTCCATGGACTCTTCTCCACCGGTCAAGAGTTGTCGTTACACCAGCCTGTCCTTCTTGTCTTCTGGAGAGATAGCAGCCCATACAACCAAGGATACCTTTCTGAAAACAATACTCTCCTGGGTACGGTCCGGTTGGCCTGCAACCGTCACACAGGGGTATGAACCTTATTTCCGCAGGCGTATGGAATTAACTGTGGCTGGCAACTGTGTTTTATGGGGAGACAGAGTGATCATTCCACAGACCCTCCGGAGACAAATTCTGGACTTGCTACATACCGGTCATCCCGGGGGCACACGTATAAAACAAAAGGCCAGAGGCTATGTGTGGTGGCCAAACCTAGACTCAGATATCGCAACATATGTGAATGCTTGTGCTGGATGTGCACAAACAGCAAGAGACCCTCCTCGAGGGTGCGTCCAGCCCTGGACTTGGCCCACGGTTCCTTGGACTTTGCAGGCCCGATCAGAGGACACACCTTCTTGATCATAGTGGACGCCCATTCAAAGTGGCCTTAAAGGGGTTGTAAAGACAAAAATATTGTCCTCTTAAATTAAAGTCTGACAGTAGCTGATAAAGTAAAAAGTTATGTTTTGCATTATAACTAGTTTGATATCTGTTGAAATCGAGCTGTTTTATTCACCTCCGTCACTCCTGAATCGTTATTCTCACTGACTTCCTGGTTTGCGGTGCGTGTTCATTCTTGCTACATCACGGCCTAATGGGAACTACAGTTCCTATTAGGCTTAGCCTCCATGCCTATGAGGGTTAAGAGAGCATCTTCACGCAGGGCAATAGTCATGGGGAGGGGGTGAGCACATTCTGCTTTCCACCATGCAGGTGCTGGTGGAAAGCAAGAAGAGGAGAGACAGGAAATGGCATTTTCAAATCTGGATTACTGTATTTTTGAGGTCAAAAGGAAAAACAAGGTAAGTGATATTTAAATGCTCTAGCTTACAGCAATCAATTGATCTAATAAAAAACGAACCTTTAGTGTTCCTTTAAATCATTCCTGTTACTCATAGAACGACTAAGGCAAGGGTTTCCATACTATTACATCTCGCTGCTACGTTTGGATACCCCAGAGAGATCGTCACAGACAACGGTGCACAATTCACCAGTCAGGAGTTTCAGCGTTTGACTGCCCACAACATCAAGCACAAGTTGACCGCACCTTACCACCCAGCTACAAATGGTCAAGCAGAGAGATTTGTGCAGACTTTCAAACACTATTTCAAAGCTACAGTGGCTGCAAGTAAACAACAGTCTCTGTCACCCCAGCAGCTGGACTCCTTCCTTTCTGCTTACAGAAACACACCACATGCAACCACTGGTAAAACTCCAGCAGAACCCCTTCTGGGTCGGCAGCCATGGACTGTTTTGGATATGCTCCACCCTCAAACAGTCCAGGAACATGTACTGCAGTCCCAAGACAAGATGGTCAAACACAATGAGCTTCCCGGATTCACAGCCCAACAAAAGGTATGGGCCCGATCTTATGGGTCTTCCAACACCCGTTGGCTTCCTGCTGTCATTGCAGAGACTTTGGGACCCAAGATGTACAAGGTCCGCCTGGAAGATGGTTCCATTTGCAGACGTCATGCAGATCAACTGCGTCCTCGTTCTCAACTGCCCGAATCCCTGATGCCGGCTGAACCACCAGTGTCTCAAGGATCTGCTCCCAGCGGATCAGGATGCACAGAGACTGATGATTGTGGGGACTCTGAACTTTTGAACTCAGCTCCAGCAGAGCCCTCCAGCTCTGGTCCGGAGGTCTGTTTAACCTCTGAGTTGGGGGATCCCTTCTTGGCCCCGCCGGTACCCATTCCAGCCAGCCCTGTTTCCTCCGGTCCCGAATCGCTGGATCCCACGGCCTCAACGACACTATCACCCTCCTAACCGGTTTCAGTTGCAGTTGTTACGAGACTTTCGACGGGGCCGGCGGAAGTGATTTGATGACATATTAACCCCGCAACTGTCCCTGGAAGCTTGAAGTCCTGTAATTCTCCTGTGTTTGGAGGACTGTTATCAGTTAATGTTTTGTGCCTGTTATTGTTTTATTGTGTTTTTTTTTTTTTTTGAGGGATGGATGGAAGGTGTTATACCTGAAGGGTTCCACATGTACTGCCACTTTAAGGCTGGCTCCACCCAGCAGTGATGACAAGGGTCAAGGGGCATAGCAACCATCTTAGAGTGTGCTCATGTAGGAAGCAGATAAGATGTACTGTCCTGAGATGTGACTTGGTGCTTAACACTCCAGCATTGCACTGGGCTCCTTGGTTCCAAATCCAGCCAGAACATTACCTGCATAGAGTTTGCATATTTTCCCTGTTATAGGCCAATTGGTCCTAGCATAGGTTTGTGTGTTATGGGAGTAGGGACAATAGATTGTAAGCTCTTTGAGGGCAGAAACTGATGCGAATGTACAGTAAGTTAAGGAAGGATGTCATTCTATAAATATCTGTAATAAATATATTATATATATATATATATATATATATAAATAATAATCTTGAGGAAAATTGCAGGCATCTTGCATTTTTCGGCCTTGTTCACACGGCCATACTTAGGTTGAAAACCCTTCCATACACCTATTGAAGTGACTAGCCTCAGATGATACACAGAGATAACACAAATCTTCCTAAATAAGATGTAACTGTTCATCTATAGTCTTCTCTGCATCAGTTCAAAGTCGAGAATTTATAAAGCTTGTCTGAGCTTTCAGAACACAGGGGGCAGAGAGCTGAAATTACACACTGCAGAGCTCAGGGAGGAGAGAGCTGATTGGAGGCAGGGCCGGTACTACCACTAGGCAGCCGCCTAGGAGCGCCTGTCTGCTGGTTTCCCTTTGCGTCAGCATACTCTGCAGGCTGCAACTAACTCAGTTCCAAGCAGCTGCGCCGTCCGACCAGAACTGTAATTAGAGGTGCATCGCAGCACTGGAGCCACCGCTAGAAGACAGAGCCAATGCTTGCTGTATAGCACCGCCTTCTGTCACATGGGTAGGGCAATGGGGGTGGAAAAATTCGGTTTTGCCTAGGGTGTCAAAATCCTTGTACCAGCCCTGATTGGAGGGTAGAGACACATCCCCCCTCCACACAGAAACTGAGGCGGTCAATTAGAGTCTTTCCCCCCTCACCTTTATTTTTCTTGGTGCCAGTGAAACGTGAGTGCAGAGGAATAAAAGCAGCAGACCGAAATGACACTTTATGCTCTTTGAGACAGCCGCTGCATCCCAATTGACATGAATAGGGCTGCATATACGTGGATGCAATGAGCACTTGTGAATCTCATGTGTGCAAAATAGAAGCCTCATGAGGGTGTACGTTTAAAACTGTATCAAGCCCTCCAACCAAAAATGTAACTGTGTAGTTTACCAATCTTTAGATGTGGTGGCTGCAGTTTTTAACCTCCATTTTCACCCGGTGATCTGGCCAGTAACATGCCCCCTGTATTAGACTTCCTGGACTCGGGATGAAGGCACAGCAGCACTATCAGTCTGGGGGAGTGGAGTGCTAGATGTACTAGCAGATTTAGATACACTAAACCCCAGCTAACACTGTAAGACGTTACAGCAAACAGGTTTTTTCCATAAATAAAAACAAATCTTTGTAAGCACCCCTACCAGAGTTAAATGGCTTGTCTCTACCCTCTATCTGCAAGAGAGCTTGTTCTTTTGAAAAGAAACATACTCACTGGCTGGATCACCAGATAAAACTAAAAAGGAAGAACATCCTATAAAAATAAAAAGAAGAAAAAAACACTAATGCAGCCATCACATCTCATGCCGTTTTTCATGTGTAGGCTCCAGAGCATTTTTCTTTACGAGAAAAATGGCCATTAAAAATGTAGAACCTGCACTATTTTTTGTGTACGCTTTGACGGGAAGAAAAAAACACGCATGCTCAGAAGCATGCCCCCCACACATTTGGCACTTTTTGGAAGGGGAACAGGTACCTGTCCCCTCTTCTGGCTCAGATCAGTGCGGCCGTCTGGTCCTATAGGCAATGAATGGAGTTAACATTTGATTGACCCTCTGGTCTTGGAGGACCGGAATGACGTCATGTCGTCACTTCTGGTCCAGGCCGAAAAAAAAGAAAATATAAGTTAAAGCTTTTAAAAGGGTAAAAAAAGGTTTTGGGGTCTTAAAGCCCAGATATTTTCAAAAGTCGGACCTATCATGCCCTATTCCAATGGATGTTTACATTCCTTGCAATAGGAATAAGTGCAGAAGCGACCGCGCACGCATATTTAAACAGTGTTCGAACCACACATGAACCATCATCACGAACGTTAGCGCGAGAGCAATAATTCTAGCACTAGACTCCAAACAGTTAACCTGTAAAAGGCATTTAAAGGAAAACATTTTTTTCCCTAAATAGCTTCAGCCTTCCATTTTTCTTTTAAATGTCCTTATTTCTTTTGAGAAATCCTCGCTTCCTGTTCTTCTGTCTGTAACTACACACCGTAATGCAACACTTTCTCCCTGGTGTGGAGAAAGCCTCTTGAGGGGGCGAGCAGGAGGGTCAGGACACTATCTACTTTGCAGATAGAGAAAGGAGCTGTGTGTTAGTGGGCGTCCTGACACTCCCACTCACCCCCTCAAGAGGCTTTTTCCACAACAGGGAGAAAGTGTCACATTACTGTGTGGAGTCAGACAGAACAAGAAGTGAAGATTTCTCAGAAGAAAGGACATTTAAAAGCAAAATGGAAGGATGAGGTAAGTGGAGGAGGACTGCACTAAAGGTAAAGGAAGTAAATATTTTCCTTTACAACCCCTTTAAATGCCTTTTACAGGTTTACGGTTTAGAGTCTAGCGCTAGAATTATTGCTCTCGCTCCAACATTCGTGGTGATGGTTCATGTGTGGTTCGAATACTGTTTAAATATGTGTGCGCGGTCGCTTCTGCGCATTAGGGATTTTTTTTTTTAAATTGCACTTAGGACGCGATTTAGGGAAAAAAACAATCCTTTACAACCCCTTTAAAGCGTCGCCTATGAAGATTTTTAAGTACCGTAGTTGGCAGACGCTTGTGGAGTGGTGACAATTTAAAGCGCGACATGTTAGATGTTACTTAGTAAATGGATACCTTTCCCATTATACAAAAAAAAATTGGTGTATCTATTGTGTTTTGTTTTTATTAAAGTGTTTTTCCTTCTCAAAAAATTGCATTTGCAAAACCACTGCGCAAATACGTTATGACATAAAAAAATTTTTTGCAACGATCGCCATTGTATTCCTTAGGGTCCCTGCTTACAAAAACAGAAAAAAAATATGGGAGTTATAAGTATCTTTCTAGCAAAAAAAATACAAATTAAAACTTGAAAAACTAAAAGTGTCAGAAAAAGCCTGGTCAGCAAGTGGTTAATGATTAGAAAAACAAAAACTTTCTTAGAAGCTTCTTTTCCTTAGAAGTTTTGTTTGAAATTCCACCATCCATGGTCAGCTTAAGTAGACCGATTTCCTGTTGAATTATATGCCTTGTCTGGAATTCTCCTTTCATTTTCTGATGACCCTCCAGGAAGGTGTTTCACAACCCACAAAAGTGAGACTTTGGTGTGAAAAGTAAAAGACAAGACTTCATATGAAAAGGATAAAATGTGATACTTCTATTCACACATAAGCTACATACATGTACATGGCACAACATACATTGAATCAGTATAGTACACGGGGTGGATGGATACATTTACTACTACCCGTATACCTTACAAAGATCACTTTATGCATTTTTAAAGTGCAAGTTCACCCTGATAGAGAGAAAAAAAAGAAAAAGGGAAGCTATGGTCTTTAAGATACAACACTAGTCAAAAACATTGCTAACAGTTTCCATGTTGACCGACACATTGCTAGAATGTACCAATTCACCTCACTCCCATGTCTAATCTGGTGATCCTGGAACACGCCTGGTGGCAATGATGGAACACCCTCTACGCTGCCTCTCACAGAAAACCTGGAAATGTCAGTACCAATATATTTATTCACCACCAATCAGATGCAAAGGTGCCTAAGGAAGTCTGAATGTGATTGGTGAAAGAGGAAGTAGAATAGGAGGTTACACAGAACAGGTTCCAGAGCACTCCTACAGAGCCCGTATAAGGGTACATTCACTGCAGCTAATGGTGTGCAGGGGGGTGGCAGCTTTTCCGATGCATCACTGTTTTTTTTTAATGAAATGTTCAACGGTGACATTTCATTAAAGTAGAACTTCACCCCTAAAGAGAAGTTCTAAATTCCCTCCCCCATTCAACTTGGGGGGGGGGGTTCCTGGTTTTGACAGGTCCTGCTTCCACTCCCATCCAGTTTACCTAGGCGATTCAAGCAGAGGCTGGCCCTCCTCTTGGGAAACATAAATCCCAGGAGGCTGCTGGACCAGTCACAGGATGCAGCACAGCTTGTGCATGAGCAGTGGGAGTTGGCTGTAAAGTCGTGATAGGCTTCCCACAGTCTGCATGAGGCGCTGGGGAGCTAAAGACTGGCATAGAACTGGGTCGGGTGAGGAAAGTGCTGGATCGATTCACTGGTTAAGTGTCCCTTTGTTAAAAAGTATGCAACTACAGTATTTATAGCTGCTGACTTTTCAGAACCTCTTTAACCACTTCAGTACCGGCCCATAGTCATACTTTTACAGAGGGGATCTCCCATCCCAGGTGGACGTCATATGACATCCTGGGCTTTGAGAGGATATCTGAATGATGTCTGCACCTAGAGGCATCATTCAGATATTATTGTTTGCCGTTGGCGATTCTGCGCACCATACGAACGATCATACCGGTGGTTCTGCTGCTTGATCATTCTTATAGGCGGAGGGGGAGGGGACACCCCCCCCCCTCCCACCGCCATCCAGTGCTTCTCCCGGCTCTTGCGAGCCATCAGGGACCCGGAGAAAGAATCGTCCAGTGCCGGACAGGAAGCATAGAGATGACTGGTGAACATCTGGTCACCAGTCATCTCTATGACCAGAGGCCCAGGCGTGATGTAATGACGTCACGCCCGGGTACCCGGAAGTAAACAAAGCCGTGATTGTGGCTAGTAAGCATAAGATCAGTGATTTTTTTTTTTTTTTTTTTAACAATCTCACGCTTTCCAGCCCGGAGGAGAGATGTGGAGTCTTATTGACCCTGCATCTCTCCATAAAGAGGACCTGTCACACACATTCCTATTACAAGGGATGTTTACATTCCTTGTAATAGGAATAAAAGTGATAAAAAATAAATAAATAGAGTGTAAAAAAAATAAGTAAATAAAAAAAAAAGTTTTTTTTTATAATGCCCCTGTCCCCGGTAGCTCGCGCTCAGAAGCGAACGCACACGCAAGTCCCACCCACATATGTAAACGCCGTTCAAACCACTTATGTGACGTATCGTCACATGCGTTAGAGCGTTTCCAACAATTCTAGCACTAGTCCTCCTCTGCAACTCTAAACTTTTTTTAAATTTTCAAAGCGTCACCTATGGAGATTTTTAAGTAACAAAGTTTAGCGCCATTCCATGAGTGTGCGCAATTTTAAAGTGTGACATGTTCGGTATTCATTTACTCGGCATAACATTATCTTTCATTTTTTTACAAAAAAGGGCCAACTTCAATGATTTAAAAAAATAATAACAAAACGGTAAACCATTTTTTCCCAAAAAAAGGCGCTTGAAAAATAATTGCGCAAATACTGTACAAGGTAAAAAGTCGTAATGACTGCCATTTTATTCCCTTGGGTGTCTGCTAAAAAAAAAAAAGTATAACATTTGGGGGTTCTGAGTAATTTTCCAGCAAAAGAATGATGATTTGTACATGTAGGAGAGAAGACAGACATTTTTCCTTTTCTTGCGATGGGTAAATAATAAATTAGCATCCCCGTCTCATTGTACCTTCAGCTGTCTTTAGCAGTGGAAGCAATTTATTTCCATCATCTCAGTCTGCAGCAGCCGCTTCCCCCAACACTAGATGGAGCTGAAGGGAAGGAGGAGAGATTAAAACGCAGCTCTTTAATAAGGCAAAGTAGGTGGTCGTCTAAGGATCCGCCTAATTTACCCAATGCATTACACCAGTTTTAGGGGACCTTAAAGCTGCTCTGCTCAGGCAGCGTTAGGAGCCCTGTCTCGCTTAAGCCGGCCTCGCGGCAGCCGAACATTTTGCAGCATGACTTTATTTTAGAGGTGAGAGGACACCTTAATACTTCTGTGTGCAGACTGCGTTAAGAGTCCCGTCACACTCACCCCTCACGTAACCTAAAAATTCTGGAGCTTTGCTCGCCAGCCAATGAGGAGTGACGTTGCGTCCACTCACATCACCCCCCCCCCCCTGTCCACTCACATCACCCCCCCCCCCCCATCCACGGTATAGGGATCTCAAGCAGCTGGGAAGGCCTACAGAGAATGTTAATCTGGGAAGGCCTACTGCATAGCGGATAGACGGAGTGGGGCCCTGTGTCTACGTTTTTCCCAAGACCCCACCAAGCCTAGAGCCGCCTCTGGATAAATGAGCTGCATGTCTCTTGAAAATCATTTATAAACAGGTTATACAATAATAGAAACACATAACAAACAGTACAGGAGGAAATGGTACAAAAATGACAAGTGCTCACTTCAAATAAACCATAGTTTCCCTTTAAATTGTTCACAAGTCCTTCAGTCAGTTTTAAATGGGATAAGGCTTTGTGCTGTATTTTTATATATATATTATATATATATTAAAAAAAAAAAAAAAAAAAAGCTATTTGTCCATTGTCTATTTTGTAATTTTATGCTGTGCGAATGGGGCAAAAATCAAAGGTTCTCCAATTTCCTCAACAGGCTAAACCTTATTCATTCATAAAAAGTGGTGTTAAGAAAAAAAGGGATTTTTAAATACAGCTTACCTGTAAAATCCTTTTCTTGGAGTACATCACGGGACACAGAGCGGCATATTCATTACTATATGGGTTATATGGAGTACCTTCAGGTGTGGACACTGGCAATCTCAAACAGGAAGTCCCCTCCCTATATAACCCCCTCCCCTAGAGGGAGTCCCTCAGTTTTGTAGCAAGCAGTATGCCTCCCAAAAATGTTCCCCAAAAGAGGGGTGGGAGCTCTGTGTCCCGTGATGTACTCCAAGAAAAGGATTTTACAGGTAAGCTGTATTTAAAAATCCCTTTTTCTTTCTCGTACATCACGGGACACAGAGCGGCATATTCATTACTATATGGGATGTCCGAAAGCAATGCTTTAATGAGGGGAGGGAGACATCTTCTCAACAGAGATTTAATTTAGAGGTATACTCAAATAATAATAATAAATCCAACTTAGTCAAGAAAAAACTCTTTTTTTTTTTTCTTTTACAACCAAGGGTGCCCCTGATCCCGAGGATCTTAAACCGCAGCCTGTAGTACTGCCTGCCCAAAGGCTGAATCCGCATTCCTTCTCACGTCTAGTTGATAAAACCTTGTAAACGTGTGGACTGATGACCACGTTGCCGCCTTGCATATCTGAGCCATAGAGATCTGATGGTGTGCTGCCCAGGAGGCACCCATGGCCCTGGTAGAATGGGCTTTTACCGACAAAGGAGGAGGCAACCTCTTCAAACCGTAGGCCTGAATGATTAATTGTCTAATCCATCTCGAGATGGTGGATTTTGCAGCTGCCTGCCCCTTCTTGGGGCCATCTGGTAGAACGAACAACACATCTGTTTTCCGGATCTTTTCTGTAGCTTTAAGATAGGCCTTCATGGCCCAGACAATATCCAAGGTATGCAGCAACCCCTCCTTTCTAGATGTGGGTTTCGGAAAGAAGGATGGAAGTACCAAATCCTGGTTCAAGTGAAAATTGGATATAACCTTTGGTAGAAAGGAAGGATGGGGCCGGAGAACTGCCCTGTCCTTATGTAGAACGAGATATGGTTCCTTACACGATAAGGCTGCTAACTCTGACACTCTCCTGGCCGAAACTATGGCGACCAAGAATACCAACTTTCTTGTCAGTAAAACTAAAGGAATCTCAGCCAACGGCTCAAAGGGTTGTTTCTGTAGAGTGGACAGGACAAGATTTAAGTCCCATGGACAAATTGGTGACTTGACAGGAGGATTAATACGCAAGACCCCCTGTATGAAGGTCTTTACCAGCGAGTGGGTGGCCAGCGGCCTCTGAAACCACACTGACAGAGCTGAAATCTGTCCCTTGATTGTGCTTAATGCCAGGCCTTTATCCACTCCTAGCTGGAGAAAACCTAACACCCTATCAATGGTATATTTGCGGGAATTCCATCTTTTGGATTCACACCAGCCTACGTAGTTCCTCCACACCCTGTAATAAATCACCCTGGAGGCCGGCTTTCTAGCCCTAATCAGGGTAGGAATTACCTGCCTAGACAGACCTCTACCCCTGAGAATCAGGGATTCAGCCTCCAGGCTGTCAAATTTAGACGCTGTAATGTAGGGTGGAGGATCGGGCCTTGTGAGAGTAGGTCTGGTCGTAGAGGAAGAGTCCAAGGGTCTCCCACTGCCATCTTCAGGACTAGTGAGTACCACGTCCTTCGGGGCCAAGCTGGAGCTACTAGAATGACTGGCTTGTGCTCCATTCTGATCCTGCGCAACAGGCGAGGAAGTAACTGTAGCGGAGGGAATGCATATAGAAGTTTGAATTGATGCCAAGGGCAAACCAACGCATCGGTTCCGCAGGCCATAGGGTCCCTCGCTCGAGACACGAACCTGTCTAGTTTCTTGTTGAACCTGGATGCCATTATATCTATGTCTGGCATTCCCCACTTCTGGCAGATTGTCTGAAAGACCTGGGGATGCAGAGACCACTCCCCCGGCGACAGAATCTGGCGACTTAAGAAGTCTGCCTGCAGGTTGTCCACTCCGGGAATGAATATCGCCGAAATGCAGGGTACATAAACCTCTGCCCACTGAAAAATCAAGCTCACCTCCCTCTGAGCGGCCTGACTCCTGGTTCCCCCTTGGTGGTTTATGTATGCCACCGCTGTGGCATTGTCTGACTGGATTCTCACCGGGGACCTCTGTAATCTGGAAGTCCATGCCCGGAGGGCTAGGCGAGCAGCTCTGATCTCCAAGACATTGATGGGTAGCTGCCTCTCTGCTTCCGCCCAAGTTCCCTGGCGAGAGAACCCCTCCAAGACCGCCCCCCAGCCTGCCAGGCTGGCGTCTGTGGTAACTACCTTCCAGACAACGGGGCTGAAGGACCTTCCCTTTAGAAGATTCTGAGGGTTTAACCACCAGGCCAGGCTTTGTCGGACCTTTGACGATAGCGTCAAAGGGGACTCCAAGGCATGTGCTCTCTTGCCCCAGGCTGCTAGAATGGCTGCCTGTAGGACGCGAGTGTGGATCTGAGCGTATGGTACTGCCTCGAACGTGGCCACTAGCTTGCCTAGTAATCGCATACACAGGCGAATAGTTGTTTTTTTCTTGCTTAGAACCAACTGAACCAACCCCTTGATAGCCTCGACCTTTACAAGGGGCAGGAACACCCTTTGCTGTTCTGTGTCTAACCTCATGCCGAGGTATTCCAACTGCTTTGTAGGATGGAACGCTGACTTTTCCCGGTTTAGGACCCAGCCGAATCTTTCGAGGTACTGAACCGTGAGGTTTACCGCCTGTTGCAGACACGGCCGTGAGTGATCTATGATTAAAAGGTCGTCCAAGTATGCTAGGACTGTGACCCCTTGGATCCTTAGATTGGCCAGAACTGGGGCTAGGATCTTCGTGAATACCCGGGGGGCCGTGGCTAGCCCGAAGGGGAGCGCCCTGAATTGGAAGTGTCGCTGCCCCACTGCGAAGCGTAAAAATCTTTGATGCGGCTGAAAGATTGGTACATGAAGGTAAGCATCCTTTATGTCTATGGAAGCCAGAAAATCGTCCCTCTGGAGCGTGGCGACTGCTGACCGAATGGATTCCATCCGGAAGGAACGAACCCTTAGGTAAACGTTTAAACTCTTTAGGTCCAAGATTGGCCTGACATCGCCGTTGGGCTTTGGTATGACAAAGAGATTGGAATAGAAACCTAGCCCCTGCTCTTGGGCTGGCACCTCTATTATCACGCCCTGGCAAAGCAGGTGATCCAACGCTGCCAGCATCGAGGCCTTCTTTGCTGGATCCTTTGGTAGCCTTGACTCTTGAAAATGAGGCGGAGGAAACTTTAGAAACTCCAGTCTGTAGCCTGTGGTTACAGACGCCCGGACCCATTTGTCGGGGATCTTGGCTTCCCAAACTTCTGAGAAGAAACGAAGCCTTCCCCCCACCCGCAAGAGTGGGGGCGCCCCTTCATAAGGCAGACTTAGGGGCTGGTTTTGTCGGCTTGCGATACCATGGTCTCTTACCCCCAGGGGCCTGTCCCTGCGATCTACTGTTAAAGTTGGATCGCGCAGGCGGCCGTCGATACTGCCTGGAATTTGAGGGCCCCGAGACAGGAAAGAGCTGCCTTTTAAATGTAGGACCCCGGAATGTCTTTTTGACTGGTAAAAGGGTACTTTTGCCACTTGAAATAGTCTGAATGTATTTATCCAGATCCTCTCCGAAGAGTCGTCCTCCATGGAAGGGAAACCCTGCCAGAAGCTTTTTGCATGGGGGCTCCGCCGCCCAGTTCTTCAACCATAAGAGCCTTCTCATGTGCACCAAAAATAGTGATAAACGAGAGGCCTGCTGGATGGAATCCTTTATAGCATCTACCGCAAAACACAGAGCTCTGGGAATGTCAGAAAACTCTTCTGCCTGTTGGGTAGGCATGTCTTTTAGCATTTCTTTTGTCTGGTCCTTTAACGCCTGACAAACTCCAATTGCAGCCACAGCTGGCTGTACCACTGCTCCTGCCGTAGCAAAGGATGCTTTTAAAAGTGTCTAACCGTTTATCAACCCGATCTTTAAACATTTGTATGTTTTCCACCGGGCAAGTTAGTGATTTATTCACACATGAGATGGCTGCATCCACCACTGGGAGCTTCCACCTCTTCGAGAATTTTTCCTCCATAGGGTAAATGACCGCAAATTTCTTCGGCGGCAGAAAAATCCTGTCCGGTCGTACCCAATCCTGAAAGATCAATTCCTCCAAGAGAGGATGGACCGGAAAAACCGCGTTGTTCAACGGAGCTTTCAAAGAGCCCAGAGAGGATACCGTAGGAACCTGAGGCTCTGGCAATGGTAAATTAAATGCCGAGCGGACCATGTCCGTCAAAGACTGCACCCACAGTCTCTCTGTCTGGGAGTCTGAAAATGGTTCCTCAGAGGTAGATCCCTCAATCCCTGAACCCTCTTGGTTCAGGTCTAGTTGATCCTCCTGCGATTCCAATTCCTCCGGAGAGAGAATTTCAGCATCTGAGGATACACCTTTTGGTGATGGGGATCTAGCCCGTTTTTTGCCAGGAATAGATCTAGCGATCAACGCTGCTAATCTTTCTTCTAGCCCCCCTAGGGATACAGCTAGCATCTCCTCTGTGATAAACACAGGGCTGGGCTGATCTGGGCCAGCCTCAGCACCAGACCCCCTCAATGGCTCATCCAAGGCGACCTTCATGGGAACAAGCTGCGGGGAAAGTATCGGCATATCATCAGAATCAGAGGGGGAACCCCTTTGTTTTTTGGTCTTTTTTGTACCCTTTGACCCCGAACTTTTGGAAGCCATAATACAAAATCGAGGGACTCCGCCTACAACAGCAGACTGTAGTGGCCAGGAGTACACTAGGGTTTAGGGGACAATAGATCACTAATGCCCAAAAACTGATGGGGCCCCGTATGTTTTTTTTTTTTTTAAAACATACAGCGTCCCCAAACTTAGTTTGCCAGCCTCCAACCTGTTGCAAAAAGGGGATTTTTTGGCTTAACAGAAAAGCATTGGAACCAAGTCCAGCATGTGCTACCCCTCTTCCGCCACCGGGAGTCACTGTTCTGCCGCTCTGCGTCCTCTCCCTTTCAGATCAGCCTCAGACTGAGCTGACTATAGCCTGCTGATTTATAACAGCACATAAGGCGCACCCCTGATGACGCTGCAGGCACGCCCCCCCCGCCCTCCCCTCCGAACGGCGCGAAAAAAAAAATCTACAAGACGTGCGCGCGCACGCGCGCGCGTATGCCGGAGAAGGAAGCGCATGGAGGAGCCGCGCTGCTGGAGACCCAGGACTGCAGTACCAGGCGGCAGAATCAAACCCCCGGCCAGGTAGGGCTCTCCAAAAGGCCCCATAGGGGTCCTTACTAGCCCTGGGAAGAAAGCAGCAGGTAGCTAACAAACACAATTGTTTCTTTAGACAGGGGAACCTAGTGCTGAGGGAATGAGATCATCCTGTCTTCTCAGACATAGTGAGCAAGGTTGCCAATGCAGAGCATACTTAGGCTACCCCCCTTTTAGGTTACCCCGGAGAGCCTGCTGTCGAACCAAGTCCCGCAGGCTCCCCTCTTACCTACTCCATGCTGCAGGATGTTTGTCTAGCAAAACGATCCAATCTTCTCCCATCTCCGTGGGTAGCGTACTGGACCTTCAGGCCCTGGGGTCCTATGAAGGTACCCACTGTCCTGGACCTATATAGCACCCTGGCAAACAGGAACTTATGGTCTTTACGAACTCCAAGTCCTGGGCCCAGGGTCCAGCCCTCCAAAGAGGAGCATTATAGGCAAAACCCCACGGTTTGGGGCCCGGGTACTGTCCACTTTGGCACTGAGGCTCCTTGGACAGATCCGGTTAGCCCGCCCCTAATCCTAAGGATGTGGAGCAAAGCTATTCCGTGACCAACACCTAAGACACTGGCGAAAAAACTGAGGGACTCCCTCTAGGGGAGGGGGTTATATAGGGAGGGGACTTCCTGTTTGAGATTGCCAGTGTCCACACCTGAAGGTACTCCATATAACCCATATAGTAATGAATATGCAGCTCTGTGTCCCGTGATGTACGAGAAAGAAATTCCACATTACGGCCACTTGATAGAGCAGAGGACTAAAGAAATACAAATAATAATCAGCTCCAGCTAATGGCTATAATCCAGAGTTTTCTGTTGAGGAAAGAAGAAACATTTGCACAGAATAAATGTACTAGCAGTTTTGCTGGATGAATAGTTACGCATTTTTTGTGTTTGTATTTGTGTTAAATAAAAAATTAAATACATTTCCATGCATTGCTTCTCATGAATTTTCTGTAATGTGCATGAGTAGCAGCTACAGAGAGGTTGTGGCGATTCCAATAACCACTTGGATATGTATGCACACGAGGTCCCCCAATATCAGAAAACGTAGGCGGGGCCAGACAATCATCAATATAAAGAAATCAGGAAGAGGGTCAAAAAAACATGAACATAATGAAAGTTGAACTTTTTTTTTTTTTTTTTAACATCCAAAACATAATTTTTACCTTTGAGGATGAAGATGCACTTTAAAAACGCTCAGTAGATTTTGGTCAGATAAAAGAAAAGTGGAAGCCATACTAAATAAAAAACAACTCCAGAAAGATATGTCTTGTTTTAGACGTATACTAGAAATATATTTACACAGATGAGTAACTGGCTTCTTGTTCAGTTAAAAAAAAAATAGTAATAATAATAATAATAATAGAGATTTCACATTTAACATTCTCATATATAAAGCTAAAAGTAACAACTGAATACTAAACACAGTCCATTTCTGCAGGTAGCAATAGTATTCACAGATCACATTACAGCCGGGAGCGGATTCACAATACGGTTCCAGTCATAGAAAGGCGAAGCCAACATGTACCAGTAGTTACTGGGATTCTGTCAGAATAAAAAAAGAAGGGGGACCCCCACGGCTAACAATCGTTTTCTCAGCACTATATCAGTTCATAATTATGCAACTATTTTAATACATTTTATTTTAGTTTTAATGTATTGTCGGATGTTGTAGATACTGTATTGTATTCTCGCCATAGCCCTGATGAAAGGGGCGTCTGACCACCAAAACGTGTTGGAAAGTTCCCAACAATAAATAAAAAATGGACAATCCATTGATTCTTCGTTTGGTGTTTTACAATTTTTTGTGTTTGGCTTGTTGCTTTTTTTCCTTGCTTTCTTACTTAAATTAATAACACAGAACGATTTCATATAGGTCTATGCACGTTCCAGGTCAAAGACTCCATACTGAAGGATAAAAGGCAAGAGAGTCCTGAGAGGAGCAGCCCCACTCCCATACTTCTATTCTGACAGATTCCCTTTAAAACCAAAGTGTTGGTCGGGTGAGGACACACTAGTGTACCGTTTGCTGTTTTTATATTTAATTGGATGATTCAGAGAAATCACAATGATATCCTGCAGGAAAAGAACGTTGGCAATGTAAACATTATACCTCATCCCGTCTTTTTGCTGCCCTCAGATATTACTCAGCCATCTGCATTCATCTTCAAAGACATTAGGGAGCTGCACCAGATTTTGCACTCTCCGGTTTAGTAAATACACCCCTAGAAGTCGTTAGATTAAAAGGAAAACCTTTCCTTTACACATTAAAGGGTTAGTAGATCTTTCAGAAAAAAAAAAAAAAAAAAGTGAACACTGTACACTCGGCCCACAACCCTGGTCCCCGGTGTACTTACTTACATCTGTGGGTGCTGAGCTTTTCACACTATGCATTAGAAGGTTCAGCAAGACAGATAAAATCTGCAAAATTTGTAAGATGTCCATCATTATGGGACGTCTTACACCTGAGAGTCCTCTAAAAACTCAATCAGGTTATAGCCAGACCACTATTCCTAATTTTTATGTACAGCACACTGACAGGAATGGTACCAGCTGATTGGCGAAAAGCCCACTTGGTACCCATATTCCAAAAAAAAATCGGCAAGATATATTCCAGGAAACTATAGGCCAGTCGGTCTAACAGCGATAGTATGTAAACTATTGGAGGGGATAATAAGGGACTATTATCCAAGATTTTGCTGATGAATACAGTATCATTAGTTGTAATCAGCATGAATTTATGAAAGGTCGCTCATGCCAAATCAATCTGTTGAACACGCATACACCTACACAGGTTGAACTGAATGGACTAATGTCTTTATTCAACCTTACCAACTATGTAACTGTAATTATATAGTCCCCCCAGCCTGACTGTCCCACCCTTTTTTTCTTCAATAAGCATTAAGGCTCAGCATTAAATGTGGGCATTACATGGGACAACCCACATGCAAATCTAGCTTGCCTAGGAACCCCCACTCCCCTAGGATGGCATCTGCACAAAAACCAGCCCACTGCTTACATTAGGGCTGAGGCCTCTTGAGAGGATGTTTTCAGGGATCTATGTACAGAACCTTGCAGGCCCCCTCCCACCAGCCATGATCTGCCTCCTTTACAAAAGAGAAGCACAGGGAGGCAGTGATGACATCACTGGGACCAAGTTAATGTAATAAAATAAAGAGTAACATTTTATTTGAAAATGTAATTTGTTTGTTGATGGAGGGGGAGAGGAACGAGGGAAGGCAAAATGTAAGCAGATTTTCAGCTTCAACCATCCCAACTTGTAACAAAAGTAATGATAAAAAAAACACAGCTTTAGATATATTTTGAGTTCCTTCCGTTTTCATTCTTGCAACAGAAGGAAGGAACAATGGAAGTTTTATACAAGATGAAAAGCTAAAAGATTTCTTTTTTTTGGTAAGCAGACTTCAGCTCTAATGTTCGAAGAGTCATCGCAAACTACAGCACTCTTGTTATCATTTTGCTCACTGCTTGAGCATATATATACGCCTTATCTATAAATAATGCAATGGAACAGGTTTAAGAGATAATGCATATTTACCATTTTCTTCATAAATAAATAAAAAGACAAAAAGCATCAGTTTATAAATTTGCTTTTCTAATATTTCACCTATCTGGAACCCCAGTGTGTCCTCACCCAAAATCAAGTAATCATTGTTAAAAAAAAAAAAAAAAAAAATAAGACGGTCACAACACGAAACATACACTATATTGTACATGTACATATTTAAAAAAGAAAATAAGTTATTGGCAACTATTTCTCGTGGTTGATATCAGAATCCACCCACAGACACATTTAATAAAAGAAAAAAAGAAAAATGCATCTGCGGATCCCACACTGAGCAATACTATTAAATTACATATAATACCACTTGACCGCACTTGGTACCTCCAAGTGTACCCTGTCCAAAATAAAACAATGGGTTTAGATACACCCTTCATTCAAGCACGGGGAAGAAGGCTTTAAATAAAATAACCTACCATATAGGAGGAAAAAAAAAACAAAAAAAAAACGGCATGCTATGCTTTCCCACCACCGAATCTGGGCGAACCAACCTAGAGTAGAAAAATTAGCACCAGACAAAGAGAGACAATGGCAAAAAGAGGGAGCAGATTGGAAAAAAGCTGGGGGAGGGGCCTGTGTCCCTGATTGACAGAAGGAATCAGGTTTTCAACACAGATGTCAATAGAACCAAGCAAAAAAAAAAAAAATTATAAAAAAAAAACAAAAACCAGTACAGCTTATTTACATAATAACGTTGCCGTCTAAAACATGCCGTGCATTTGTTGCTTTCTAGTGTATTCTGGAGTTGCACCAGTGTTTGTAGTCCAAGGACGCACTTCAAGACTTGGGCACAATTAAATATATGAAAAATGAAGGTTGAGATTTGCGCCCTGGTATGCAATTGAGCGTTTCTCATGGCATTGACTATTTGTATGCAATGACCACCATTTTTGCCTTTTTAGCTTTTAACGTATTTAATTTAACTTTAATACAAATGTAAACCGAGTCCCATATAGAAAACAAGTTGCAAATTGTACGCATCTCCCGATTTCTGTGGTTCGTGTCTTTGGAGGATAAAAGATTGGTGACCTTGCATGACCAGCAGACCAGGAAGTCCAAGCTGTCTTAGTAGGTCGCAGAAATTTGATTTAAAAAGGTGCAGTACACATAGGGCGGCTCGTGACTCCACATGTACAAGAAACTTTCAACTACTTTGTACAGATGCGGGAAGACTGAATTGGAATGAATTTTAATACACCACCCAAAACCAAATTTATGTTTGTAACTGGCTGTCATTAGGCTAAAAACGACAATCACTGCTGGTAAAGCAGAACTAAACTCCCAATCAACGTGAACCATTTCTAAACCTTATGCTGCTGCCATCAATAGTAGATAGAATATACCATCCTATTTACTTTTTTTTTTACATTTCTTCAGTTGCTTCCTGGTTTCTGGCCTAGGCCCAAATGTTGTGATACATCCCAGGACTCATGAGATATAAATGAATTACAGGTGCCCTTGGGTGGTAATCAACACCCTAAATTACAAATGTGCCAGGTCCCAATACTGAATGGGTTAAAAATAATTGTGGAAAAAAAAGAATTTGTTTGTAAAATATAACATTTTTAATGTTTCAGAATTGTGACATATTGATAAATATATCTAAATATAAAATACACAAAATAAATAGAATACAATACAAAAACCTTGAGTTTTATTACGCGATCCATTTATTGTAATGTATTCTATTTATTTAGTGTATTCTATTTTTAGATGTATTTATCAATATGTCACAATTCTGAAACATTAACGATTTTTCCACAATTTTGAACACATCCCAGGAGTCTTCATGGACACTTTTTTATCTGGAGGAGGGGCTATCTCAACTAAGCACTAAGCACTGAGCTAAGGGCAGCTAGATAACAAGAAGCAAATGCTACATGAATCATCCTGCCTTACTCCAGATGACTACGGCCAGGAATGCTAGGGGCAAGTTTTTCAAAGTGATTTCTCAAAGCAAACTTGCTCATCCATTCATGTTTCAATTTTTTTTTTTATGTTTCTTCTGATTATAAATGTATTCAATAGCACCTGTGCTGCTCAGATACTGTTTAGTTCAACTTTAAGCAGCTTTTATCATCTCTGTCCACTTTTCTGGCATGTTTGACATAATAAAACAATGCAGTGAAATCAAAATGATTTTTGATACTTTTTCTGCTCGCTCATTTCGGTCACAAACTTCCTACAGTTATGTACAGACTGTCAGGAAAGGCCCTTTTTGCATCTCTAGCCTTTTGACCCATTTGACTAAATTCATTCTGACAAACTGATCACGAGCCACTATAATGACATTGGACAACACCCTTGGCAAGACGTGGGCTTGCATTTTGTAAATTCTGCGGCATGATTAAGGATCTGTATGCCATGACGTCGGCGGCTGACCCTGTAACAGAACTCGAAAATAATTCTTCTTTTGATTCTCAGGGTGTTGCACTTGTTTGAAAAGGCATGTCCAGCCAGTGTTGGAAGGACTCGATCCCCTGTAAATTGTTACTGCTATCAACTGTTGATGATCACACCCACTTATATCCACAGGAAACCTATAAGATTGCACTTGTGTCTTCAACTGTGATTGGCTTGATGTATATAATCTCATCATATGTGAACATTATAAAAACCCGTGTTTCTAGGTAGTGGTTGAATTTTACAAGCACATGGGTTCAAATAAATATACTTCACAAAAAAAAAAAGGTTGCGTTTTCTGTTAATTCTGTTAGAATGGTGTCATAATTGATCACATGTGCAGCACCATGCAAACTGCAGATCAAACACCAAGATGGTTTGATTTGCACTGCTGGGGTTTTTCACCTTCCTCTAGAATAGATCAACTGTGGGTATAGAATTGGGTATATGGGATTGTACGATATTTTTATTATACATTTTTTTATGGTTGACTGGATGGACTTGTGTCTTTTTTTAACCTAACTATGTATATGGTATCTTCCACGACTGTAAAGGATAGGAAGGTTTAGTTCCGCTTTAACTATTCGCAAAACAATTCATCCTATATAAAAGTCTGGCAGTATCTGTACGGTGATGAGCAGAAAAATACCCCGATTATATTGTACTCAGAAAGGTTTGTTAAAAAAAAAACAGATCATGATTAGCTACTCTCAGCGTTCCACGTTTCCAGGTAGGCAGATCGCTACAAAAGGTACAAGAGCTCACAGAGATAAGTGAAGTGGGGACAAGCCCCAAAACACCGGCTGGACTTCTGACACAGAGCTCCTATAGTTGGGGTTTATTTAAGCATCACTTAAAACTGCTGTCCTATCACTTTCGGTCATAATGCCCACCTTTCTTTCTAGGTCTTGTGTCTGATAGTATACAAGTGTCTATACGAGATCAGACGACCTGATTAATAAAAAAACAAATATATATATCTAGACCTGATTTTAGCATGATACAAACATCACAATGTGCTTCAATGTGCTGAAGACTCACTCATTTGGCTCATGTGCCATGACCTTCACCTGGATATTAGACACAGCCTGACTCCAGGTACATCTCATGTGCATAAAGGCAGGTAAAAAAAATAAAAAGCAATCCGAACATAAATGGAGATGAAGGGAAAGAGGCAGGCTAGTCCGGGAACATTCAATTGGTCTAATATTTACAAATAAGCAGTCCTGTCATGTTCTCCAGTGGCCCTTTAAAAGAAAGAAATGCGGACTGTTGGTTTCGAGAGACCCAGCGGACCAACGCTGTTCTGGGTGGTGATGGACAAAGTTCCAGAAGGTGATTCTTACACAACTTCTGCAGATTGCAAGCCGATTTTCTCTTCCTCCTCTAGTCAGTCCGTGTTGGGTTTTCTGAGTGAAAACGGTAAGATGTTGAAGTGTTTACTTAGCTGGTTAACCTGTAAGAGAAGAAAAAAAAACAAAAAAAAACAGACAGTGAGCCACGAGTCACAGTTTGAAAAACAATCAGAGAGATTTATAGGAGGTCAGTTTTGCATTGGTGTATATCCATGACACAGGCAGGTTATTCACAGAATCTGGGTTACAGGCTGCTACCTTCAGGTGGTTGACACTGGCAAAGCTTTTGGACATGCCTGCTAGGCCGTACCTTCATAAGCCTAATCTTATGCCCAGATCTCAGTTTTTTAGCAAGCAATGCAGAACAAAGGAACAGAGGGGAGATTAGCATGTGCCCTGAACTGTACTCCAAGTATGGAATGTACAGGCAAGTATAAATAGTACAGTAAGACACTAGGCTAGATACCCATAGATCCCAGGACAACCCAAGGCAATGAATTATAGAGATGGGCAACAAGGCAAAAAGAACTGAGCCAACGGGCACAACAAAACAGACAAGGGCCAAGGACCCAACTCAGTGCTGAAGGCTGCATCCGCAGAGGCCTGGCCATCCACCCGGGAGAACCTGGAGAAGGCATGAATTGAAAACCAAGTGGAGGCCTTAGTAGGTTAAGCAAGAGACACTTAATTTACTTATAATGAATAACTCGTGCTGACGGTGGTGAAAAACCTGTTCTGAATAGAGCCTCTACCTGGTGACTTAAAAAAACAAAAAAACTAACAGTGCATATAGGTTGTTAGATTTTTGCTTTGAAGATGAAGTCTGAAGAGAACAGAGGAGGTAAACGCCCCTGAAGAGGGTTTTTTGAGTCTTCTGCTGTGGAAGGAGGACCTTTACTCCTGTGACTTCCTTTATGCACTTGTCACAAGCAGCTTCAGACGACCAGTCTTTCAGTCATAAAATTCTGTGCACATGGACAGAAATGAACGCCATTTGGGAAATCTGTGTCATGGACATCAAAAGCATCAAACATAGAAGAGTTAAGCCTCATACACACAATCGGATTTCCGTAGACAAGGCGTAGGACTTTTGTCTGAAGGGCGTTGGCCAAGAACTTGCATTACATACAAAAATAATCCAACAAACATTTGTTGGCGGACAATTTTAAAGTATGCTATCCAGCATTTGTTGCCAGAAAATCCAACAATTGTCCGATAGAGCGTACAAATGGTAGGATTTTCCCAACAATAGCCTGCCATCACACAATTCCGGTTGGATAATCTGATCGCGTGTACAAGGCTTAAGGCAGAAGGTAGTGTTGGTCAGTGTTCCACAAGAGCTGGTGTCTGGAAGACAGAATTCTGTTGATTATTGTTCGTTCAATTAAGTGCAGTTTGACTAACAGAAATTGCAGCAATAGGTGCTTGTAGGGCTGGATCTGTAAGAGTAAAAACATTTAGAGTATCTCAAATGTTTATAGCCATTGCTATGAGTGAGGGTACTGCCCTGTGGGGAACAGAGAAGGGTACATTAGTGGTAAAAGAATTTCAAAGAAGTGTACTGCAAGTAGTGAAGATATTAAGTCTCATACTTGCGATAAGGCTACAGCAACGGACTTATAATAGGCAGAACCTCCTACACACGATCGGATATCTGATGGAATCTAATCCGATGGATTTTTTCGTCGGATATCCAATGAAGCTGACGTTCATCAGTCTTGCCTACACACCATCAGTCTAGAATCCGACCGTGCCAAAACACGGTGACGTAAAACACTACGACGTGCTGAGAAAAATTAAGTTCAATGTTTCTGAGCATGCCTGGATTTTTGACCAATTGACTTCCACACAGATGATCGTTTTTTTCCTATTAGTTTTTTATCCATAGGAAAAATTGAAAACATGTTCTATTTTTTTTTCACAGATAGAAAACAAACCAATGGGGCCCACACACGATCGGTTTGTCCAATGAAAACAGTCCATTGGTTCGTTTTCATCAGACAAACCGATCATGTGTACAGGGTTTTACCTTTCCATGTCACGGATTGCTGTATGGGTCCAGGCTTCGGACATTACAATGGGCGTAACCCACTGAGGGGTCTGGGAACCATATTAACGGACCTGTACAACACCTGCGGCTAGCTACATGCAATGCAGTCCAGGTGAACATGTATCCAGATGAACACCCACGCAGAAACAGGCTATCCCCACAGCATCACAGCATGGGGTCTGGGTATTGTTCCCAAGGTAGTATTCAGGTTTGTTTTAACAATATCATTTAGGATTGTTATAACAACAGAAGCAGTGCACCACATCAGTACAACCTCAATAATACCTTGGGAACAATAGCTGGTGTCTGGAAGACTGAATTCTGTTGATTATTGTTGTTATTGTAGAAGGCAATGAAGAGTTGATTGAAGGATTCAGTGTACAGAACTAGTTAAGCATAGAAACTTCTCAACAAGGGAGAAGAGGACCAGCAACTATTGACTGTAACAAGAAAACTGAGGTCTTATGAAGTGGGCTCGAGGGGGAGTGTCCAAAAGCTGTCAAGTGTCCAATCACATGAAGGTAGCAGGGTCTATGGATGTCCATTCTAAGTCCTGTTTTTTAGAATCATGATAAAATATATGCAGTACATGTGGCCATGCTTTATCACTTTAAAATAGCAGGCGATCGGAAGATATGGTTCCTCCTATCAATATGGTTCCCATCTTGACTGCGCAGGCACAATCTTCGCCGACGTTAATCACTGAACCTCCAGGGCGATGTGGAATTTGTGGTAAGTGGCCATTTGGCCTCCTGGCTCTTTTTTTTTTTTTTAACATCCTCCAATCCATGGGGATGTTGAGGAATGAGCCTGGATGCCGCCCTAGGTTTAGAGATTTCCATGGGCTTCATCTGTGCAGTCAGGCAGGGAACCATCTTGATAGGGGAACTAGATGGACAAGACACTGGCCTGCACAGTGTGTAGAGACAGAGCTCTTGAAAAAAGTAGATCTAAAAATGGATGCCTACATCAATAGGAACAGACCGATGACAATGCAAGAATTTTAGAAGTTCTGTGGTCACCTCACGGATTAATACATGGTTTCTCACTACAGAAGGTACAAGACTAGTTCATGGGACATGCTCTAGAGGGGGAGAGGCAGATTTTGAGGAAAATGTGTGTTATTCCTAGCGATTACCTTGGCATGAAAGAAAATTTTCTCATCTCCAAAATGATCCATAATATAGCTCTCTTGCACCATCCCATTACCAGGCTTGTAGAAAGGGGAAGAAATACAGCGCTCAATACACCCTCATGTCAATAATTATCCTTATAGTGTGTTAAATAACCTACAGGAATCCTAAATAAGGTGCAACAAATACAGTATAGTGAAAAATAAGACCCCTTTCACACCAAGGCGGCTTTTAGGCGCTTTAGCGCTAGTGAGTGAGTGAGTGAAAAACTTATAGAGCACAAAGCTTGCAAACTGAATCGCCTCTGGGCGCTGTTTCCATTCCATTTAGATAAAGGAAGGCTCTGCCTTCAGAAGAGATGAGTTTTAATCATTCTCCTGAAGGCCAAGTGGTCCGACTCCAGTCGGATGGTGGTAGGTAGTGCATTCCAGTCGCAGTCCTTGGAAAGCAAATCTCCGATCTCCTTTGGATTTGTATCTTGCTTTTGGGATGTGCAGTAGGTTTTGATTTGTGGATCGCAGAATGCGATTGGGGTTGTGGGCTTTTATTTTTTCGCATAGATATTGGGCAGCGATTCCTTGAATACACTTGTGTGCAAGGCAGAGTGCCTTAAAAGTGATTCTGTCTTTCACTGGCAGCCAGTGATGAGATCTCAGCGAAAGGGAGATTGACTTCCATGGTTTTTTACCAGTCACTAATCGAGCAGCCGTATTTTGAACGACTTGCAGATGAGTGATTTGGTATTTGGGAAGTCCCAAATAAAGGGCATTTGCATAGTTTTGGGAATAAAAGGGGTGAGACGACGTAACTGGCGCAGCAGATGATGGAATCCGCTGACTACCGCCCCTATTTGTGCATCCATTGTCATGTAGGAGTCAAAGATGACTCAGAGACTTTCGACTTTGGCGCTCGGGGCGATAATTTTTCCCAGGATGGGTGGTGGGGTCCAAGTTGAGGCAGGGAGACTTTTCCTGTTTGCGTGAAACAGGAGAAGCTCAGTTTTTGAACCATTGTGTTTCAGATAACTGGATGTCATCCAGTTATCTATTAGGGTGAGGGTTCTCTCTAAACCGGGGGAGTGATCCTTTCCGTTGCTGACGCGGAGATACAGTTGTGTGTCGTCTGCGTAGGAATGGTAAAGTAGCTTCTGGTTGCTGATGATCTCAAAGAGAGGACGGAGATAGATATTGAACAGTACCGGCGACAAGGGTGATCCCTGAGGGACTCCGCATGATACCGTACGCATTTCTGATGTGTAAGATCCTAATTTCACGGTTTGTGATCTGTTTTCCAAGAAGGAAGAGAACCAGGGCAGATCCTTTTCCGCGACTTTGGCCACTTACGCTAGCCTAGCAAGTAGTACTCCTGAACCTGAAAAGTGCTTGAAAATCGCTTCCCATTTCAGCGTGACTTTATACATTGGGGCAGTGTGTTTATGGGACATTAGGAAAAGTCCTACAAGCAGCCTCTTTGAGGCGGTTTGGGAGTGCTGTATACAGCGCTCCCAAAACGCCCTGCCCATTAAAATAAATGGCCAGCATTTCTGAAGTGTCGCAACACGGCGCTTTTAAGCCCTCCTTCAGCCGCTAGCTGGGGGGGGGTTAAAAAGTGCCCTGCTAGCAGCCAAAAAGCACCGCCAAAATAAGCGACCATTTACCGCTAATGCTCAGGCGGCCCCAGTGTGGAAGGGGTCTAAAGTGTGAAAAATCAATGACAATATGTGTTATATAGAGTAAAAACCTAAAAAAAATTAAATAGTCCATAAATGTATGGATCCAAAAATGTATAATCATAAAAAAAAAAAATATTGCAAGTATTAATACAAGTTCATCAAAGCGAGGGAAAAAGATGGTGAAACTCAGCAATTCCTTAGATGTTGATGTCCTGTTTCCCTTAGTAAAGATGTCGGGTGCCTGCACCCGGAGCCGAGCGATGGGTCAGCTTCGGGTGCCTACATAGCAGGCTCCCTGGACAGGCGAGTGTCCATTTATTAAAATGTCAGTTGCTGCAGTATTTGTAGCTGCCGACTTATTTTTATTTTTTTTGGCCAGGCGGAACTCCGCTTTAACACTTAACACATTTATGGACTATTTTTTTCATGAAATTTACTGTATATCTCGCACATATTGTCATTGATTTTGTGCACTTTATTTTGCACTGTACTCTTGCACTTTATTTAGGATTCTTAATTTTTACACTACATAGATAATTATTGAAATTAAGGTTGTTTAAATAAGGATTTTTAGATCCGAGACGATTCCCTTTCCCTTTCTACATCATATTTTTTGGTTTCCAAAAATTAGGATGGCTGCAAACTGTAGTTTTACTGAATCCTTGAACCCCAGTTCCCATCTATGATCTTTGGCACTGCACTTTGTGTGTTGCCCCTAGCATTGGCAATTTTTTTTTTATACCTTACCCTAAAAATAAATAAAAACGACTGAAATGGAAAATGTTCTTCTGAATAGGTACAACCAGGAAGAGCTGTGATAGGGCCTAGTAACAAGAGAAAGGGGCCTTGTGCTTTACTCACCACTGATACTCCGTAGTGTATGTGTGCCATTGTTACTACTACTGTCAGTAGAATTAGCAGGAGAGCTTCAATCTCATTGGCGAACCCTGAGACCACGACAACTACTACTAGTGCCAAGGGGACGAGCAGCCAGGTTAGGGGTTGGCATCTTGTATTACTCATCTGACATACGATCAGCTTACACTGCAACACAAAGAACAAAGGCACATTAGGGAAGGGAAGGCAGAAAACTGTTTTAAAGAGAAAACTTTGTGGTAATAGAAAGCTACTGGGGTACAAATACAACCCAGACTCTGGATTGGATTAGAGACTCTACAATACAAGTACATTCTCCATGTTTGATGACCCACACCTAACATATACAATGATCAAAAAGAGTGCAACTTGAGTACATGAGGTGGTTGCAAGGTGCCAAAACCAATTCCTAAACATTTTTTACCTCAATGCAAGTAATGGGTTTTAGAACCACTTTAAACCTATCCCAAAATATAGCCATGTAAATCCGTTTGTTCATCTGTTGCCAACTACCATTTGCTAAAAGCAAAAACACTGACTGGTCTAATTTAGAGTGATGGTGTAAAGCGCATCGTACATAAAACCTAAACAGACCTTTGTTTTTGTACATTTTGAGGAATAGCCTAAGACCTTTTGGCTGCCCGAGCGTTCGCAGTTAAGCGCGGTTAGTTTTAGCGGTGCCTTATTGATGTTTAAGGGTGCTTTTCGGGCACTAGCGGGGCACTTTTAACCACGCTAGTGGCTGAAGAATCGCCTTTCAGGCACTTTGGATGCACTGTCCATTAATTTCAATGGGCAAGGTGTTTTGGGAGTGCTGTATACAGAGCTCCCAAACGGCCACCACGATGCTGCTTGCAGGACTTTTCCTAACGTCCTGCATTGCACCGCCCCAGTGTAAAAAGTCACACTGAAATGAATGAGAGGTGGTTTTCAGGCGCTATTTTTAACACTAAAACGCCTGAAAATCGCCTCAGTGTGAAAGGGGTCTGAGAAGTTGGGATGGGTTGGGAAGTAAACCGAGCAGGACATAAGCAAGGTGTTATCCGTTTGCAAACGCAGCAAGTACAGAAAAACCCCCAACAAATCCAGTTAACTGAAAATGCTGTCTATGTCGCACTAAAATTCTAAGCAGTGTTGTCATCTCTGCTGGAGATTTTCCCTACTACACAACATACCACTGCCACTTTCCTTATCTCCATAAGGGGGGGGGGGGGGGGTGGTCCCTAATCCCGCAGGGGAGAACTACAGAAGAAGTGGCAACACCACATGGCATATGCGTGCAGAAGAGGCTGCATCCCTTAGGAAGGAAGCTAGAAGCTCACTATTATTTCTATCAGGATCAACGGGTATTTTTCTGTACTTGTGTTTGCAAAGGGATAAAAAAAAAAAAAAAAAACACAGGCATACAAGCAAGCAAGTAGGAAGAAAATCTTTTTGTACATAAGAAAATGTGCTTCTGCTCACCACTATTGGGTAATCCCTTCATGGGATCATGCTAGCAGACAGATCATGCTGCAATCAATCTGTGTATGACTACACAAACACAACATAATTTGTATATTGTATAGAATAGTCTAAAAAAAATAAAAAATATGTTTTTCCGAGGAATGCCCATGCTTGCTTCAGCAAAACTACAACTGTTTGTCCTGCATTTACCCTTTACACAAGACCCGCTCGCTGGTCTTGTCACAAATAATAGAGGTAGAAAACTAGCATGAAATGTGATAAAAATAGCATTTCAGCTCTAAGAACATGCTGCCCCTTGAATGCCGCCAACTCAGGGTAGCCTGTAGGCTTCTGAAAAATGACTTACAGTAATATTGGCAAAGGTGGTCCCCACCATGTAGTAGAAAAGACGAGGGTAGGCATCCAGGATTTTAGTGGGAGAGGCAAAGATCCAGATTGCTGACAATATGAAGAGCAGCACAGGAGAAATGATTGGGAGCATTGATTCGTATAAAGTTGTATGCTTCAAAGTGTTGTTGCGATAAGCTCTACAAAGATAAATGTTTAAATAAGTTATTACAACATACAAAACAAAGCTAGACTATTAAAGAAAAACAAACTGCTAGCACATCTGCAATAATCCTGAATGGGTTGGAAGAAAGTTGATCCCAATCCCATGAAGTAATACCAGACCAGAGCGGTTTGATCATTACCTCTGGTGAGTTGTTAGATTGGAAGGTTAGCAGACACACAAGAGGTGTGAGGGCTGTGGAGGAAGATTGTTAGACAGATAAAGATTTGGGTTCATGGATTTTGATAATGATGTCACATTGTACTTTTAGATACAATTTAGATATTAATGATTGTAGTGAATTATGTATATCACGCATGGATTAAAGAGGTAGTAAAGGTAAAAACATGTTTCCTTTACCTCAAGTGCAGTCCTCCTTCACTTACCTCATCCTTCCATTTTGCTTTTAAATATCCTTATTTCTTCTGAGAAATCCTCACTTCCTGTTCTTCTGTCTGGAACTGCACACAGTAATTTGAGTCTTTCTCCCTGGTGGGGATGTTGTGCTCGCCCCCTCCCTTGGACTACAGGAGAGTCAGGACGCCAACTAACACACAGCTCCTTTCTCCATCTGCAACGTAGAAAGCATCCTGACTCTCCTGTAGTCCAATGGAGGGGGCGAGCACAACACTCCACACCAGGAAGAAAGCCTCACATTTCGGTGGCGAGTTACAGACAGAAGAACAGGAAGTGAGGATTTCTCAGAAGAAATAAGGACATTTAAAAGCAAAATGGAAGGATGAGGTGAAGGAGGAGGACTGTACTAAGGTAAAGGAAGCTATTTAAGAAAAAAAAAAAAATTGTACCTTTACAACCCCTTTAATGCCAAGTTTACATGGGAGCCTTGGGCCACAGATCATAAAATTTGGCCATATTTCCCTGCCCAAAAGGTCCACATCTGCTGTGTGCAGAGGCCCATAGAAATCAAATACATGATGTGGCTGTACTTTATCAGTGTAAACGTGCACATGTATGAACTACGCAGGCTGTCTATGTCTAGGGGCACACATATGTGTACTTATGAATATACTGGTATATAGCCACATTTAATGGCTTTCTGTAAGCAGCAACTGTGGCTCCCCGGCTCGTAAATACGTCCACATTTTATGTTATTCGGACAAAGGTCTAAATGTATTTAATTTTTATAGGAGTGGCATAAGTGTTTATTTTTTAAACAGCGTTTTAAAGAAACTTCTCTGCTCCTGTAATCAGCTCACATAGAGAATGGTATGCAATTTGATGCACTGGGTTTGGCGAGTTCATTTTGAAGCTAGGAATGTTAGGAGTGGGGC